>JACERP010000609.1:0-47921 GCA_014080715.1 Scenedesmus sp. NREL 46B-D3
CAGCGATTGTGCTCTCGGTGCGGTGCTGGCCAAGTTGGATGAGTTTCACTTTGTGTTTGAGTGTGACGCATATCAGGTTTGTTCGCGATCGCTTCTGGCGGCTGTTTGTTGATTTTGGAGGGTGGCAGAGCCCAGCTGTGAGCCCTCTTGAACGGTGTTTGGCCCACTTTATGCAGCAGAGGCAGAGTAGTGTTGCTGCTTTTATCTACTGTCTCCTTTTCAGAAATGATCCGGCTATGGCGCTTGCTAGCAAGTGACACTAGTGCCTCAGAGACAGAATCCTCAGAACTTGTTGCGGCCTCGAATTAGTTGATTGGATTGGTACTCCTTGGCTGTTGTGGGACCCCATGAGCCTTGTTTGGCTCCTTAGTGGGTGGGCCTGTGGCCTTACTTTGGTATTTGGTATTTGGCAATACAGAACGAAATAATGCGTGGTGGTGTCCATTATCCAGTCCGCAAGGGCATCATCGCGAACACAGCATCTGCATACCGCCTGGCTAGCAGCAGCTGTTGGCAACACTGCTGCTGAAACACCAGCACTGCTGCACAAACCTCTGCAGCCTTAGACATTCCGTCGTCAGTAGCCTGATTTCAAAGTTGGGTGCGATCAGGAAGGACCAGGCTCATTGCACTTCAACTAGCGAGCGCACTGCTGGTCAACAACCACCGCTGGTCCGTGGCGTACAACGCCCCTGCTGCGCTGATGCTGGCCTCGATCATCAGACTGTAAACTATTTTCGACACTTCGTTGCTCAATAACACAGCTTGCCCACCCTCAGAGCCACACGCCCGGTGCTTTGCTGCCTTGCGAGCATTGCAGTGATCCCCAGATCAGAGCTGAAGTTCGTTTACTATATGTGCGCATTGCGGTACAGCTATCACAATGAAGCTTGCAACAGGCATAGACGCGACACAGTTGAAGTTTAAACGTGTGGGGGTTTGATCCCTGCCCCTGCAGTGCGTGTGCCCCAGTCGGGCCGCAGCGGGGCATCGGTTGCCTGCACCAGGCTGTGCAGTCGCACACCCTTGGCCTCCTGGCGTCCGTGCAGACCTTTGCATCACCGTCGCCCTTGCGGCTGCTGCTGCTGCGACCGCGCAGCAGCCCGGAGGCAGTGCAACAACACGCTCGGCAAGCATGCCGGACTTCACCTGCTGCTACTGCTGCTGCCACTCGCGCCCGGCAACACCTTGCGCAGCAGCCCGGCAAACTGCACATCCAGCGCCCTGGACATCACCGGCAGCACCAGCGCCCTGCCGCCATGCTGCTGCTGCTGCTGCTGCCGATCCTCGGCAGCAGACAGGCACCCAGGATGGTCCACAGCGCTGACCTCACTGCTGCTGCTGCTGCTGCTGCTGCCGCCAGTACGCGCTGCATCCGCACTGGTACGCTCTGCAAAAGGGCCAGCAGCATGCGGCGCCTCCTCAAGCGGGGACTGCTCGGCAGCACCCTGCTGCGGCTGCTGCTGCCGGCCCGTTGCTGCTGTGGCAGCCAGGAAGGCCCACCGCAGCAGGCCGTCAAAGCGCAGCTGCAGCCCCCGCGCCGCCAGGCGGTGCGGCACATGCGACTCCTGCTGCTGCTGCTGCTGCTGCTGCTGAGGTGGACCACTGGTGACGGCGTCTGCTGCTGTTGCAGGTCCGCTCGTGCCCACCGCTGCACTGACGGCAGCGACAGCCTGCTGCAGCTGCACTCGCAGCATCTTCATCACAGCAGCTGCTGCTGCTGCTGCTGCTGCTGATGTTCGTCTTCGGCATGCCGCTTCTGCGCAGGCACTGTGCTGCTGCTGCTGCTGCCGGCAAGGTGCAACACCACAGCCAGAGCAGCAAGTTGCTGCTGCTGATGCAACACATCCTCCTTGCCCACAGCTGCTGCTGCTGCTGGTCGGGCAGCATCGCCTGCTGCTGCCAGTGACAGCAGCTGAGCAGCACAGCCGGACAGGAATGTGGCCACTGGTGAACCCCCAGCCACCCCACCCGCACCATCGCCTTCGCCTGCTGCTGCTGCCGTTGCTACGGCAGTGTGTGCCTTTGACCTGCTGCCAGTACGCCCCTGCTGCTGCTGCTGCTGCAGCACCATGCCTGTGATCAGCTGCAATGTTGTAGCGCCCAGCAGCCTGCTCACAACCCAAGCAAAGCCTCCTGGATCCGCTGCTGCTGCTGCTGCTGTTGGTGATCCTGCTTGTCTTGACACTGATGTCGTTGCACTCATGAACGATCGCAACTGATCCTGCAACCACCCAGCCTTGCCTTCAGTACTGCCAGCACTGGGAACTTCAACCCTGCTGCTGCTGCTGCTGCTGCTGGAGAACAGCAGCTGCCGCGCAGCCGCCAGCAGCAGCAGCTGCTGCGCCGGCTGCTGCTGCTGCCCACCCTCAGCCACTGCCCTTGCAGCCAGAGCCTGGCAGGCAGCCGCCAGCCAGCCTGGGCCAGGGCGCAGGCCCAGCGCGGCTACTGCTGATGTCAGCACCGTCAGCTGCTGACGTGGCACGTACGGCAACTGCCGCAGCGCTGACGACAGCAGCAGCTGGCGCTGCCGCTCGGTCAGCCGGAACGCTGCGGTGGTCGCCCCAGCGGACGAACCCAAAAACGAGGTTTGCGCAGCCCGGGGATCGAACCGGGCACCGAAGGCGGCGAGTGCTGCCAGCGACTGCACCAGCGACTCGCGCCTGAGGCCTGACGTCAGCGCCAGCACCCTGTGCGCCAGGTTGGACCCCAGGGAATGCACCACCCGCCTGCTCAGCAGCACCTCTGCATCTACGTCCCCAGCAGCAGCAGCAGCAGCAGCAGCAGCAGCAGCGGTGCCAGCTGCACGCGCCTCCGCCGCTGCTGCCAGCAGGCCCACCGCGACGACAGGTGGCAGCGTCGGCATGCCGTATTGGAACACAGACAGGCAGCTGGCCATCCAGGGTTCAGTGAGTGGCCCCAAAACCCTGAACCGCGTGGCAGCCCAGAGCAGCGCGCGGCGCTGCTGCTGCAGCTGCTGCAGCTCCAGCAGCCAGCGGTCTGGCGGGTAGTGAAACCCCTGGCCGGCCGCAGCAGCGGCTGCTGCAGCGGCGCTGCTGCTGCCTCGTCTGAACCTGCTGCTGCTGCTGCTGTTGAGTGCAGCTGATGCTGCTGCCACAGCACCCACACGGCTGCCACCACCCGCACCCCGAGACATGCCTCCTGCACCCTGCTGCTGCTGCTGCTGTGGTGCTGGCCTGCGTGCCATTTCTGCAGCGTGCTGCCGCGCAGTCTTGTTGGCCTGGTAGCTTGCCTGGATGGCCGCAGTCAGGTGCTGCCGCCACTCGCCGCTGCCGCTGCCGCCGCTGCTGCCGCTGGGTGCGGCGCTTGCCAGGCTGGCCAGCAGCTGCTGGGCTGCCTGCGCCAGCTGGTGGCCAAAGCCGCTGGTGTGCAGGGGCAGCAGCTCCAGCTCGCACAGCAGCAGCTGCAGCTCCACCGCCTGCAAGTTGCGGCGTGCATGAAGGGCAGGGGAAGGCACAGCGGGTGAGCATGGACGGTTGCTTTTGATGTTGCGGGTGGGGCAGCAGCTCCAGCTCGCACAGCAGCAGCTGCAGCTCCACCGCCTGCAGGAGTCAATGGTGCGGGTGTAGGGCGGGGCAAGGCACAGGTGGGTGCGCATGGCAGGTTTGCTGGTTCATACTTTGGGTGGGCATCACATCCAGCTTACTTACTGTACTTTACTTTACATGCTCCACCATCAAGGAGTGGGAACCCCATTCAGGAGCCAACGATTACACAGCAGCAGCAGCAGCAGCAGCAGCAGCAGCAGCAGCAGCAGCAGCAGCAGCAGCAGCAGCAGGAGGCAGTGCAAGCTGAGACGGCGTGTTGGGAATGCAATGCCACGAGGCCCAAGAGCAGGCAAGTGTGGGTGGTGGGCGGGGCGGGGCGGGGCGGGGCACAGGTGGGTGCGCATGGCAGGTTTGACCTTCACCCATGTCTGGGTGGGGCAGCACATCCAGATGACACAGCAGCCATGGCAACTCTGCAACGGAACAGACACGAGCGCAGGTCTCAATGCCACCCCGCACCACAAGCAATGCAATGGCACATGCGGCAGCATCCAGGGCGTGCTTGTAGGGGGGGAGGGGGGCTGGGCATGCAGGCAGTGCTTGGGAGCTTCCAGTAGGCGCTGCTGCACTTCGACTCAACAGACACACAAACGCAAGTGCGCCACAAGGCTGCCTCATGGCCTAAAATATTTCACTCCATCGCTTCATAACCCATGCGACAGCTGGCACCCCTGAGTTCTTTGGCCCCTAAACCCCAACTAAAACACACACCTCCCCCCCCACCTGACTGCTGGTCATCTGCTTAACGCCCCTGAACTGCAGCTGCGCCAGCCAAGCCCTGGCCCAAAACCCCACACCCTGCCAGAGATTCGTGACAACCTCCTGGTCTGCCGCCTCCACTTCATCCCTGCTGCTGCTGCTGCTACTGTGCTGCTGCTGCTGCTGCTGCTGCTGCTGGTCCCAGACGCCTAACCCATCAGGAGGACCACCGAGCAGGCCCAGCTGCAGCGACGCCCGCCCCAGCTGTAACAGCTGGGTGACGTTATAACTGCGCATGTGCGTCACATGCGCCGCCAGCAGCTCCTTGGCAAGGCAGGGTTCAGGCCTGAGACCCAGGTCTGCCAAAGCTCTAGTCAGCAGCAGCAGCCCCGTCGGCGACAGCTGCTGCTGCTGCCGCTGCTGCTGCTGGCTGCACAGCTGACCATTGGTGTCAGCCGCGGCATCACTGCCGTCAGCAGCAGCAGCAGCAGCAGCAGCAGCAGCAGCGACTGCCGGCCGCAGCACCAGAGCAGCAGCGCCAGGCGCAGGCCTGAACCCCAGCTTAACAAGCGGCACAAAGCAGGCCACCGCGTCTTCAGGCTGCAGCTGCTGCACCCGCCCCACCCACACCCTCAACAGCACCAGCTGCCAAGAGCTGGCAAACCCCGGCGGCGACGCCGCAGCGGTTTTGCCCAAAACCGCTGCCAGCTCGCGCCCAGACAGCGCCGTCAGGGTTTGCACCGCGGTCTGCGCCAGGGTTTGCATGTACGGCCCGTCCAGCCTGGACCCTAAACCCTGCGCCGCGCGCAGCAGCAGCAGCAGCTGCTGGCCGTCCAGCGATCCGGCAAGCAGCTCTGGCCAGGCGCAGGCTTCAAGGGCCCGCAGTACCCCAGATGCTGCCAGTGGGGCTCTGTCGGCAGCGTTGCTAAACCGCGGCACAGCCAGCAGGCGGCCTAAACCCTCACAGACGCGGGCGAGGCCGGCAGGGCTGCAGCGAGGGTGCAGCAGCGCACGCCGGGCTTTGGCAAAGTGCTGCAGCAGCTGCTGCATTGTGTGCCGGCCTTCCTCCCGCTGCTGCTGCTGCTGCTGCTGCTGCTTCTGCTGCTCTTCGAGCCACTCTGCTGGTACTGGCGCAGCACGTGCGCGCTTGGCTGGTGACCGTGCTGCAGTCATCTTTGTGGGCGCTGCTGCAACCGGCAGTGCTGCTGGGGCTGCATGCGACAGCGAATCTGCCACCTGCTGCTGCAGCACCTGCAGCAGCGACAGCGCAGCCTGCTGCTGCTGCTGCTGCGAGCTGCCACCTTTGTTGATGTTGCTGCTGCTGCTGCTGCTGCTGCTGCTCCTGGGAGGTGGCCGGAGCAGCTGCTTTGCACCGCTGCCAACTGCTGCTGCTGCTGCTGCTGCTGCTGCACCTTCAGCCACCACCACAGCAGGCACTGCTTGAGCCACAAGACACTCATCATCATGGAGTTGTAGCGCTGCTGCTGCTGCTGCTGGGTCTGCAGCAGCAGGAAACAGGTCTTCATCATGCTGCCTGTCCACCTCTTCATCTGATGTCACCTCATCATCTGCGACACTGCCTGCTGGTGCTGGTGCCGCTGCCGCTGCCACAGGGGAGTACACCGCTGCTGCTGCTGCCACTGACGGCACCCAGCACCCATGCAGCTGCTGCAGCGTAGACCACACCTGCCACTGCTCTGCAGGGTTCAAGGATCCAGCTGTCACTAAACCCTGGACCCTTTGCAGCAGCAACCAGGCCTGTTCTGGGGGCCAGTAGGTTGCCAATGACGGCAGTGCACCCAACATGCCTACCAGGTGACCTGCTGTGAAGCTCTGCTGCTGCTGCTGCTGCTGCTGCTGCTGCTGCTGCTGCTGCTGGGGTTCAGGGCTTGAGCCAAGTCCCTGCTGGTCACAAGCTGCTGCTGCAGGCTGCTGCAGCACCTGTCCTGCCCCACCCTCCGCTGCCCCTGCTGCTAAGCCTGAGTTAGACATGTGAGTAGCTGTTGCTTGCTGCTGCTGCTGCTGCTGCTGCTGCTGCTGCTGCTGCTGCTGCAGCAGAAGTCGGCGGCTTAGCTCCCCAGCCAAGCCCTGCACTACGCGCTGCAGTGGCGGCAGCTTTCCTGCAGCCATGACTGCAGCCGCCAGCTCATCGCTGCTCAGCGCCTGCAGAACCTCGGGGCTGCCGAGCCTCCTGTACCCTCGTCTTAAACCGCCGTGCTGCCAGGCGCTGCTGAACCCCAGCTGGTTCCAGGCTGTCATCAGCTGGATGAGCTGAGGGGGTGAGCAGGCTGGCGCTGCCGCTGCCGCCAGCTCATGCAGCCGCAGCAGCAGCGGCTGTGGGTGGTGATGGCTGCCCTGCTGCTGCTGCTGCTGCTGCTGCTGCTGCTGCTGCGAGTGATCAAGCTTGTGTTGGTGATGGTGACGCAGTGTGGTGCGGCTGGCGTGAGCAGCCAGCTGCAGCAGCTGCAGCAGCGGCCGCATGTCCACACCTTCGCCGCTGCTGCTGTCTGTAACCAACCCCTGCCCTTTTGACACTGCTGCTGCTGATGATGATGGTGCATCGCAACTGCTGCTGCTGGCGCTATCTGCTGCTGCTTGCTGTTGAACATATACCCTTGACAGCTGATCAGCAGCATGCTCAAGCAGCTCTTGCAGGGCAGCAGACGCAGCAGTAGCTGCAGCAGCAGCAGCAGCTGCTTCTTCGGCTGCTGTATTGTCGGCCTCACTGTCGCTGGTAGTACTGCTACTGCTACTGCTGCTGCTGCTGCTGCTGCTGCTGCTGCTGGGGCTGGGGCTGGCGGTGGTGTGCACAGTGACGGTCACATGTTGGCTGCTGCTGCTGCTGCTGCTGCTGCTGCCGACCAGTGCCAGCCTGGGGCCCAAGGTAAGCAGCACCTGCAAGGGCAAGCAGTAAAGCAGCAACGGCACAGCATAAACCCAGTGACTCTCAGCAATGCCTGCTGCAGCTCAGCAATGCCATCCACAGCACCAGGATACCAGCAACAGCAGGGAAGGTGTACAGCTAGCGATTGATTGTGCAACCACCTCTGTTTTTGGTTTGTCATACATCAACAGGAGCATGTGTTTGGGTTTGTGATCGTCCTGCGAGCTTCAGCGGGCCCAACGCTGCTTGACAAGCACAAGCAACCACACAAAGGTACAAACCACCCACACCATGCACCAATGTGATTGTGGCTGGATTGTGCCAAATGTTAGGAGGTACCTACGTCCCCTCAAACCCTAAACATCAACCCCACGCACTGCCAGCTCACCTGCAGCAGCCAAGCCAGCGGCAGCTGCTGCTTCGCCGCCGCCAGGCACACCAGCAGCTGGCACGCGCTGCCGACAGGCAGCCGCACCCCCCACGCCGCCAGCCCACACAGCACGCAACACACATGGGACAGCTCGACGGCGCCGCTGCTGCCGCTGCTGCCGGCCTCACCCTGCTGCTGCTGCTGCTGCCAGCAATGCTGGATGCGCTGCTGCAGCTGCGCTGCCATGTACTTGACCGCCGCAGCGCTCGGCCGCAAGCCGCACCGCTGGTGCGCCTGCAGCAGCAGCAGCAGCGCCGCCGCGTCGCAGCGCAGCAGCTGCTGCTGCAGCAGGCCCTCATGCGCCGCCCAAAACGCCGCCGGCAGCCGCAGCTGCAGGAACGACACCGCGTGCAGCAGCTGCTGCAGCAGCGGCAGGTAGGCGCTGCCGCCGCCGCTGCTGCTGCCGTTGAACGTAGGCGCTGCCGCCATCGCCGCGAGTGCTGCGGCCTGCCAAGCAGCGAGCCAGGCCTCCGCTGGCTTCACCTTCGCTGCCGCCAGGGCGGACAGCAGCCCTGCCAGGTCTGCATAGGCTGCTGCTGCCGCGTGCTGCTGCGCCACCGCCCCGTGCTGCTGCTGCTGCTGCTGCTGCTGGTAGTGTGGCTGGAATGGAACCACCAAGTCAGCCATGCAGTGCCGAGCAGCAGCCAGCCACCGGCCCATCCACGCCTCGTTAGGGATGACGCCCAGCCTCCCCAGACCAGCAGCAGCTGCCTCAGCTGCGCACAGCTGGCTTGCAGGAGCCGCTGCTGGGCGGCTGCCGCCTGCAGCAGCGAGGTGAGGTGGCCCCGCACCGCCTGCTGCTGCGCCAGCTGCTGCTGGTGCTGCTGCGTGGGGTCGAGCGCCGCGGCGCGCCACTGCTGCCACTGCTGCTGCTGCCACTGCTGCTGGCGCTGCTGCGCGAGCTGGCTGGTGGACCAAAGCAGGACGTCCAGCAGCTGCTGCAGCACCTGCTCCTGCAGGTGTGCAGGGGTGCTCGCAGCCGTGCCAGCTGCCGCTGCGGCTGCAGCAGCGGCAGCACAGAATGCTTGCAGGAAGGCAGTGTCTGTGACGAATGGGCCCGGCACAGGTTGCTGCTGCTGCTGCTGCTGCTGCTGCTGTTGGCCCAGCTGGGTTGCGATGCTGGCCAGAGCATCCAGCGGCAGCATGTGCAGCAGCGGCTGTATGCTGCTGCACCACTGTGGCCAACTTAAGCCAGCATGCCCCTGCCTCTGCCCCTGCTGCTCCTGCTGCTGCAACCTAATGATGCTGTCTTGCAGGACAGATAGCAGCTGAAGTTGTTCTACAAGGTCACCCTGCTGCTGCTGCTGCTGCTGCTGCTGCTGCTGCTGCTGCTGCTGCTGCTGCTGCTGCTGTTGTACATCATTTTGCACATATGTTACACACACGGCTGTCGCCGTCGAGTCTGGCACGAGACCACCCTCATCAGCGGCAGAACAATTTTGTCGCAATGCACTGGCGAATCTTGTGCTGTTGATTGTGCGCCTGCTGATGCTGCCTGTTGCAGCCCTGGTGTGCTGCTGTGGCTGTGCCTGGGCCCGCGTGGCTGCTAGCCTGCTGCAGCCGCGGTCACTACAGTGTGAAGGGGCTTGCAGGGTGCCCTTGAAGTGCCTGCTGGCCCCGTTGCACGCCGCGAGAGCCAATGGCTGCATACTGCTGCTGTCAGAAGTCAGCCTTGAAGGCCTCAAGCCATGAGTTGTGAAACAAAATAAATAGCATTATACTTGTAGCACGGCCCGCTCTAGCGCATTGAGAGCTCCAAGCAAACGTGGCACCAGGTTAACGACGCAACGCTGATATAATGCAACCGTGCTGCTTGCACGATCATACCCTTTTTAGACACAACCCGGAGTCACACGGGCCGCTTAAGGCTGGCGACAACCGCCAGATACAAGTACCGCGTTGCTGTTGCTGTTTTTAATTATCGACAGGTGACAGTCTGAGGAAGGTTGATCGCAAGTGCTTGTGTGGACGGTATGATGCCGTCTGTCGGTCATTATGCGTTTTTCATGGCTGCCTGTGCTTTGCATGTGCTGGTGGTCAGCTGATGTCAGCACGCAGTGTGTGGTGGGTACGGTTGTCTATGACGGACCAGGCGGGCAACGTAGCAGGATACTGCCGTTATTTTTAGCTATATAACTCTAACCTACAAGCAACGGACTGCAGACACTTCAGAGTGGAGCTTTGGTACCAGTACTGCTGAGCAACACTGGACACATCAGCAGCCAACTCTTAGTAAAAAATCCAATAGTGCTCCCTGCATCTGCTGCACACACTGGTGATGATCAACAATTAAAAAAGGCATTACTGGGCGTGGTTGGGCCGGACTTTCGCCGGCCTCAAGCAAGGCAAACCGCGCAGTTGCATTTGAATTACCGAATTACCGAATTACCAAAGTAGGGCTACTGGCCCCCCCGCAAAGGAGCCAAACAAGGCTCATGGGATCCACAAAGCTCAAAAGAAGACCATCAACCGGAAGAAACCGCAACCTCAACAAGCTCAGAGAGCTCAGAGCTCAGAGAATCAGTGACTTCAGAAGCACTACTAGTAATGCCATCACTGGGAAGCAACAAATGTGCCAACTCTGTCTGTGAATTGGTTGCTGGCCCATGGGCTGCAGCTGGCCAGCTGGCCAGCTGCAGCTGAGGCTCAGCCAGTGGGTGACAACATCTGGTTTGTCAGCCGCTGTGGCATGGATTGCAGGCTGCAACAAAAATTGCAATCTTTCAAGTACAACTTCAACGGCTGCTGTGACACACCATTTCAATAAAGTGAAACTATCAACAAAACTCGCATTGTCAACCAAACGTTTGGTTAACCCAGCAAGCCAGCCGCCACCGAAACAACAAACAACAGCGGAGAGCGCACGTAGCCTTTGACCGTCGCACACCAACACCAACGCAAAAAACGCAAGACATGAAGATACAACAAACCCACAATCTTGCTTGACACACAGTAACTGGAAGGCGGCGGCAACCGGACAGAAGGGAAGGAATGAGCTGGAGGCGCCGACCCCTGGGGCACCCTGCTCCCATGCGGCCTGGCAGCGGAGCAGGCATGTTGCAGCCTTTATCTGGCCAGATATGTGGAGACTCATCCCTGTCCTGCTACGCATTGACTTCAAGGCACCATGGTGCACTGATGAAACATTGTCACAATTGGAAAGTCAATGCGTAGCAGAACGGGGATGAGTTCTCACATACTTTGTATACACTGCGCATGCGTTGCCTTGCTCTTTTTTACTCCCCTTGCCCAAAGAGCCTGTCGTCCCTCAAGCGGGAGAATTCTAAACAAGTACCTTTCACAGTGTGCAGCCTGTGCAGGCTTGAAGGAGCTGCGCAACTACAGGAGAATTTGGTGCTTTCTAAATGCCACAGTTCATACGGCATGACTTTTAAAATATATGAGTAACACGTATGATTCAACCAGTAAAAGTGTGAAGGCCCTGCATTGTTGGCCTCAAGGCTGGGCACTGTTGATGTTGAATAAAACTTGAGATTGCTTTTGAATCGTCATGCTGGACATTCTTCAATTTTGACCTCATAGTGTACCGCATAGTTTGACGTCAGTGTACTTGCAGCATCACAGCCTGAGTATCATATGATCATGCATGCCACTGCTGAGCTTTGCCTAGGGCAGAAACAGCATGACACTGTGATCTTGCAAGTACATTATAAATTGTATTGTTAACATAAATGTATGACAGCGGTGCTGCAGGTGGTGTACATGTGCAGAGACCCACCTGCCGCAAGGGCCTTCCATGCACTGCCAGTGGCGGCTGCGCTCTGCATCTCTTGCAGCTGCTCTCTGTATTTCTTGCTACTACTTGCCCACTAGAGCTGTTACTCGTTTACAGAACATACTGCAACAAATTACAAAATGAACACATTACAAGTGTAAACAGCGCCTGTCTCCCATAGTAAGTGTTACAACCTCCCCCTGCAATCAGCTCCAGGAACAAGGTCCTTGTTGGGTTGCTGCGGTCAGGCTGCTGATGGCGAAGGTTGCGAATTACCGAATTACCGAATTACCAAAGTAGGGCCACTGGCCCACCCGCAAAGGAGCCAAACAAGGCTCATGGGGTCCACAAAACTCAAAAGAAGACCATCAACCGGAAGAAACCGCAACCTCAACAAGCTCAGAGAGCTCAGAACTCAGAGAATCAGTAACGTCAGAAGCACTACTAGTAATGCCATCACTGGGAAGCAACAAATGTGCCAACTCTGGATCGCTACGTACCAGTAAGCAACTGTGTATGAAAGCAGCAACCTTACTTTGTCTTTGCCGCATAAAGTCTGCCAGACATCGCCCGCTTGGGTTTGCTAATGCACTTGGGTTCTGCCAACCACCGAACTCATCAAACAGACACCAAAAACGCTCCCGGACTAGCTCGTAAGCATCACACTCAAACACCACGTGGAACTCATCCTCAACCTGGCCAGCAGCGCATCGGGTGCAAAGCCGCTGATGTCTAGGTAACAAGGAGTTGCCAGCCCTCTCCCACCGACCAGTAGCCACGCGCAAGTCATGTGCACCCAGACGAAAACGCATCAATGACGACAGGTGGACTTTGTTGAGGCCAGCAGTGTTGTGCACATAGTCTGGACACCAGCCAGACGGCTGTGACATATCCAGCTGATCAAGTGATGTGCATGCAAACCAGCTCTCGTACGTAGAATGCATGACAGTATCGGAACCAGCAACTCTGGGATCGGTGGGTAAATCATGCCACTGCTGATACAACCAAAACTGAAAAGCCTCATGCACACAGCGCATATCAGACTCCTCAAGGCAGTGCAGACCGACCAGTGCATCAGGTATGTCGCCCAACGTGCCCGTGCGGGTATGCAACGTGCGCACAAGGGACCTAAACTGCCAGAACCACAAGGACTTTTGCCTACCCTGATCAGCGCTGCTTGGGTAGGTGCGCATACTGAGGTCTCTGTTCTCCTGCATTGCTAAAAACAACCAGTCACTACTTGCACATGACAAACCCCGAGGGCTGCCCCACAAACCCTGCTGCCAAGTAGAACCCTGCGGGTCTGGACGCAGCAACGCGGTCCACCATGGACAGTAGCGATCGTGCTTGCTTGGGACACAGCAAGGTGGCCACTGGGTACACGCTGCACCGGGCCAGCTGCAGTCTGCCACGCTGCACTGTGCATGTCGTCACTGCCCTGTGCAGTTGTTTGAGGCGCTTCCGCCGTTTGGAGAGCGAGGATCAGTTGTTGCAGCAGCACTACTAGTGCGATAGCCCACTCAGCTAGTATGATCGCCCACTCATGAATGCAGATCTGTTGATGTTGATCATGTTGCACGGCACCACATAGGGCGCAGCATGAGATGTCGACACAAGGTAATGTTCACACAACAGAACCGTCCTCTGTTCAGTTCCAACGCATTCCCTGTCCTGTACACACTACAAGGACTTGAATCCTAACTTCAAGCCACATGATGAACAGCCGTGAAAGCCAATGCTTCATGCTTGCAAGTCCAGCGTGCATGTGCAGTATGCAACCACGTCCAACGGACTAGCAGATGTACTGCCTGGCCTGCACACACTATTGGTGACAATGAACACTGCAGTATCAACATCATGCATTGCACAGTTTGCTGACAACCCCATTATACTACAATGCAGTATCAACATCATGCATTGCACAGTTCGCTGACAACCCCCTTATCCTAGCCACACATCATCAGTCACTGTTGACACCAAAGTGACTACTAGTGGCTACTACTGGTGGTACTAGCGGCACCATTGCGCACCAACTGTCACCGGCAATGCCAATATCACACGGGCAATTGCTAGGTAACACCACAACAACCCTGATCACGGCAACCCCTGTAGTTGAGCCTGCATTCATTTATGCCAACTGTACAATTGTACTACATGTGAAATCAAGAGCTTTGCACAACCTGTGACTCACTGCCTGCCAGCGTGCAGATCATGTTGATCATGTTGCACGGCACCACATAGGGCGCAGCATGAGATGTCGACACAAGGTATTGTTCACACAACATAACCGTCCTCTGTTCAGTTCCAACGCATTCCCTGTCCTGTACACACTACAAGGACTTGGATCCTAACTTCAAGCCACATGATGAACAGTCGTGAAAGCCAATGCTTCATGCTTGCAAGTCCAGCGTGCATGCGCAGTGTGCAACCACGTCCAACGGACTAGCAGATGTACTGCCTGGCCCGCACACACTATTGGTGACAATGAACACTGCAGTATCAACATCATGCATTGCACAGTTTGCTGACAACCCCATTATACTACAATGCAGTATCAACATCATGCATTGCACAGTTTGCTGACAACCCTTATCCTAGCCACACATCATCAGTCACTGTTGACATTAAAGTGACTACTAGTGGCTACTACTGGTGGTACTAGCGACACCATTGCGCACCAACTGTCACCGGCAATGCCAATATCACACGGGCAATTGCCAGGTCACACCACAACAACCCCGATCACGGCTGCAACACCTGTAGCTGAGCCTGCATTCATTCATGCCAACTGTACAGGTGTACTACATGTAGTACTTAAGAGCTCTGCATCACCCGTGACTCACTGCCTGCCAGCGTGCAGATCATGTTGATCATGTTGCACGGCACCACATAGGGCGCAGCATGAGATGTCGACGCAAGGTAGTGTTCAGAACCGTCCTCTGTTCAGTTCCAACGCAATCCCTGTCCTCTACACACTACAAGGACTTGGATCCTAACTTCAAGCCACATGATGAACAGTCGTGAAAGCCAATGCTTCATGCTTGCAAGTCCAGCGTGCATGTGCAGTATGCAACCACGTCCAACGGACTAGCAGATGTACTGCCTGGCCCGCACATACTATTGGTGACAATGAACACTGCAGTATCAACATCATGCATTGCACAGTTTGCTGACAACCCCATTATACTACAATGCAGTATCAACATCATGCATTGCACAGTTTGCTGACAACCCTTATCCTAGCCACACATCATCAGTCACTGTTGACATTAAAGTGACTACTAGTGGCTACTACTGGTGGTACTAGCGACACCATTGCGCACCAACTGTCACCGGCAATGCCAATATCACACGGGCAATTGCCAGGTCACACCACAACAACCCCGATCACGGCTGCAACACCTGTAGCTGAGCCTGCATTCATTTATGCCAACTGTACAGGTGTACTACATGTAGTACTTAAGAGCTCTGCATCACCCGTGACTCACTGCCTGCCAGCGCGCAGATGACAACAAAAATATGCATGTCCCCAGCCTGCAATATTGGCATGTGATTGCATGGCTACTACCAGCTGTAGTGCTCTACCTGAGTGCATCGCAACACATGCTGACTGCCCCCCTTGCCACATCTGAAACGTGTCCTTGCCAGTTCCCCTGTCTGGTTGCAAACCAGGCCCTGCAAAACTGTCTGGGAACTCAACTGCCAGTCATGCAATCCGTGCGTAAGCAGCCCTGCCTGTCCAGCGTCATGGTAGTAATACTAGCTGGAGAGGCCGGCCTGAACAACATGATCCAAGGCGTACATGCTTCACATCAAGTCAGCAGAGGTTGTAGGTGTGGATTTCAGCTGTACAACCTGGGCTGTGATTACGGCACCTTATAAGGTTCACACGCTGCACGCCACGTCGGGAGCAGGTTTGGGATATAGGTTTGGGTTTCAGCTGCAACAACTTGGGCTGTAGTTACGGCACCTTACAAGGTTCGCACGCTGCACGCCACGTCGGGAGCAGGTTTGGGGTATAGATTTGGGTTTCAGCTGCACAACCTGGGCTGTAACTACAGCACCTTATAAGGTTCACACGTTGCACGCCACGTCGGGAGCAGGTGCGACATATGACTTCCAGTCGATGGCGGTGAGCCTGGCCTTGGGGTCGGTGGAGGCTTCGCATGCCTGACGCGTGGCCGCGTTCCGACAAGCCGACTGCACGCAACAGCAGCAGCACATTATTGCAGCAGGTCAGGTGCTGCGGCTGTAGTAAGCGACTCTTAACGCGTTCAGGACAACGGCAAAGGAAGGCATGCCAGATCAAAGCATATTCACTGGTAGCCGATTCACAAGCTACATGTATTTGGTTGTACAACCAGAACAAGACATCCCCATGACAGATCTGCCGGTTTGTCCCGGCCATGGCGGCTGGCGCTGAGTCATTAAGGGATGAGCATAAGGGTAGGCATTCCAAAGTAAACCGTTTTCAATGTGCTACAATCCAGTCTGAGCAGATGTTCTCAGCAGTTCTCCTAATATCCTCAGCAATTCTCCTAATGTTTAGGAGCCTCCTGTGTGGTTGTTTGAACTAGTCTGCCAGGCTGCAAGCTGACGCGGGCAGTGCTGCAGCTGGCTGTCTGGCACATTGAGCGGGAGTGTTGCATGGCGCGTGCCGCGCCGCTCCAGATGCTGAAACTGCCGAACACAGTCGTGTCACATAATTAGTTATGACAAGTATGACCACATGTGTGGTGGGCTCAAGCCCAGGCCAGTGTTTAACCCGCTGATACTCACGTAGAGGCCCATGACCTTCCGGTCGTACTCTGTAACCACTTCGGCTGGCAGGAGGGCTGAGCGGGAGCAGATGCCAGACCCCCACTGGCAATACGGCAGCGTGTCGCATCCGTTCTTGTTCGTTTTTGTCAAGCACTCTTTGGCCTGCACAACGGAGCAACAGCAGCAGTGTCAAGACCATTGTGCAGTCAACTCAGCAGTAAGGCAAGTACGCCATATGTAGCCTGTCCCGCGGCAACAATGCAAACACTTGACCAAACTCAGAAGTTGTGGTTCACATGCAGTTATGAAGGTGGCAGCGAGTTCCCACCAGCTCCCACAGCTTCATTCGACTTCCTATGCACAGCCTGGATGTGGCTAACATGAGCAAAGGTATACAGGCAAGCGCCCTCCCCCCCCCCTTCCGCCCCGTCCGGCCAAAAAATCACGCTAGCATGTTGTCGCTTGCCCTCCTGTGGCTGGATACTCATTTCCCGGGCCCATGAAATTGATGCCGTGTCTGACTCAGTGGTAAGGTGCGTCACCAGCAGCTCAACCAACACCCTGCCGGCTGCACCCACCTGCTTCATCCAGCACACCCCCGCGCACTTGCCATACAGGGCGGCGTCAAAACCCCACAGCTTGTCCATCAGCTGGCCAAACTGCCGCTGGTTGTAGCTGCGCACCCAGTTCGGGAGGCAGTAGGTGGCGCCGTCTTCATTGACTGAATAACACTGGCTGAGGTAGCCGCAGCTGCCTGCATGGAGCACGGAAGCACAGTGCAGTGTTTGTTTCAGCTGGTGTGGGTGGGCAAGACTCCCTCCACTGTCCCCTTTTAGGCGCTGAGTCATCATTAATGCTGCATTACGTAAAACGTGGAGTGCTGCAGATTGTGTTGCATAGCTCGATGTTCATGAAACAGTTCACAGCACATTACAGTGCAGCAGGCTGTGCAGCGTTTGTGGTGACCATGAAGCAGGGTTTCTGTTGCAAAGCACTGACGCCAAGCAAACAAACCGCTGCTTGTGTTTGATGGTGTATAACCAGCCGCATTGTGGTCAGGCCCTGCGGCTCAGCCCACCTGCTAGGCTGGAGTAGACAAAGCACGAGAAGAACTCTGCAGCCTTGGACCCAGGGCATAACATGGACAAGGGCATGACAGCAATGCTTTGGCTGAAGTTCCGGCTCCAGTAGTAGCTAACCTGAACACCATCGCACAAGGCAGGGTGCAGGGTACTGATCGCTTGCTCCTTGCATGTGTCAGTTTGTAGTGCAACAGGTGTGGGACAAGCGTGTTGGTTGCTGGCCAATACGCCCTGGGTTGCTTGGGGTTGGACCCTGTGCTTTGGCACAAGGCTGGCCTGGTCTGCTGCAGCTGCACCACTCCCACTGCTGCTGTCACTGCTGATGCTGCCGCTGCCGCGCCTCACCTCTATACGATCAATGCCGTTGCACACTTGACGGCCATCGAGCTCCATCCAAAAGCACCTGCAGCAGCAGAAGAAGCAGCAGCAGCAGCAGCAGCAGCAGCAGCAGCAGCAGCAGCAGCAGCAGACACCCAGCGTCACAATCTGCTCAGCATGTAGGAACGACACCCTGAAAAGGCCGTGTGGATAAGCTGTGATCACCGCATAACGCACGGCACGAGATGATCACTGCAGCAGCGGCCGGCAGTCGCCGCGTCATGTGCAAACGCCAGCGAAATCAGCCAAACACATTTACCAATAGGTTCATCACCGCACGCTGGCATCAAGACATCCTTCCATGGTGGCAG
This sequence comes from Scenedesmus sp. NREL 46B-D3, assembly GCA_014080715.1. Lineage (NCBI taxonomy): Eukaryota > Viridiplantae > Chlorophyta > Chlorophyceae > Sphaeropleales > Scenedesmaceae > Scenedesmus > Scenedesmus sp. NREL 46B-D3. The sequence continues at coordinate 17,851 of JACERP010000609.1, forward strand.
CGCAACATGGAGCGGCTGCCGCATCCGTCGCACTGTCAGCACAACTAATGATTACGGCTGGCCGCAGCAAAGCGCTGCCACCACACCGGGTGATGGCCTAGCACGCCGCTTCAGGGTCTGAACAGGCCAACCAGTGCAATCTGCGTTTGTGCGTGCTCCATAGAGACGTGTTGGCGTCCTTACGGTGCCCTGCCCTCACCTGTTGCTCGTGTCCATCCAGCAGGCTGCCTTGTTCTTGTGAGTCTTGCAGTGCTTGTCGCGCGTTTGCGCGACCAGTATGGCCCTGCACCAGTACATGCAGCGGCAGGCACACCCACAGCGTGCTCGGCATGTTGGTATTGTGCAAAGCACAAACAAGCGGAGGACAACCCCCCGTGGGCCAGCGTGCTTGCAAGCCGCTGGCAAGCCGCCAGTGCATGTGGTGCACTGTCGTCCGATGGCCAGCATCAGTGGTCGCCTTTGAATGAGATAGTTGTGCCAGCTGGCAGTCTGCAGACTGGCGGCTTTCCAGCAAGGCAGGCAGTCTCCGCCTCTGATTGCGACGTTCAACCATGAGCATATGTGCCAGTGTGCGAAGTCATTGACTGGCAGGCGGCTGCGGCTGGCATCAGGCTCAGCATGCAAGCGACATCCTCCAGAGAAGCTGTCATGATGACCGCTTGATCAGATCTTCTACGGCTGCTGCTGCTGCGGTTGCCAACACCAAGCGTATGGGCGTAGTTTCCAGTGCAGCAGCAAGGCACGGACGTGGCGCTGTGCCAGCAGCCCACCTCATGTACGGCGACGTAGGCACTCCTGTGTACATCAGCCAGTTGTCATCAAGGGCATCGCACTTGCCGTCTTTCCAAACACACTGGGGCCTGGCAGTCTCGAGGGATTGCTGCAGCAGCTGCCGCTGGGCAGGGGCTGAGCCGCCAGCTGACTGTGTCAGCAGGCGAGCGAGGTGCGCATTGATACTGGCCGGGCTTGCTGAGGCTGCGCGGTACAAACACAGCAGACGGGCAGCAGGGGACAGCAGGGGTTGGCATGAGGTACCTTGACCTGGCATGACTGGTCATGACCACTCACCCGTTCACTCACCATAGACACCCAGAACAGCTTGCAGGACAGCTTGCAGAAGGCTTGCGGGGACTGTCAGCAGAACTGTAGGGCCTGGCTATAGCTGGGACTTGAAACGCAGCAGATCTCCAGGTGAAGCATGCTGTGAGGAGATCTGATCCGGAGATGTGCTGCGTCTCAAGGCATGCGCATGCCTCTGCACTACTTCAGCAGCTGATGCTTCTGCTGCAGCTGAACAGTGATGCTGGGCCGATTAAGAATTGCAGCACACCACAATGCACGGCATGAACTACAAGGTACGGCGCACCTTGAGCGGCCAGCCCCACTGCTGACAGGCAGAGCATCAGAGCAACTGCAGGCTTTTGCGCCATGCTTTCAGGTCGACCACGAAGCACAATATGCGCGTATTAAGTGTAACAGTCTGGCTTCTCAAAGCTTGCAGCTTGGGCCGTGAGGGGTGCTCAGCACCTGGATCGAGTTGCACGGCTGCGCGCACAGCATTCCACGTCCAGATCGTGTGATCTGTGTGGGCAGGTGTGGCCAAACACATGTCACAAGTCAACCAGTAAACAGACTCTTAGATGCGCATGTCACACGTCTGGGTTCTACACCAGACCAAGACTGGCCCAAAAGTGGCCTTCGTGCGACCCATGAGTCACCTGGCCAGGTGCGACCTGCAGCACGGCAGCAACCTCCAGTATGTACCCTTGTATTCTGTGCGTACCAGCAGTTTCAAATCGGTGGTTGGTTCTTTGCCCTAACGTCAGGGGCCTGGTGTCAAGGCAGTAGAAGTGTATGTAGTGCCCCGGGCTGAGTCAGCATTAATAAGATGTTGATCGTGGAAATCGTGATGGGTTTGTTACAGTGGGTGGCTTGCCACCGCATTAGACTCGCGTTATCATTTTCAGTCTTTCAATTCACGCGCACCTCATTTGCTACCTTCACCATCCGTTATGTGCGACGAGTGCGTTTCTAACACGCGGCCTTCGCGTATCGCGTAATGTTGGAACGTCACAAACTTCGCGGCCGGGTGATCCGTTACGCGAGGAACACCGTTTCTGTCGAGCACCCACCGCGTAGCCCAACTCAAACCCTTCTGCCCGATTACCCTGGTCAAGCGACCCACCATTGACCTGTGAATTAACGTAAAGAATACATAATGCTGGATATGAGCAGCTCTGCTCAGACGTCTTCTGAAATGTCATGCCAATAGATGCTGGCAGCAAGGCCATCAGCTACTGCTTAAATGCGCTGCAATCAAACATCATTTCAGTTATATATTATTCCGTCCAGGCTTGGAACGTAAAGGGGGTTTTGGCGCAAGGAGAGGCGCTGAGGGAGTGGCTGAAATGTAGCTCTGATGCCACGTACATAGATCAGTTTGAACGAACATTATGAATGTGACGGTAGGCGAGTGTAACACGAAAGCTTGCAGCCTAAACCTCACTGCTCCTTCTTAGCAGCTTATGAGAGCTTACGACACTGTAACAAGTACAGGATCCTACAACCGCACTACAACAACAGCCTTGTTGTAGCCCTGTTGTAAACAGGTTGTAGACGTGTTTTAGCCTGTGTGTTGTAGCTTGGTTTTAATAGAGTGGGATTTGTAGTTGTGTTGTAACAACCCAGTTGTAGTGTAGTTGTAGTCAATTACCAGCTACAAAAATGGTTGTAATTATGAGTGATGTGCCTTGTATTAGCCCATACATGCTGCCATAACCTTGCACAGTCTGTCAGCAACAACCAGTGCATACAATCACAATGCTGCAGGACATAATGAGCCGCTGCCAAACCAAGATGTGTCAGCCGTGCTCACGGCAACATCAGGGTGATTTATGACTGCATACACACATCTCTAAACACCCTGCAGGGCCCAGGTACACTGCATGCAGTTACATATGTAAGGCGTCTAAATAGCCATATGCCGTGACTGTGTTAGTCCCAAAATGCTGGCATGCAACCCAGCCGAGTCACAAAGGACCAACAGCAGCTGTGCACTCACAGAATGGCAGCATGCATGCTTACACACAACCATGCCATGCCACACATGACCACTGCAGCGGCTCCATCACATATTTCCACACATGTTAATCCGTGTACTTCCGGTTTGGCCAGATCTCCCTGCTGCTCAGTAGCGGAGCACCTGGCTGCTCTGGCAGCGTTGGAGGGGCCACCACACGTGCCTGCTGCAGGCTGCCTCCTGCTTCTTCTTCTGCTGCCTCTGCATCGGGCCTCGGCCACCTGCTGGTGCTGCCTGCCCTGCCGCGCGCGTGGCTGTGAGCGCACCAGTTGCTTCCTCGTCATTGCTCGAGTCATCATCATCTGTGTCCTCATCAGCCTGGTAGTGCAGGGTCAGTGAGCAGGCAGGACAATATAATATGCTCAAGACAGTGTGTGCCTGCTGCACACTGCCTGCTGTATTATTCCTCTGATGTTGCATTTTCTGCCATGGATGATGCAACTGCTGCATACAACTGCATATGCTGCTGCTGCAGTGTGGCCGCAGGCATTTGCCATGGGCATACACAGACGATTTGTGGGCACCATGAATGTAAGCTGCTGTAAGCGTATTGCTGCAGCATACTGTATCTGCTGACCTGCTATGATCCTGGTTAAGTTTTGCTGTGCCAACAGTGTGCATGATGGGTTGCACATCATCAAGCAGTGCTGCAACATCACGAGAGCCAGCCATGTCTGCAGCCATTCTAGGTTCGTAGCAGATATGTTTGTGCCACACCGGCTGCAGATCCCCCATACGTTGTCACCATGGCATTGTGCACTCACCGTATCGCTGTCATGAGCTGTCCACCGGCTGCCCCAGCGACCGCTGGCACCATTGCCTCCACGGCTGGCGCCCTGCGCGTCGCTTGTGTTGCCATGACCGACAGTTGCTGCACTGCTGCCCCGGGCGGCACCGGCAGCTGCAATCAGCCGTGCGTCTGCCCTCTGCTTCTTGGCTGCCTCCACCTGCGCTGCTGTGCGTTCAGCCGGGTGAGCCGCCTGCAAGCGTAGTTGCCGCCTGAAAAATTTCGAGGGTACACATCCACAGACAGGAGTGCAGAAGGAGGAACAAGCAAGATGGCAGGGGTGAATAGCAACCCTTCAGCAAATACATACACATGAACAGGTGAGCAGGCTGTGCATTAATGTGTTCCTGGTGCTGCAGTCTGCGCTACCAAAGCCAGCCTGCATAAAAGCAACGTCGGCAGATTCCGCACCATGCTGTGGCTGAGTTGGCACTCACGTGTTCAGCACCTCCTGCACCAGCTCCTGTGGCACTGGGAATTTTCATCAGCACCTTCTTCTCAATGTCTTTGAAGGCACGGTTCTTAACCATGTGGAACCCTGTAGCAAACAGCACATGTTGCAACGTCATACTTACAAGGGTTATACGGCACAGAACAGCAAGCTGATCACTGCTGCTGTGTTGGCACATTGCGCGCACCTGGGTTCACACGCACTGGATCAGTGCGCAGGTAGTTGATGCCGCTGCTACCCCTGAGCAGCGTCAAAGGAATTAGCTTGAACAGCATCAAGCATAAGCCTGCTCACGCGAATTGCCCCTGCCCCGACCAACAGGGCTAGGTGCCGCATCCAAAGCACTGCTGACACCTGCCTGCTTCCTGCGCTCCTCGCTCTTGGCACGGTTAATGTGGCTGTAGCTCATGCTGGCTCCTGCGCTGCTGCTTGAGCGCAAACGTGCCCCAGCCCCACTGCTGCTGCCAGAGATGCCCCCCCCCTCGACACAGCCGAACTTGGCAGTGATGCAGGCAGCAGCTGACGAGATCACAGGCTCCCAAAGCCACTAGCTGCTGCTGCTGGTGCTGGCAGCTGATGTGCTTTGAAGAACGCCGTCCTGCAGAGGCATCATGAGCACACCGACGTTCCTGCTTTCCGGGTATTGATGCGCCTTCCCCACCACTGCGTTCGCGCTGATGAGCTGGTACTCCGTGGCGTCGTCTGGAACGACCTTTATCTTTTCATAGTACAGCAGTAGCCTCGACTCGTAAGGAACATCAAACCGACCGCAAATGTTACGCATCAGCGATTCTTCAACATCCTGAGCGAACACCTCAACCTCTTGTCGCTGCTCTTCACACAACTGCAGCTGCTGCTCTCCTACCAAACAGGACACCAGCAACTTCAAAGCGTGCATAGTAGCAGAAACTTTGGGCAAAGCGCGATTTGGTGAGCGATCTGGCGCAATCCAGCTACTTCCACGAGGAAGTCTGTGCTTTATGTAGTGTCGCCTTGGCATCAGAATGAAAAAGTTACACCGCTAGACATTCACTTCCCAGACCAAAAACCACAACCCAACACCAAAACCACAACCCCCAACAGCAGCCAGGAAGATGGGTGGGCGGGCGGGTAAATCGGCTGACAGGCTGCTGCCCAGGAGGGCAGCAGCCAGGAAGAGGCCGACCATGGCGACACACTAGGACTAAGTAAGCATAGAGCCTCCTCAGAACCTGCAGAAGCTGCACCCACCCTCCACCCAGGTGAGCCACGGCTCCTGACATAAACGCCTTATAAGGCTTATTTATGTAGTGTCGCCTTGGCATCAGAATGAAAAAGTTACACCGCTAGACATTCACTTCCCAGACCAAAAACCACAACCCAACACCAAAACCACAACCCCCAACAGCAGCCAGGAAGATGGGTGGGCGGGCGGGTAAATCGGCTGACAGGCTGCTGCCCAGGAGGCAGCAGCCAGGAAGAGGCGACCATGGCGACACACTAGGACTAAGTAGCATAGAGCCACCTCAGAACCCTGCAGAAGCTGCACCCACCCTCCACCCTGGTGAGCCACGGCTCCTGACATAAACGCCTTATAAGGCTTATTTATGTAGTGTCGCCTTGGCATCAGAATGACAACCCAAACATCACCAAACACATGCTGCCACATCAAAACCAAATGGCAATACATACCCAATGCTATGAGGGAGTATGCGCTAAAGCGCCCCGCTGAAACAAGACCATATGCATCCACCCATCAACCAGTGCAGGAATTGGCCACGGAGACCAGCTGTGCTGACTTCCACGCTAGGAAGCCCACAGAAAGCAAAGGCCTAAGGCCAACGAAATAGATCGTGCTCCAACGCCCACCAGTAGCTACTGCCTTATGCACCCACGAGGCCGGCCTGAAAGGTACATAGTGGACAAGAGCCACGTCTCCAGTGCTACCGTCCCAGCCGGCACTAAGTTTCTGCTTGCACCCACTGAATGAGGGCCACCATGCTGCAAACCAACACTGGTTTACAGCAGAGCCTTACCACGTGATGCATCAAGACATGCTGCTGAGGGATCCTTGCCACGTAACTGCATTACCCAACACAGTCAGGGGCTTCATAAACAAAGGGCCCCGAAGGATGTCTGATGTACGCCAGAGCACACTGCCCAACAGCCCTCAGCTGCACTGCTGCTCCAGCCCTGACGCCAGCACTCCAGCTTCACCGAAATCTTCGCGTAAAGCTCTGACGTGAGGCCTCACGTAACTGGAGGATGACCGTAGCCAAACAGGGGAGAAGCTCCGCAAGCACCAGCACCCTCATCCGCGCGGGTGACGACGCCCAGACCTTGGTGCCTGACGTGAAGGGTATCTAATTGGCCTTGATGAACATATCTGTGTAATCAAGCAAGTCGACCCGCAGCCCCGAACCGGGTCCGGGCCCATCCGCTGCTAACACAGACCTAGCGAGCAACCAGCCAATCTATTATTTAAATCGGCTGACAGGCTGCTGCCCAGGAGGGCAGCAGCCAGGAAGAGGCCGACCATGGCGACACACTAGGACTAAGTAAGCATAGAGCCACCTCAGAACCCTGCAGAAGCTGCACCCACCCTCCACCCTGGTGAGCCACGGCTCCTGCCTTATAAGGCTTATTTATGTAGTGTCGCCTTGGCATCAGAATGACAACCCAAACATCACCAAACACATGCTGCCACATCAAAACCAAATGGCAATGCATACCCAATGCTATGAGGGAGTATGCGCTAAAGCGCCCCGCTGAAACAAGACCATATGCATCAACCCATCAACCAGTGCAAGAATTGGCCACGGAGACCAGCTGTGCTGACTTCCAGGCTAGGAAGCCCACAGAAAGCAAAGGCCTAAGGCCAACGAAATAGATCGTGCTCCAACGCCCACCAGTAGCTACTGCCTTATGCACCCACGAGGCCGGCCTGAAAGGTACATAGTGGACAAGAGCCACGTCTCCAGTGCTACCGTCCCAGCCGGCACTAAGTTTCTGCTTGCACCCACTGAGTGAGGGCCACCATGCTGCAAACCAACACTGGTTTACAGCAGAGCCTTACCACGTGATGCATCAAGACATGCTGCTGAGGGATCCTTGCCACGTAACTGCATTACCCAACACAATCAGGGGCTTCATAAAACAAAGGGCCCCGAAGGATGTCTGATGTACGCCAGAGCACACTGCCCAACAGCCCTCAGCTGCACTGCTGCTCCAGCCCTGACGCCAGCACTCCAGCTTCACCGAAATCTTCGCGTAAAGCTCTGACGTGAGGCCTCACGTAACTGGAGGATGACCGTAGCCAAACAGGGGAGAAGCTCCGCAAGCACCAGCACCCTCATCCGCGCGGGTGACGACGCCCAGACCTTGGTGCCTGACGTGAAGGGTATCTAATTGGCCTTGATGAACATATCTGTGTAATCAAGCAAGTCGACCCCGCAGCCCCGAACCGGGTCCGGGCCCATCCGCTGCTAACACAGACCTAGCGAGCAACCAGCCAATCTAATATTTAAATCGGCTGACAGGCTGCTGCCCAGGAGGGCAGCAGCCAGGAAGAGGACGACCATGGCGACACACTAGGACTAAGTAAGCATAGAGCCTCCTCAGAACCCTGCAGAAGCTGCACCCACCCTCCACCCTGGTGAGCCACGGCTCCTGACATAAACGCCTTATAAGGCTTATTTTTGAAGCCACTGGGTTGCAGGGTACAGATCGGTCTCGGTGCTGGTGGATACAGCACGCTGTTGCTGCGATTTACACCAAGATCTGACATCTTTGTTTGCAAAATGCTGCTGTGGACAATGCACCGGCGCAATGGCCAAAGCGAGGCCGCGAGCAGCATGTTGCCGTTCTTGTGGCTATTCTGCTGGCAGTGGCAGTGCTCTCAATCGCCCAGTGCCAAGGGGATGCCAGTTTCCAAAACCCAAGCGCAGATGCAACAGCGAGTTGCCCGCCTGCGAGCTGCAGCCTGTCACCGAAGCAGCAGACGAGCAGCAAGCAGCAGGCTGCTGGTTTGGCTGACCCAAGCTTGAAGCAACGCCATACTGATTATCAAACACCTAACCGTGAGGAGCAGCAGCAGCAACACCACCACCACGTGGATCAGCAGCTCGACGGGGCAGGAGACCACTCCGACGACAATACTTGTCCGTCCAATCTCGATCCTGCCGCAATCAGTGAATCAGTGGCAGCACGCACCCTTACCAGCAGGTTGCTGACGACATCTTGGCAGCTGCAGCGGCAGCTGGCTGTCCCCTTGAGGCTGACCGTGTTTGGGACTTTGTTGAGGAGACAGCGCAGCAGCAGGTGCGGGCCTTAGTGCAGTGTGCACCTGGGCAGTACTACCCAGTGCAGTGTGTCCAGCAACCACGTGCTGTGCACAGCAAGCTCCATCTGTTGACCCTGTCCCTGTCCCCGCTGTTCTTCATGAATACTGAGCTGCAGACTGGTTTTCTGGTGATTTGGGATCTGATGACGCAGCCGTGGCAACTGTGTTGTTGTACAAGTATGCTGATGTCAGGGGGTGCAAGTTGCTGCACCCAACCATGTATCTGCGGGCAACGCAAGGAAGTCTTACTTTGTGCTAGTCAAGTACAGAGAGGGCACACCTGCTGTGGAGGTCACCTACATGGCAAATGTGTTGTTTCTTGTCAAGTTGTCTGCTCGTAGATCTGTGAGTTGCTGTGTGCGAGCTGCGCCGCGTGCAGCAGCAAGCTGCAGCTGTTGGCGTATTGTGGCATACTGCATCGTTTGATGAGCCAACACATGCAAGCTATGTTGTGTGCTTCCAGGCCCACGAACTGCAACATCAGCATGTGGCAGCACTAGTGCCTGGTGGAACAAATGCATGGTTCAAACTGTACAACAACATGTCGGGAGCTGACATGGCTTACTAGCTTGCATCACCAGCCAACATGGGCTGGCAAACAACCAACCTGGCTTGAAGGGCTGGCTGCCCGATCCTTTTATGGATTTGCCATGTTCGATTCAGGGTCAAGCCTTCTGTCATGACGTTACCTGTGTTTGTGCAGTGTTTCAAGCATGGTGAACTTACACTTCACAGCATGTGACGTTCTGGTGTGCAGCACGATTGCATAAAATATGTTGTGGATGCACCGGCGCAGCCGCCTTGCAGCTTTCCAGGCTGGGAGTGCAGCTTGTGCAAGCATTGGACGGAGCAGCAGGCAGCAACGGTGTGTGCAGCGCTGGCTTTGCCGCATGGAGTCGACAGTGCAGCAGCTTGCTACAGCTTGCAATTCCGGCTTTGCTTGCATGCGCTTGTCAGGATGAAAGAGACCATGTTTGTCTTGCGCTTGATCAAGTGTTTATTTTCATGCATTTGTTGGGTTCATGATGCATGCTGCAGGAGTCAAACAACTGCTTGTATCATTCAGATACAGTTGATGGCTGCAGACATGACCCAGGTGATGTGTCTTCTTACATGCACCGTGTGCATTTGCTGCATTGAAATGTGCAATACATGTCTACTTGCAACCCTTATTGTGTGATCACACATACGAGTTACTGCAGACGGTCGTTGCTGTGTCAAATGAATAGCTTACACTCCGAGCCTAATCACGTATCCAAAAAAATAGACCCAAGAAGCTTTGCTCATCGTGTGCCACAGGTTTGAAAGGTCATGCATAAGTCCGGCAACCACGACTAGACGCACGACTGCAGTACACCAGATGCATCGTGGCTATTTTGCAAAGGCTGCACTACAATGCATTGAACATTCAATATATACAAGATAGATGCAGTTATCCGGGCAAGAACGCTGCTTCTAACAACGTTTCAAGCCTGAACACACTGCGAGTTACAACAAGGTTGTAAAGTCTTACAACCTCTGCCTACAACACGAGCTACAACATGTGTTGTAGACAGGGTGTAAGCAGGTTGTAGGTATCATGCCTTCCCACAGTGGTGCTGGCGACACACGATGAAGACGTCTATTTAAGCTACAACACGTCTACAACCTGTTCACAACAGGGCCACAACCAAGCTGTTGTTGTAGTGCGGTTGTAGGATCCTGTACTTGTTACAGTGTACGTACCGTACTCCACGAATGTGTTCGCCGTGCACTTTCTTCGCCCCTTCCGTTTTCGGCCAAATATTTTTGACCGGCCAACAAATGTTTTCGCCCCATGCTTCCAGGAATTTTGACCGGCCAACAATTGTTTTCGCCCAAACGCTCATTTGGCCTGCAAACACGCGTATGATGGGCTACATGCACTCACAACTTCTTCATCGTGCAGGCCTGTAGAACTTGGCCTGATGGTTGAAACGACTAGATCTTGCGTGAAAAGCGCGCACAAGCGCCGTATTTGCTTGGAAGAACGATGTACAGGTGCGTTTTGAAGCAATTTGAACCATGTGGGGTGTAGCACGTGCTATCATCATCCATCATCATCATCAATCATCATCATCATCATCATCATCATCATCATCATCATCATCATCATCATCATCATCATCATCATCATCATCATCATCATCATCATCATCATCATCATCATCATCATCATCATCATCATCATCATCATCATCATCATCATCATCATCATATTACCCATTCAAGCCATAGCATCAGCGCCATCAGCCCCGCGCCCCACCGGGGCGGAAAGAGGACGGAGCACTGCTCCAGAATGTTTGCATGCATTGCGCACACCCCAAAATTTGACAAGAAAAGCAGCAACACACGGTGACACCATTCGACATCTTCCAGAACTGCCCCAAATATCATCAGATACAAAACGCAACACCTTGATTGACGAATCAGCCATGGACAAAACGCTGCGCAGCTTTTCAGCGCAATAGGCATAGATCTGATGTCACTGATCTCGGCAAACCTACTATCCCTCTGAGCAGAAGTAGCAGGGCAATCAAACATCAAGTGTGACAAAAACTCAACTTCTGCACCACAACAAGGACATCCTGAAGTGGAGTTAGCTCTGCGACCCCCAAACTGACTAATACGCTCAAGTACACACAAACAACCCATACGAACACGCAAAAGCAATTCAATACCACGTGGTATTGCCACTGAACGCAAGTACGGCCTAGGCCTCCTGATCAGGGTTTCATGAAACCCATAGCATCAACATGAGTGGGATGCACATGAGCCACATACCGACTCAGAGTGGAGTGTTCCAATGTTTCACATGCAATCCTTTCAGCATGTAGTGTCCTGACCTGCTTGTTGACATGGCTCTTGCACGCACTGGCTCTGCCTTCTGCGGTAACAACATTCACACCATACTTGCACAGCAGGCTCTGCACATACTTGTGCCACGGTGTCACCGCCACAGCACCACTAGGACGCCTCCATTCAGCTGTAAATACTTGATTCGGCAGCCGAACGCCCTGCATACGCTGAATCCTGTAGTAGTACTCCAAAGCCCTCTGATGAAGCCACATATGCAACGGTTTCACACCCCATTCTGCCAAGAGAGCTGAAGAGCATGGGCGCTCCTTGCCACAGCGCATTGCGCATTTGATGATGTATGTCTGCCCTTTGTCAATCAGCTGCAGTTGCCTAGCTGTGAACCGAAACCAAACCTCACTGCCATATTCAACAATGGGACGGACACACGTGACGCACGCACGTGCTAGTGTGTCATAGTGCGTGCACTCGCGCCACTGGGGGTTTTCCTGGCCAACTAATTTTCGCCCTGCAGGGGACAGCTGTCCGCCGCAGAATTTTTACCAACCAACAAATGTTTTTTGCCCCACCGCCTTAAATTAAATATGTTTGGGCGAAAAACATTTGTGGACTACTGCATAGTATAATACGTACTTACGTTGTATACTATGGTCTTCAAGTCCCAGTCCTCTCTCCAAAGTTGACATAGCTACCGGCTGATCGTGTGAAGCGATAGTTGTTGATAATGTATTGATCTGTGTCCCTGTGACCATTGACGCTTGTAACATTTGCTATGGTACCGGCCAACCCGTAGAGCTGGTGGCCACCACATGCACGGTCATCAAGTGACCGGCAAGCAGACTACCAGCAGATTGTCACCGCTTATCAACATCAGTCTAGCTCTCCATACACATGCATCCAATGGGGCGCTAAGCATTGCATCACTCCTGGCTTTCCCCCATATTCCGCCAACTAGCCAGCAGGCCGCCAACTATAGTAGTAGGCCGCCACCCAACTCGGTCCATTCATTCCGTCTCCTCACTCATATCTCCTGCCGCAAGCCAGATTGCCGCAATGCCAAGGCCTGCATTCGCTCACCTCCTGCTTGCTGCTCAAAGTCTGCAAGTGGGTCAGGGCGGACGCTCCCTGCATTTTGGTCCAGAATGGGACTTGAACAATGTCCTCCGTTTGGCCAACAACATCAACCTGCCACAAGAGTGCGGATACAAGTGTACTACATCTTGGCTAAGTCTGGCAGTGTCTCTATGTAAGCGCTGATCAGGGCAGTCAAAAGTCCTTGTGGTTGTGGCGGTTCAGGTCCCTTGTGAGCACGTTGCATGCCCATACGGGCACGTTGGGCGACACACCTGATTTACTGGTTGGTCTACACTGCCTCGAGGAGTCTGATTTGAGGAGTGTGCACGACGCTTTTCAGTCTTGGTTGTATCAGTAGTGGTATGGATTACTCACCAATCCCAAGATTGCTGCATTTGATGTTGTCATGCATTCTACGTACGAGAGTTGGTTTGCATGCACATGTGGTGTACACCATTTGATGAGCAGGACAGGACTAAGCCATCTAGCTGGTGTCCATACTATGTGCACAACACCGCTGGCCTCAACAAGGTGCACCTGTCATCACTGATGCAGTTTCGTTTGGGTGCTCATTGCGCGTGGCTACTGGTCGGTGGGAAGGGATTAACAACAGCTTGTTGCGCAGACATCAGCCACCCGATGCGCTGGTGGCCAGGTTGAGGATGAGTTCCACATGGTGTTTGAGTGTGATGCTTACGAGCTGGTCCGGGAGCGTTTTTGGTATCTGTTTGATGAGTTCTGTTTGATGAGGTTGGGAGAATCCAAGTGGTGTGGCACACCCAGGCGGGCGATGTTTGGCAGACTTTATGCATGGATGGACTGCGGGGCGAGCTCTTCAAGGGAGCTTATGAAGCCTATGTCACCAGCGAAGGGTATAAGAAGCATGTGTATCTATTACATGAGGATTTGAGTGAGTTGTTCTCGGCAGTGTATAAGTGTGGCCAGGTGCCGGGCGTTTGGTGTTCTGCGTACCTGTCAGCTGTGTTCAACAAAGGCGACCCTAGTGTACTGGACAACTATCGCGGCATTGCTGTCGGCTCTGTGATGGGCAAAATGTTCAGCATGCTGATTGAGAAGAGGCTTTCAGCTTACTGTGAACAGCATGGGTTCCGAGCCTGGGGTCAGGCAGGCTTTAGGGAGAGGCATAGGACGTGTGACCATGTGTTTGTGTTGAAGCACCTTGTGGATCGTAGCCGCTTACGCGGCCACCAGCTGTTTGCTTGCTTTGTCGACTTCAAGAAGGCGTATGACTTGGTGCGGCGTGATCTTCTCATGCGATGCTTAGCAGACATTGGTCTGCGTGGCAACATATTGACAGCGATTGTATCTATGTACTGGAATGCACCTATGGTCACAAAGATGGCTGGCAATGTCGGACAGCCCTTTGACAGTACCCGTGGAGTAAAGCAAGGGGAACCCCTCTCCCCATTGCTTTTTGGCATTTTCATTGATCGAGTCGAGCAGTGGCTCAGCGACCGTTGTGGGGCATGTGGTACTGCTCTAGGCAACAGGATGGTGAGGCTCTTGCTGTATGCTGATGATTTGGTACTGCTGGCAGAAACGTCTCACAAACTGCAGCAGTTATTGGATGCTTTGCAGTCCTTCTGTAGCGAGTATGATATGCAGGTGAATGTGGGCAAAACGGAGATAGTGGTGTTTGGCAAGCGCAAGTATTCCGGTGCAGCAGTATGGCAGTACCAGGGGCAACAGGTGCCTGTGTCAGATCAGTTCAAATACCTGGGTGTTCAGTTTCATGCCACCCGAGGTGTGTCTGCTTGCACGGAGGCTCTAGCAGCTGCAGGCAGCAGGGCAATGTGGGCAATGTTGGCTCGGTGCAAGGAGCATGGCGTCAGCAACCTGTCAATGCAAGTGCAATTGTTCAACACGCTGGTGTCCCCCATTTTATGCTACTGCTCAGAGGTCTGGGGTCCAGCTCTGCTGAGACAACCTGGAGCTGGTGCTGCTTTGGTCGGCAAGTTGCAGGACAATGTGATTAGCAGAGTCCAGTATCTTTTTCTGCGCACTATTGCAGGTCGTGTCCGCAAATCTACTTGCCGCATGCTTTTATCGAGGGAGCTTGTTGCCCAACCTTTCGTGTGCACTTGGTTGCGTGCAGCTTTAGCTATGTGGAACAGGGCTGTGGAATTGGGTGATGCTTCCTTGTTGGGGCGCGCAATGCGTGAGAATTTGCGGTTGTCTCAGACGTCGAGCAGTAATAGTTTATGGTGCAGGCAGTTGCAGCGTGTGCTGTCTTATACACATGATCATTCCCGGCAGTTGACTACGGTTATGCCGCGGCTGCAAAGCTTTGTGGATCTGGATGCCAAAGTAGTGTTAAGTGCATTTGAGGGGTTTTTGTATCAGCAGTGGCAGGGATGCTCGCAGAATCCACGTGATGCCGTCACCGGGGCTGGAATTTACAGTACATATGAACGATGGTTTGCTGCTTGCTCGGGTGATAACTTGCAGTCTGTGCGTCCTGAGTCTTGGTGCCCCCAATATGTCTTGCAGACCGCTGGGCTCAATAGGGAGCATGTTGGTTTTCTGGCTCGTTTTCGACTTGGTGCCCATGATCTGCGTGTATGCACTGGTAGGTGGCACCGTCCGCCTTTGGTGCGGTCTGATCGGACATGCCAACGCCCTGGATGCCACTTGGGTCAGGTCGAGGACGAGTTTCACATGGTTTTTGAGTGTCCTTTGTACGCGCCAGTTTGCGAGCGTTTTGCTTGCCTTTTTGAACCATTTGGAGGTTTGTCGCATACGTGGGGTAGTATAGCCTCTTGTCAGCCAGGTGGTTCGCATATGATGACCTTTTTGCGGCAACAACCTGCTCTTGTGGCTGCCTTCGTGCATTGTTGCTATTTGGTGCGCTGCCACCCGGAGGCGGACCCTGAGTCGTTCTTGTCTTCGTTTTCTGTCGCTCAAGCGATCGATGCAGCGGACGAATTTTTCTCTGCTGACTCTTCTGTTTGTTCTGATGACGATGATATATTCTATGAGGTCTCCCCCCCCCAATGAGCCTCTCGTTGGCTCCTGAATGGGGTTCCCACTCCTTGTTGGGTGGAGCATGTAATGTAATGTAATGTAATGTAATGTATGTATGCAGCAAAGGCGTAGTAGTGTTGCTGCTTTCATCCACAGTTGCTTACAGGTACGCAACGATCCATAATTGGCACATTTGTTGCTTCCCAGTGCTAGGATCACTAGTAGTACTTCTGAAGTGACTGACTCTCTGAGTTCTAGACCAGCTCAGATCTGAGCTCTCTGAGCTTGTTGAGGTTGCGGTTTCAAGAAACAAAAGATCTTTTGGTTGATAGTATCCTTCTGGTGTTTGTGGACCCCATGAGCCTTGTTTGGCTCCTTTGAGGGTGGGCCAATGGCCCTACTTTAAAGTACTTTTTGGTACCAAATTTGGTAATTGGTAATTGGTAAGCATGCACGTGATGGTTATCGCTGGCCACGATATCGTACACCACAGGAAGGTTAATTCTGGCAAGTCGGTCCCTTCCGGCGATTTTTGACGCCGTGCAGGCGCAAGAAGGCCCCATCAAGCGCCGAAAGTGACTGTTGCAGGTACTGCTACGACATCAGGGTGCAACAGCCCATCGAGCGAGCGCCAGTGAGCAACACATGCCCCTTCCCTAGGCTATCTGATTTCTATAAACTGGAACGAGGGCACTCCAGCCATTCGCACCGCTTGAAATGGTTTTCTAACTTGCATGCCAAGCCCATCAGCATGACGATCTCAACCAGCTGCTGCAGCAACACCCGCACAATAGCACGGCCGCACGGCCTGTCGGACTGGCAGCAGTCGACTATAAGCACCACGAGCTTCTTACATCTGCATAAGCGTTTCTTACCACGACGTCGACGATGCGCAACACACAACACCAGCATATGCTGCAGCAACTTGGTTCGCAATTATGATAAAATTGCAAGAAGACATGTTGCACATTTCAATGCAGCAAATGCGGCACTCACATGATAAAGTAGAGTCATCATCATCATCATCATCATCATCATCATCATCATCATCATCATCATCATCATATCATCATCATCATCATCATCATCATTCATCATCATCATCATCATCATCATCATCATCATCATCATCATCATCATCATCATCATCATCATCATCATCATCATCATCAATCATCATCATCATCATCATCATCATCATCATCATCATCATCATCATCATCATCATCATCATCATCATCATCATCATCATCATCATCATCATCATCATCATCATCATCATCATCATCATCATCATCATCATCATCATCATCATCATCATCATCATCATCATCATCATCATCATCATCATCATCATCATCATCATCATCATCATCATCATCATCATCATCATCATCATCATCAATCATCATCATCATCATCATCATCATCATCATCATCATCATCATCATCATCATCATCATCATCATCATCATCATCATCATCATCATCATCATCATCATCATTCATCATCATCATCATCATCATCATCATCATCATCATCATCATCATCATCATCATCATCATCATTCATCATCATCATCATCATCATCATCATCATCATCATCATCATCATCATCATCATCATCATCATCATCATCATCATCATTCATCATCATCATCATCATCATCATCATCATCATCATGCGTGGCCCCCGAGGGCGCCGCCGCCCGAGGGGGGCATGTAAACACCACCCGAGGATGGACCCGTATCACCCCGAAGCGACAAAGAAGCCCAGATGACTGCTATATATCTGGGGCCTTTCGCCGTATCACCTTGTTACATGGGCTCTACCTAGCCTGACATATCCCGTAGACCCTGGCTAAACCTGTCGCAAAACCCATATCAACCTGGCTAACCCCGTATCACCTTGGCTAAAGCCGTTCCACCCTGGCTAAACCCATATCACCCTGGCAAAAGGCGTATCACCCTGGCTAAACCCGTATCACCCTGGGTAAAACCACATCACCCTGGGTAAACCCGTGTCACCGTCGTGCAGCATGAATCTGCTCCAGGCCACGAGATATAGCAGTCATTTGGGGCTTTTTTGTCGCTTGTGGGTGATACGGGTCCATCCTCGGGTGGTATGAACATGCCCCCCTCGGGCGGCGGCGCCCTCGGGGGCCATGCATATACCCCCCGGATATAACCCGTATCACCCTTCAGCTTCCAAAAAGCCCCATATAAAACACTTATCACCCCTCAGCTTCCAAAACTCCCCAGATAAATGGTACATCTCGTGGCCTAGAGCAGATGCGTGCCGCACTGCGGCAATACGGGTTTTCCCAAGGTGATACGGGTTTAGCCAGGGCAATACGGGTTTAGCCAGGGTGATACGCCTTCAGTCAGGGTGATACGGGGTCAGCCAGGGTCATACGCCTTTAGCCAGGGTGATACGGCTTTAGCCAGGGTGATTCGGGATATGTCAGGGCAGGTAGAGACCATGTCACAAGGTGATACGGCAAAAGGCCCGAGATATAGATCAATGCATTGTCAACAACTACCACTTCACATGATCAGCCAGTAGGTATGTCAACGCAAGAGAGAGGACTGCGACTTGAAGACTGTGGTACTCAGTTCTATACCGTGGCGACACACGATGAAGGCTTGTACCACTCTCAACGTTATTTAGGTCTGTTTGCAAGTTGAGGGCTTTGGTGAAATATGCAGTGTAGCGCAGGACTCCAAGTGGGTACCACCTGTATGGAGAGCTCTATGCAAGCCTTGCAACCTTGAAGGTTTGGGGCAGACCGCGGTGAAAATGCTCTAAAGATTGGCAAGGCGTAGGGACCATTAAAAGAGACCAAAATCTATTTAATGTAATGTTAAAATTTTGATTGTTGTCGGATCGTCGAGAATACTCCTAAATTAGCTTTTGCTTATTCGGGCCGGTGAAAATGCAACGACGATTGGCAAGGCAAAGGGACCACTAAAGGAGCCCGGAATCTGTTAAATGAATAACTACAACATTGATTGTTGTCGGATGATCGAGAACTGCTAAATCAGGTGTTGCTTACGATACACACAGGCGGCGACCGATGACGATACCAATACGCATGGCCGAACGACCACTTACAAGTACTTGTTGTGTTTTGTTATTCTTCATTGCAGTAGGGGTGTTGTTGTCAACACAGCACAAAGCTCTGCAATGCCACCCCCAACGCACTTCTTGATTGCACGCTTTTCCATCAAACAACCAAAGAACCGCGGTAACTGCAAGCTTTCAGTTGGGGCCAGTCGGCTAGGCTCGAACTGTGCGCTAGACACGTCTTCACGTTTTGCGACAACGCCACCGACACTGACAAGCAGGAAGTGCTAGATGTGTTATAAGACAGTGGCGACAGCAACTTCATTGATACTGCAGATGTGGTCACCTTTCACGAGCGGCAGGTTCGGCAGCTGCAGCGGCAGCACGATTTTAGGCAACAACACCCTCCACATGTGATGTATAGCAACCTGACCTGCAACAGCTGACAGCAGACCTATGATTGCGTTGCAACAGTATGACTGTTCCGACCGTATGCACCAACCATTCTAGCACAAGGCCTGTTGCTGCAACATGACAACCACATTGATGCGGACACAACACGTTGAGTACCCTTCAAAAACAATATACCAGCTCATCCCTGCCTGACAGTGATGCATGCTAGGGCCATGACCTGTCACATCACACACAAAACAACAATTTTACTCACTCAACTTGCTGTACCCTCAAGTTCTGGTAAATAAGGGGTGGATTGTAAGTGGCAAAAACACTGTGAACAACTGGGCAGCAAGGACCCACTGCTCATATGTCACATAAGCCTCATATCCCTCACTTTACACGATTCCCTCATTCTGCTCAGTTCCCTCATTGTGCTCACTTCACTGATTGTGCTCAGTTCACTTATTCTGCTCACTCCCTTCATTTTGCTCACTTCACTCATATTGCTCACTTTCCTCACTCTGCTCTCATCCCTCATTCTACTCACTTCACTCATATTGCTCACTTCACTCAATCTGCACTTCACTCATATTGCTCACTTCACTCATTGTGCTCACTTCCCTCATTCTGCTCACTTCCCGCATTGCGCTCACTTTCCTCAATCTGGTCACTTCACTCATATTTCTCACTTCACTCATTCTGCTCACTTCCCTCATTTCACTCATTGTGCTCACTTCCCTCATTTCACTCATCCTGCTCACTTCACTCATTGTGCTCACTCCACTCATTGTGCTCACTTCACAGTTTGGATGTTACACGACGGGAACATCGCCCGTTTTCGAGCCAATGACAGGCTCATTGGGCAACCACCTAATCCATCAATCTTCAATATCTTAGCGGGGCATCAGCTAGTTGCCTTCGGCTCTAGGGCACTGGCACACTGCTCTATCGCAAGCACTCCAAATCCTGATTGCGAAGAAGAAGAGGGGTTACATGGTGTGCACAGGCGACTACGTCGCAACGAACACCCGAAAACAAAGAGAGCTGCTAGAAGTTCAGCGGAAGAACAGACTGTCACCCAAAAGAGTCCCACCCCGAGAAAGCCCCTGTGTGCGAGACATGACACGTGGCTCTGCAGGCAGAACCGTCAGACTCACAACATGCAGTGTAGAGTTCTATCCTGATTGCAGAAGAAGAGGGGTTACATGGTGTGCACAGGCGACTACGTCGCAACGAACACCCGAAAACAAAGAGAGCTGATAGAAGTTCAGCGGAAAAACAGACTGTCACCCAAAAGAGGCCCACCCCGAGAAAGCCTCTGTGCGCGAGACATGACAAGTGGCTCTGCAGGCAGAACCGTCAGACTCACAACACGCAGTGTAGAATTCTATTGAGACAAGCAGCAGGACTAACCTAAAACAGTGTCGGTGACAGCAGGCCATACTTGTGCAGTACAGCGGGCGGGCTGAACTCAACGGGCCAAAGTTGGCCAGTAAAGGTCAGTACCTTGGTCCGAGGCAGCAAACAAGGGGGGAAGGAGCAGAGTACCTGGCAGCTGCTGCAGGGGCAATGCAACTGCATGTTGCAGCAGCCGCACCACAAACCGTACAGCTCCTGCAGCGCAGGGCCACCAGTCTCAGGCTTGACAGAAAGCAATCGGGCACAAATACATGCAGATTGGTGGTTGTCACCGCCGTACCACACGCAGACCATTACCCCGCAACACAGTGTGCCAGGAGATAAACGGCTGCCGGGTCAACAGCTGGTTCTTGTACCGCCGCGGCACTCTGGCCGTAGCGGCAAAATCAGCAAGCGCATCCCAAAAAGCACCAAGTGCCGCACGTACCGCCACCTGCTCCACCAGCACAGGCACCTCAAGATCACTTGCCACAGCCCAGGCCGCTCTGCGGCCTTTTTCAAACGCATGTATAGATGCCAGGCAGACCATATCCCACACCAGTCGGTGCACATTGTGACGAGGGGAGCAAGCCAGCCACACCGCACGACACGGCAGGCTCGCACCTGCCGGCAATATGTTGAACGCTCTTAGCTGACCTTCAACCTCTTCACGCACAGCAACTGCAACAGGACACATCCAGAAATGGTGCTCCACACCCGGCACAGCAGCAGAGCACGCCGCGCATCCCGTGGCAGTCTGCATACGCTGAGCAGTAGGGAATGCATTCAGGGCCAGGCGCCATGTAGACTCTTTGTACACGTTAGCCACCCGCACGCACCACCACCGTGACAAAACCAGTCGCACCGGTGGCAACTGTGCCACGGCCGGCAACCCATCCAGGGCTCTAACACTAGCAACAAAAGCTGCATGACGGGGAGCAATTGCTTCTAACGCACGGAGGCTTTGCAGCTGCGTGGCAGTAGCGACAGTCAGGTCCTTCAATAACACAACATCATTAGCACCGCCACCTGGCCGCCGCCAGCCCAAGCTCGCACACATCGTCTCCCGCGCTAGCAAGAGGTCATCTGGGAGTAAAGAAGATAACTGCGCAATGGGCGCACCCGCAGCAACAGCCGCGGTGAGACGCGCCCGCGCAGCAGCAACCCATGCAGCTGGCACGAGTGTCAGCAGGGCCTGCACATGCTGGCGGGCCAGCTGACGGTCACCATACTGCGGCCTACTGCACAACCAAGGGCCCCACACCTCACGCTCATAGGCTGAGCGCTGTGCCGAGAGCCCAGGGAGAGCACAAACTCGGTCCAGCTCTGCCAACAACACCACTGCCTGGCCCAGAGACTGCAGCTTTGGGAGCTGCAGCAGGCCAAACGCCACTGCATGCTCCAAGCCCACTACCACCTCACGCTGTTGGTCAAACCACTGCCAAGTTTGTACCGCCGTATAAATAGGGTTAGCCCATAGTGGCGCCTCCCAGCACAAATCATCCACATCCAAAGGCTGGCTACCCACATGCCGCAACGGCGGCAAAGCGCGCAAACCCATAGCCAAAACCCGCAACGCCTTGGGCAGGACCACATCAGCCTGGGCAACAGGGAAAATATGACTTCGATGACATAACAATATGCCCCAAGGGCTGCTGGCTGTGGCGCGTGTAGAACAATCCTTCGTACTGGCCCAGCGCGTCCAAAGAACGCGCGCCACAGCCACCCAAGGTGCAGTGCCACCTTGCAGGAAAGGCAGAGCCTCACAGGCCCAACGCGACAACAGATGATGCTGAATTGGCATCAAGCCAAAACCACCACACTTAGGATGGGCTGCCATACAATCGCTTGGGATACCAGGGGCACGCCGCAGATCCTCATCAGGGCCCTTGCCAGCATCAACTAGCGCTGCTGTCCACCGCGTCAAATTGTCCGTCACTGTAGCAGGCAGTTGACCAGCAAACTGAGCAGCATATAGAAGGGTGACAAGGCGTAAGCATTGGCCGCAAACGCCCTGCCAAAAGCGGACAACTTGGAGAGGCGACTTACGTTCTGCATGCGGCTTCGCACCACCTCCAATTTGCCCTCCCAGTCCACACTGCTGTTGCCCCGCCCATCAAACACGACCCCCAAAGATTTCGCTTGCTGCACCAGTGGCATGGCACCCAAGTTCTGCCCCGCCCCACTCGTTGCAGCCGCCGCTCCTGGCAGCTGCCCTACATGCAGCAAACTTGATTTTGCGGGGTTCAGTCGCTGACCAGAGGCTGCAGCGAAATCATCCATGCAACCGAGGAACGTGGGCACATCAGCAAGCGACAGCAAAAACACCTCAGCATCGTCAGCATACTGCGCCGCCGCAAGCTGTTGGATGGCTGCAACAATGCCAATGCCACGCTGCTTCAAGAAGCATAGTAGCGCCTGCCCAACAAACAGGTATAACATTGGTGCCAAAGGACACCCCTGTCGAACTCCAGCCTCACAACGGTAAAAAGGAATGCCAAAACCATTCACTGTGGCGCATGTGTGCGTATCAGTTAGCAGCGTGCGCATCCAACCGACAAACCCATGTCCGGCCCCAAGCGCTTTAGCTACATCATACAGTAGTGATCTATCCACAGTGTCGTAGGCTTTGGCAAAATCAGTAAAGACAACAATAGCCATACGTTGCTCTGCATTGAGCAAGGCAGGCAGCGCCTGCAGCAGCCTGATGCTATCACCAATATGCCGGTGCTGCAGAAATGCTGATTGTGCAGGGTGCACAATATCACCTGCCACTGCCAAAAGCCGATTGGCAAGCAATTTGGCTAGAAGGCAATAGTCATAGTTAAGCAATTGTATCGGCCGATATGCAGCTGCGTCAGCGACATCCCCGCCTGGTTTCAGCACAGGCAAGATAACCCCATCCAACAGACCATGCGGGACACGCTGTGCTGCACCAATAGCCGAATACAACGCTGCCAGTAACGGTGCAAGTTGCGTCTTGTACTGTCGATAGAATTCCCCTGGAATTCCATCCAGCCCAGGTGACCTGCCCAGGGCAGTATGAGATATGGCTTCAGTCACCTCACCAACGGTGACATCTGCAGCTCCAAGCTAGGCAGCTGCCGCTGCATCAAGACGCTGCGAATGCTGCCTCACTGCTTGCAGCACAGCCTGCCGCTGTGCCTGTTGAACCTGAGGTGCCACAGTCAGGTCAGCATACCGCCTACCGATGATACGCGCCAGACTCACACTATCACGCACCAGGTGGCCAGTACCAGGGGCTCGCATGCCTCCAATATACGTGGCCCCCTTGGGAGGCTTCAGAATCTTGGTCATTGCTGGTCCAGGCCGCTCGCCCTGGTGCACCCACTGCCACCTGCGCCGCGCCCGCTGCACATCTTCCTCCTGCTGTTGCAATGTTGCCAGTTGAGCCCTGGCATCCACCACAGACTGCAGGGCCGCTGGCAACGCGGCATCATTGCACACCTCAAGCGTGCCATGCGCCGCCATCACCGCGGCTGCTGCTGCTGTATGCTGCGCCGTTGCTGGCTGGGCTGCCTGAGCTATCCTGCCCATCCTATGTAGTTCTGCAAATTTTGCGGTGAGCCGTCGCTTAAACGCCGGCCACCACTGATCGATGAAAGTTGCTGCTGGCCTGGAGACGCTGCTGTAGCTGCTGTAGCTGCTGTTGCTGCTGCTGCTGCTGCTGCTGCTGCTGCTGCTGTCGCTGCTGGGGCTTTTGCTGCCTTCGCTGCTTTAGCGCCCGCTCCAGAGGACGAAGCTCCTTTCGACGGCATTCTGATTGATTAGCTAGGATATATAAGCGAGGCGTTTAACACACACCCATTGCAGGGAAGCACCTCCGGGAGCGAGAGGCCGCCCCCGGGGCAAAGCGATATGGCCAAGCACGCCGCTACACAGGCATCAGAACGCGATTTCAGAAATATTGGTGGCAGAATATCGGTTTTTAGAGAGAAGAATAGGCGTTACATAAGTGGGGACAGCGGAAAAAGTGGAGAGTGGAGAGTGGAGAGGAAAGGTCTGAAAAAGTTTTCCCAAAAAATCCTACAAAGGTATGCGGGTCCGGGATCCGGACAATGGCCCGAAGAAGAGGGGTTACATGGTGTGCACAGGCGACTACGGGATCCGGACAATGGCCCGGAAAAAGCAGTAAAAGTACGTTTTTCAGAATCATGAGTAGCACTGAATAGCACTGAATAGCACTGATGAATAGCAATGAATAGCAATGAATAGCACTGAATAGCAATGAATAGCAATAGCAATGAATAGCAATGAATAGCAATGAATAGCACTGATGAATTCATGAATAGCACTGAATAGCACTGAATAGCACTGATTGAAAGGTGTGCGGGTCCGGGATTTCAAGCACTGCAGTGCGCAGTACACGACCTTTGAATGGTCGACCCAGACTCCTCTCCTCTCCGGGTAGGGGGTAAACCACCGAAACCCCCCTACCACTCGATTGGGCGACAACGTGGGTGGGCCGCACCAATGAGCCGCTCGAGTATTTTTGAGCGCTTTCGACTTCAGCGAGGTTCGAACCCGAGACTTTGAGATTAGGAGCCAGACTCTCTAACCACTAAGCCACGTGTTTAACGTCCCGCCGGACCGACTGATTGCTTGATTGAGGAGAGTTACATGGGTGTGCACGTTGGAAACGGAACACTTCGAGGACTGCAGCGCGCAGGACACGAGAATAAACCACAAAAAGCCTCAGAGAAGCAATTTGCAGCTTCCTCACCCAAAATAACACAAACTCTGCGCAGAGAAAAATCATCAGGACGGAACAAAAAGGTGTCAACGTCAGCGAAATAGGATTGGAACATGCAGACATGGCAACAACTAGCAGGTACTGGGCACCTCGGTGCTCCTGCTTCAGGTGTTGAAGACATTGTACAACATGATGATCAACATGATCATAACTCTCTGCTACTAGAACGCGCACAAAGCAACAGCATAACCCGCAGCGCCGTGGCACCACAGGCACCTGCCACCCTACTGATGTGTCTGGCAAGGCCACACCCCTGGCAATGGCACCTGCCCAACACACCTACTGGCTGACACAGGCTGCATGAGAGTACTAACAGCACAAGACATGCAACCACATGTAGCAAAACGGATCAAAGAGCAGAGGATGCAAGAAATAACCCCAATTCATGCTATGACGCAGAGGCCAAGTCCCTTCTTGGTGCTAGCTGCAGCCGGCCTTCAACCACGCGTAAAAAGGGGTGATCAGCTGGCACAATATCCAGCCAGGTCAAGGGTGCCGCCTTGATGACTATGAAGTCAACCAGCAGCTCCCAAAACCTAGCCACCGCCGCCTTCTTCTTCGTCTGCACCAGCTCATCAAGCTCCTGCTGTCGCCGCTGCTGAAGCTGTAGCTGCTGCTGCTCTCTGTGCTGCCTCACTGCCTCATTATGAGCCAGTTGCGCAGCTGAGGGAGTAGCAGGCTGCAACAACTGAGTGATAAGCTGCTGGTCAGCAGGTGGCGCCCGGGCAGGGCCACCTGCTGGACTGGCAACAAGGTCATGCTGCCGGTTTAGCACATGTTGTAGGTTGGCTGCCCTCCTGCCAACATCCATAGCATTGAAGGCCGCCAAACACACGACACGCCACACGCATGTGAGCACACTCCGCCCACCATGCGGCGGTTGCATGAGCCAAATATGCTGCATACTTAAAGCTGAGGATCCAGGCGTGCGAGTGCACCATGCTGTAGGCAAATTCTCCACTATGGACTGTACCACCGCTTGCGCAACAGGGCAGTGCCAGTAATGGTGGTCATAACCAGGCATACACGCACCACACAAGCAAGCACGCTGCACGCCCGGCATTCGAGCAGCAGTAGGTACACCATTCAACACCACACGCCAGAACACCTCTTTGATGCGGTTATCCCAGCGCAACTTCCACAGTTTACGCTGCGCAGCGGTCACACTACCAACACCATCCCTAGTCGCTGCTGAATTGCACGCACAGCAGCCCTCCTCCACTTAGCAAATGCAAGGCATCATTCTGCACCGTCAATTTCATACGGAGTCCGGCGGGACGTTAAACACGTGGCTCAGTGGTTAGAGAGTCTGGCTCCTAATCTCGAGGTCTCGGGTTCGAACCTCGCTGAAGTCGAAAGCGCTCAAAAACACTGGAGCGGCTCATTGGTGCGGCCCACCCACGTTGCCGCCCAATCGAGTGGTAGGGGGGTTTTGGTGGTTTACCCCTTACCCGGAGAGGAGAGGAATCTGGGTAGACCATTCAAAGGTCGTGTACTGCGCACTGCAGTGCTTGAAATCCCGGACCCGCACACCTTTCTACGGAGTCCTGCGCGCTGCAGTCCTCGAAGTGTTCCGTTTCCGACGTGCACACCCATGTAACTCTCCTCACGGAGTCCTGGCAGAGTTCGAACTCATGACCTTCCTCCTCCTACTCCAGCGTCTTCATCACTTCACTAGGTGGACGAGTTCAAAGGCTTCATGGGCCACTTCACTCAACTTTTTTTTAGTAATGAAGGGATTACAACGTGCGTTCAAGCAGCTACGCCGCAACGGGCACCAGAGTTGAAATTTTTGCTAAAAGCTCAGCGCGGGCCATCACTCGAAAGGAGGCCCACCCCTAGAAAAAGCCTTAGTGTGTAATTTTCTGCATTTGGCCATGCATGCACAGCCGCCTTCCTTACTCCACGCAGTATTGCCCCCACAAGTGTACCTCCAGAGGAGAATTGGTGTCAATGGAAATCAAGTGCTGCCAACAGTGTCAGTGACGGCATGCAGTGCTAAAAGTGCACAGGGCCGCCATGCACTTCCGGCACTGCGAGCAAGCTGGGCTCTCAAGTCACTACACCACCCCGGGCGTCACCCCGTTAAGGGTGATGAGGACTAGAGGCAACAAGAGGGTAACTGGGCAGCAGAAGACTGCAGGGCTGAGAATCAGACACTGCAACCACATAGTGCAGTGGCATGCTAGTGGCGATCAACAAAGCCGGACAACCTTGAACTGACCAGGGGCAAGGATCAAAGCAACAGAAGCAATGCACGCTCAGAAGAAGGGTGGCAGTAGCAGCGGCCAACCAGGTTGCACCAACCCCGGCTGCACCATGGCATGGCAGGGCCCTGGGGCAATGACATGACATGAAGCAGCTGCACCATCACAACCAATCACAGGATGCAAAGCACTGAGTAAGTGAGACCAGGCAAAAGGCTACAACAACACCAAAGTAGGACAACAATGTAGGGACGTAAACAGAGTGCTGCCCAGACACACCTACGCCCCAACATAGCGTCCAATATGTGATGCCATCAGCCCGCTCCAAACGCAGACTGCCCGGACGAAAACAAGGGTAAAAGACGGCTACTGATCATTAGACCAGGCCAACACCCTGCCAACAGCAGTATAACAGAGCTGCCAGAACCAACACCTGCCTTCCGGCGCAGGCCACCCTAAACCGAGCCCAACTGCCTGCTGAAACCGTACACGAAACTGTTGTTGCCAGACTCTGGAGCATGCAGCGACAAGGCAGAGCTCTGCCACACTGTTGCTCCTGCTGCTGCTACTGTGTCAGGGGCCTGCTAGCGGCTGTCGCATGCTGCAGCGCGCCAGACAGAAACACGATACTGCTGATGCTGCGTACTCGAGGACGGCTGCACGCCTTAAGGACGTCGATCCAGCAGGGGCTGCAAACCTTCAGAGCTGCTCCGACACCAGCCTGCATTGGCGCAGAGCTGCAACAAAGACCCCGCGAGATGAACCTCTAAAACTCCAGACAATGTTGAGAAGGCAGCTAGGCAGTATCAAAGGTGCCAGAGAAGCGGCACCAACGACTGCACACGTCTGACTGATGCTGCTCGCCTAGTGCAAGGCCCAGGAGCTGCCAGCCCGTCACAAAAGCTGACTGCTCTAGATCTAGCACTGTAAGGCCGCTGCCGATCTTTTATGCTGTCGCTTGCGACTCGCGGGCCGCGCCCAGCAAAGGTCGGGTGGGCAAAGCAGAGCCGGAGCAATTTAATGCCTTACTCAGGGCCGGATTTATTTAACTTCACTCATTCTGCCCACTTAAGAAGAAGAAGAACCCCCAGGGTTGTCAACCCCTGGTTGGGGATCCCGCTTTCCATGTTGTTTCATGGAGTCAACCGACTACGTCGGCCGGAGGCAACGAATCCATTCCCCCTGTGCTTAACGGGACTCTTCTGCCGGCAATCCGGCAGCCCACCGCTGGTTCTTCTGTCGGGGTAAGGGGCAAACCTCCGAAATCCCCTTACCACCCAACTATGCCGCAACCGAGAATCGATCCGGGTGCTGGGTTCACAACGATACTTGGCGAGCCAATCACAACGTAACACAGGATCGATGCCTTCTGCACTAAGCTGGACACTGACTGAATCGATTTGGACCGGAGACAGAGAGTATTCCACTTAGTTACAAAAGGAAACCCGAATACTTGAGGGCGCTGTAGGGTACTGTTGAGTGCTTCTGCTTCCTTGCCGAGAAGAGAAATGGCACCCCTATATATACCAACTCCTGAAGTAGTAGACTGTCAAGATGTTCCTGAAATTAACGAGACTAGAAGTATCCATCGACCCTACATCATACAATCTCTAGAGTGATCCAGAAACTTCGTACAATCGAGACCATTCTCGATCAACCCACAACCTTCTCGAAACCACTCGATACTTCTGATATTCTCATATCGCAACATCTTAGTAAATTATGCGTCTTTCTTACACCGGGAACCGAATCACACACACAGGAGGGCCAGCCAAGATCAGCTGCCGTTCCGACCCAGAATCATTACATTACATTACATTACATGCTCCACTCAACAAGGAGTGGGAACCCCTCAGAATCGAACCTGGGACGTAACCCAGGCCCTGGTTGAGAGCCAGCCTCTCTAACCACTGAGCCACGTGTTATCGTCCCGCCGGACAAACTTCTGCCCACTTCCATCATTCTGCTCACTTCACTAATTTCACTCATTTTTGCTCGCTTCGAGCCTCCTTTCGAGTCGCATGTGCACATATTTCTGCAATCGCGTTCTGATGCCTGGTGTAGCGGCGTGCTTGGCCATATCGCTTTGCCCCGGGGGCGGCCTCTCGCTCCCGGAGGTGCTTCCCTGCAATGGGTGTGTGTTGAACGCCTCGCTTACATATCCTAGCTAATCAATCAGAATGCCGTCGAAAGGAGTTTCGTCCTCTGGAGCGGGCGCTAAAGCAGCGAAGGCAGCAAAAGCCCCAGCAGCGACAGCAGCAGCAGCAGCAGCAGCAGCAGCAGCAGCAGCAGCAGCAGCTACAGCAGCGTCTCCAGGCCAGGCAGGGGGGTCGCAAGCAGACCCTCGGCAGCAACGACAGCAGCAGCAGCGGCAGCAGCCTCAGCCAACAGCACGCCATCAGCAGCAGCGACAGGCTGCTGTTGCTGAGCGGCTGCAGCGGCGCCGAGCGCACAGGGCGGATTACTCCTTCCCTGCTAGCCTTGCGCTGCAAGTGGATGCGCCAGTGCTCCCTGCTCTGGAGGTTGTGCGGCGTTTCCCTGGCCGCAGCAGCCTCACGCCAGAGGAGCTGAGGGGCTGGTGCGGGAGTTCGAGGTCGCTGGCAGAGGCGCCAGGCCTTTGCCGTGGCGATGATAAGCCGCGTTTCTGGTCATCGTCCGAGCTCCGGCAGGGCGGCAGGGGCTGATGTCAGTGTTCA
>JACERP010000061.1:0-27500 GCA_014080715.1 Scenedesmus sp. NREL 46B-D3
TGCTGCTGCAGCGCGCTCATGCTGCTGCTGCTGCTACTCACACTGCCAGCACCAGCCGCCGCGCCGCCGCTGTGCTGGTGCCGCAGCACGCTGCCGCTGCTGCTGCTGCCGCCTGGTGCTGCTGCTGGCTGGCTGCTGCTGGCGGTGCCTGAGCCCAGTGCTGGGGCCATGCTCTTGCTGCCGCCCCCCTGCCGGTTCCCCTCCAGCGCCCGCTTCACCGTCAGCACCTTGCGCTCCAGGCACTGCGGGCAGGGTTTAGGGGTTTAGGGGTTGAGCGCGGCAGGGGGCGGGGTTGAGTGCGGCAGGTGGGCAGAGGCCTGGGGCTGAGCATGGCCGTCAGCACCGTTCAGCCGAAGGAATGTTACCCGAGCGCACCTGCTGCTGCTGCTGCTGCTGCTGCTGCTGCTGTGTGGTGGATTGTGGAGGACACCGCTGTGCCTGATGATGCCTTCCGGATTGTTAGGATTCTTGTATTTATGATTAGCACACCCGCATGTGCTGCAAATGGTGTGCATGGCGACAAGCAAGCATCGTCGGCACTCAAAACCTGCAAGTGCAGGCCAGCACTGACTGGTGCGCCGACGGCATGCTGCGAGATGCCGCTGCTTGCTGTTCACGTGCTGTGCCGAGCACGAGGGCTGCTGCTGCCTTCCATGCCGAGCATCGGGGTTTAGCGAGGCAGGGTTTAGGCATCCAGCGCGCCCGCACCTGCATGTGCAGCCCGTTGATGACCTGTGGGATGACGCGCGGGTCGCTGAACTCGCAAAAGGCGTAGCCCTGGGCCAGCAGGCAGCAAGCAGCAGCAGAGCAGCAGGCAGCAGCGCGCAGCAGCAGCAGCAGCAGCCGCATTTACGAAGCAGCAGAGGTTTGCTTGACTTGCCAAAAGCGCAGCGCGGTGAGCACGGCACGCCCGATGAGGCCGTACAAGTTTATAAGTTCAGGCGGCTTGCAGCATAATAATACATGCTCGTCAGCCAAAGTATCGGGTGCGGTGCAGCAGCGCCCTGCATGAATGCAGTGCAGTCAGTTGCGTGCGGTCGATTGCGCCCGCCCACCTTGCTCTTGCCGGTGTTCTTGTCCATGACCAGGTTGAAGCTCTTGAGGGAGCCGTATGGTGCCAGCAGCTCCTTCACCTGCAGGCACGGAATGGGTTGAACACAGCAGCAGCAGCGGCGGCGGCAGCAGCAGCGGCAGCCACAGCAGCGGGGCAGGCGGTCGGCGCCTGTCGGTGCTGTGCCCTTCATCGTCAGCTTTGCTGGGCAGTCGCAGCAGCAAGTGCAGCAGGTGGCGGGCGCGGCGGCAGCAGGCAGGTGCCGCGCGCCCGGAATAGAACAAGACCGCCAAACTGACAATGTAGACGATGCAGCTGCTCGCCCTCTGGCTTGCAGCTTAAAGGCAGGCTCCCAACAAGACCCATCCCAGGACTGTGTCATGGACCGCACGCGCACCTGTTACCACAACCAAAAAAACGCGGCTGTGGCACCAGCAGAAAAGAAATAACGTTACATGTTCACAGCCGCACCTGCTCGTCGCCGTTAGGCGCAGGGCAGCCTCATCACCCTCCCCTCCCCACAAAGATGCCGTCCCAGGCGTCGTCCACCACAGCGCCGCTGCAGCTGCCGCTCCTCCTCCAACCCTAAACCCAACCACCACACCAGTCTGCAACACACGTAACAACAAAATCAACACACCTGGTCATCGCCGTAGTTGCGAGGCAGGCCGCCCCATCAACGATCTTGTCCCAGGCGTCCTCCACCACAGCGCCGCTGCAGCAGCCCCCCCTGCCCCCAGACCCTAAACCCTGCCGCCACACCACTGTATAATGACACAAGTGACGGCATAACAATACACGCACCTGCTCGTCGCCGTAGTTGCAGGGCAGGCCGCCCACGAAGATCTTGTCCCAGGTGTCCTCCACGACCGTCTTGCACATGGCCAGGTGGGCCGTGGCCACGCAGGGGTCGGGGCAGTCGGGGCCAGCGGGGGCCGCCTCCTCGGGGTTGTAGTTGCTGGGGCGCCGGATCTGTATTGATAACCAAAACAAAATGGGGTTCAAAATGGGGACAGCATTAGTATAAACGAGGCAACGCGGGCGTGTGGGGTTGTGTCAGCGGGCGGGAGGTGGCCGGGGAGCAGGCGGGAGTCGCGGGCAGGTGGGCGGTGGCCACTGCAGGAGGTGCCGGGGCCCAGGGGGCTGCCGGGGGCAAACTGCACATGATGGTGGAGCGGGAAATGCGGGCAATCCTGAACTTGGGCAATCCTGAACTTGGGCAACCATGCCAGGGGGGAGGCGGTCACACAAGGCAGCCATGACACGGGTCGCACAGGAGATGGAGCAAGCAGCTGCAGCACGCAGCCCACACACACGCAGCGCAACAGCCCAGCCGCCCCACCGACCTTGACGGCAGCAGCTGCCTGCTCCTGCTTGCGCCTGCCGTTACCACAGCGCAGCAGCGCAGCAGGCCCCCGCCCACCTTGAGGTTGACGCCGTTAAAGAGGATGCCGTCACAGGCCATCCCGGTGCTGGCCTCCTCCACGCTGCGAAGCTCCAGGAACGCGTTCCCGCTGAAAACACCCCCTCCCTTTCCCGCCAAACAGACGCCGGCACCGCAGCTACACCTGACCACCTCCAGGCAGCTGCCTGTGCCGGCAGCAGCTGCCTGTTGCGTTTGCGCTTGCCGTTACGACGCCCAGCAACCCCCACCCCGAATCCACCTTGAGGTGACGTCGTTGAAGAGATGCCGTCACAGGCCATCGCGTTGCTGGCCTCCTCCACGCTGCGCAGCTCCAATGACGCGTTCTCGCTGGAACACCTCCCCCCCCTCCCGCCACATAGACGCCGCACCGCAGCACACCTGACCCCCCCAGGCAGCTGTCTGTGCCGGCAGCAGCTGCTGTTGCGTTTGCGCTTGCCGTTGCGACGACCCAGCAACCCCCAACCCGAACCCACCTTGAGGTTGACGTCGTTGAAGAGGATGCCGTCGAAGGCCATCGCGTTGCTGGCCTCCTCCACGCTGCGCAGCTCCAGGAAGGCGTAGCTGCGGTCGCTGCTGACCTTGACGCTGGCGATGGGGGGCCCGGGGGCGACCGCGGCGCCAGTGGACGCCATCACGCCCTCGAAGAACGCGCGGAGCTCCTCCTGTGGGCGGACACGGTGGGCGGTGAGCACGTGGGAAACAAGAGGAAACGGCGGAGCGCGGACGGCGGCTGTGTGCCCCCAACACGAGGCAGCGCGGCGGGCGATGTCTTGGCTCCGAGACAAGTTCCGCCGTTGAAGTGGTGGAGTGACGGGGCCAAATAGCAGCAACACACCGAGGTGGCAGCGTGCACGGCCCCCGTGGAGGCCATCACGCGCTCAACGAACGCCCGCAGCTCCTCCCCTGGGCGGAACAGTGTTCATGTGCAGTGGGCAATGGCGGTGAGGGCGGTGGTGCAAAGACAAACGCCGAGTGTGGACGGTGGCGTTGTGCTGCTGCCGCCGCTGCCGCTGCGCTGCCGCTGCTGCTGCCGCTGCCGCCGCCGCTGCCGCCGCCGCTGCCGCTGAAGCTGCTGCCGCCGCCGCCCGCTGCTGCCGCCGCCGCCGCTGCTGCCGCCGCCGCTGCTGCCGCTGCCGCTGCGCTGCTGAGCAGACCAAAGCTTGTCAAGCCCCAGCGCACAACATCAGCAAAGCCAGGATCAGTTGGCACAGTTGCCGCCACTGCTGCTGGGGCTGCGGCTGCTGCCACACTGCTGTCTTGACAAGCACAGGGCATGCTTGTCGATGTTGGTGCTGGTGCTGCTTTTTTTGTTGAACCAACGGCGGCACACGAGTGTCTGCCAACCCACGGCACGGCTGATCAGCACAGCAGGGTGCTGCCTGGTGCTGGTGCTGGCGATGCCCACCGTCTACTGCTGCCGGCCACACGCACTGCTTGATTTGCATGGCGCCAGCAGCTGTGTTTGCTTGTGTGACATGAATCGGGGCACTGCAGCAGCCTGCTGCCCGCCATGCACTGCAACATTGCACGGTGCCAGCAGCAGCTGTGTTTGCTTGCTGAAAAGTTCGGCGCAGTGCAGCAGCCCACATGAGCCCATCGCCTGGCTGCTGCTGCTGCTGGGAGGCGCAAGGACTGGCAGTGTTGATTGACCTGCTGCTGCTGCCGCTGCTGCTGCTTGTTGGCTTTAAAGGGCTCATGACAGGCACTCTGGCCCACTGCCCCACTCTCACCAACCGCCAGGAGTGGTCCTGAATGCAGGTCGGCCTGCCGAGGTCGCTGCCCAGCTGCTGCAGCGCTGTGCAGCGCATGCCTGCCGCAATCCATGCCCTGTACCAGCCCTTCAGCCTGCTTGCTGCTGCCGGGACACGAAGCATCGTACTGTAAAACATCAGACACTGCTGGGCCGCGACCTCCCACCCCGGCGGCCGACCTGTCACACAGCTTTCAAACTTCAACACTCAAAACATGACACAGGCATGCCGCGCACCTCCTTGGTGCCCTCCGGGATGCCGCCGACGTACAGCCGCCGCGCGTTCTTGATGATCTGGGGGTCCCGCGCCGACACCTGCGCCTGCACCCCCAGGAGCCACACCCTGAAGTGCTCCAGCCGCCTTTGCAGGACGCTGATCGTCTCATCGCGCTGCCGCAGCTGCTGTTCCAGGTGGCGCAGCGCGTCCTGCTGCGCTGCTGCGTCTGTGTTGGCTGCGTCCCTGTCCATGCCCATGCAGCGGTTCGCCGCGCCTGCGCAGGGGGCCCAGCAGGTGCAGCAGGGTGGGGTCAGCAGCAGGTGGGGGGCCAGTGAGTGTGGTGTCAGCATGCACGGCTTGTCGGAAGCCGACGCTCAGCTGGGGGATACGTTGCTTGCGTGCTGAACGATTGCATGTTTGTCAACGGTGATGCGCGACGATGGCCGCTGCTTGGGCTGCGAAGATCTCGGTGCGGGTTGACCGGTGTGAACCTTGGCACCGGAAGTGTGCATTGCACAAGATCCCAGCTTCAGACACGATAATACACACTATGCTAGCCTGCACGCCTGTCGGTCGATCGCTACGACCCTGCTGAAGACAAAGGTAGTACTACCAGCATCATCATGACCTCTGCCAAACTCGCACTTAATCATCATAACTAGTTCTTATTATGTAAATCAGCGCCCGTGACAGGTCTTGAAGTTGACGCACAGCAAACTGCGAGACACTCACCCCTGATGCACTGCGCCTTCAAGCCCGCCTCTCGCTCGCTGATAACTGGTGAAAGTGTCCTTTTGTTTTGATTCCTAGCTAGCACTGCTTGAGATGGCATCTGGTGCGCAGTGCCAAAGTTCGCATGCCCGGTCTTGCTGAGGAACGCACCGCGCAAATGTTTCTGTGAAACCAGGTGATCTAACGAGATGTGGCGTTGCCGACGCTCTCAACAACGCACGACATCCGCTGTCATAAGCGAATGCAACACGTGCGTGATTGTGTGTAAGTGCGCCAGGTTCACAATAACCCAACAAAAAAGGGGACACAACAAGCCAAAGATTCATGCTGCGAGCATTAGTCACATGCGGTGTGCACAATGACATTTTTTGGAGGCCTGGCCCCAGTGGGGCTTGTAACTGCTGGTGAGGTGGACGCAACGACATCGACAGCACAGCGGTTGCGCATGGAGATCAAAACAACGATTCTGCAGCCGACCAGGTGCACCAGCCGTACCCAGGGCACTACCGTTCATGAACCTGCAGCCTAGGAGTCAGACACTGCTTTGACTGCCAGCCTGCTGACAGGTGGCAGCCGTGCCAGTCATGGAAGGCAACGAGTGAACATCAATCCAATCTTTCAAAATAGAAGCAGCATTGCATACGAAGCAAAGCAAAGGAATGCCCACAACCCACCACCACCCACATGCGCACTTCGCTGCAAACGCCTATAGGCAGTAGCTACTGCTCAGCCTGACACTGGCTGCACCGTTGGCAAGTAGTAAGCGCAAAGAAGTAAGCGCCAAACCCAAGCACATAGCTTCAATTGCCTGTGCAACACCACAAAGTTGCGACAGCGCTGCCTCAGAAGGGGATGGCATGTGCGGCATAACTCGGCACTAAGGTCCAGAAATTCAACAAAGCTTGCATCTCAACAGGCGGGCAGATACTGAGCGCGTCCACACCAACACCAACGCCATTGCTACAACGGCGCCTGCAGTGCATGCTCGAATCCAAGGAAACAACACGGCGTAACTCGCCCGCATGGCTGCTGCAAGGATTGACCAGCAGGCCAGTTACATGATTGGCACTGTGCATAAGTCGTGCTCTGACCTGATACATCTGAGTCACCCCTAAAAGCAAGGAGCCGACACATGCCTGCAAACAGCAGAGAGAATAAAACAACAGCGCTCCTTCAAGCAGAGGGCAGGCTATGGGACTCAGCTGCCCTGCAGCATACAGTCGAGGAAACGACCCGCGGCATCCGTCCACGACTATCGATGGCAGCCGCTGCATGTAACAAGACACAGCACTGCATGCAAGCAAAGGCATGTGCGTGGATACCACAGCTGCCGCGGCAGGTGCCGCAACCCAAGCAGCTCCGCCACAGCACTCCACACGCACACAGACATCGCCGCCAAGCTCCCAAAGCACCAGCTGCTCCTGCGCCACTGCCGCAACAACTTCTTGCAGCTGCCCTTAACCCACACATGGCATACAGCATCAGCATATGTCACACATCAGCGCACCAGCCAGCCCAGGGGGGCTGCCGGGGGCAAACTGCACATGATGGTGGAGCGGGAAATGCGGGCAATCCTGAACTTGGGCAATCCTGAACTTGGGCAACCATGCCAGGGGGGAGGCGGTCACACAAGGCAGCCATGACACGGGTCGCACAGGAGATGGAGCAAGCAGCTGCAGCACGCAGCCCACACACACGCAGCGCAACAGCCCAGCCGCCCCACCGACCTTGACGGCAGCAGCTGCCTGCTCCTGCTTGCGCCTGCCGTTACCACAGCGCAGCAGCGCAGCAGGCCCCCGCCCACCTTGAGGTTGACGCCGTTAAAGAGGATGCCGTCACAGGCCATCCCGGTGCTGGCCTCCTCCACGCTGCGAAGCTCCAGGAACGCGTTCCCGCTGAAAACACCCCCTCCCTTTCCCGCCAAACAGACGCCGGCACCGCAGCTACACCTGACCACCTCCAGGCAGCTGCCTGTGCCGGCAGCAGCTGCCTGTTGCGTTTGCGCTTGCCGTTACGACAGCCCAGCAACCCCCAACCCCGAATCCACCTTGAGGTTGACGTCGTTGAAGAGGATGCCGTCACAGGCCATCGCGTTGCTGGCCTCCTCCACGCTGCGCAGCTCCAATGACGCGTTCTCGCTGGAAACACCTCCCCCCCCTCCCGCCACATAGACGCCGGCACCGCAGCTACACCTGACCACCCCCAGGCAGCTGTCTGTGCCGGCAGCAGCTGCCTGTTGCGTTTGCGCTTGCCGTTGCGACGACCCAGCAACCCCCAACCCGGAACCCACCTTGAGGTTGACGTCGTTGAAGAGGATGCCGTCGAAGGCCATCGCGTTGCTGGCCTCCTCCACGCTGCGCAGCTCCAGGAAGGCGTAGCTGCGGTCGCT
Organism: Scenedesmus sp. NREL 46B-D3; assembly: GCA_014080715.1. Taxonomy (NCBI): domain Eukaryota; kingdom Viridiplantae; phylum Chlorophyta; class Chlorophyceae; order Sphaeropleales; family Scenedesmaceae; genus Scenedesmus; species Scenedesmus sp. NREL 46B-D3. Next base: position 7,566 of record JACERP010000061.1, read on the forward strand.
GCTGACCTTGACGCTGGCGATGGGGGGCCCGGGGGCGACCGCGGCGCCAGTGGACGCCATCACGCCCTCGAAGAACGCGCGGAGCTCCTCCTGTGGGCGGACACGGTGGGCGGTGAGCACGTGGGAAACAAGAGGAAAACGGCGGAGCGCGGACGGCGGCTGTGTGCCCCCAACACGAGGCAGCGCGGCGGGCGATGTCTTGGCTCCGAGACAAGTTCCGCCGTTGAAGTGGTGGAGTGACGGGGCCAAATAGCAGCAACACACCGAGGTGACAGCGTGCACGGCCCCCGTGGAGGCCATCACGCGCTCAACGAACGCCCGCAGCTCCTCCCCTGGGCGGAACAGTGTTCATGTGCAGTGGGCAATGGGCGGTGAGGGCGGTGGTGCAAAGACAAACGCCGAGTGTGGACGGTGGCGTTGTGCTGCTGCCGCCGCTGCCGCTGCCGCTGCCGCTGCTGCTGCCGCTGCCGCCGCCGCTGCCGCTGAAGCTGCTGCCGCCGCCGCCGCCGCTGCTGCCGCCGCCGCCGCTGCTGCCGCCGCCGCTGCTGCCGCTGCCGCTGCCGCTGCTGAGCAGACCAAAGCTTGTCAAGCCCCAGCGCACAACATCAGCAAAGCCAGGATCAGTTGGCACAGTTGCCGCCACTGCTGCTGGGGCTGCGGCTGCTGCCACACTGCTGTCTTGACAAGCACAGGGCATGCTTGTCGATGTTGGTGCTGGTGCTGCTTTTTTTGTTGAACCAACGGCGGCACACGAGTGTCTGCCAACCCACGGCACGGCTGATCAGCACAGCAGGGTGCTGCCTGGTGCTGGTGCTGGCGATGCCCACCGTCTACTGCTGCCGGCCACACGCACTGCTTGATTTGCATGGCGCCAGCAGCTGTGTTTGCTTGTGTGACATGAATCGGGGCACTGCAGCAGCCTGCTGCCCGCCATGCACTGCAACATTGCACGGTGCCAGCAGCAGCTGTGTTTGCTTGCTGAAAAGTTCGGCGCAGTGCAGCAGCCCACATGAGCCCATCGCCTGGCTGCTGCTGCTGCTGGGAGGCGCAAGGACTGGCAGTGTTGATTGACCTGCTGCTGCTGCCGCTGCTGCTGCTTGTTGGCTTTAAAGGGCTCATGACAGGCACTCTGGCCCACTGCCCCACTCTCACCAACCGCCAGGAGTGGTCCTGAATGCAGGTCGGCCTGCCGAGGTCGCTGCCCAGCTGCTGCAGCGCTGTGCAGCGCATGCCTGCCGCAAATCCATGCCCTGTACCAGCCCTTCAGCCTGCTTGCTGCTGCCGGGACACGAAGCATCGTACTGTAAAACATCAGACACTGCTGGGCCGCGACCTCCCACCCCGGCGGCCGACCTGTCACACAGCTTTCAAACTTCAACACTCAAAACATGACACAGGCATGCCGCGCACCTCCTTGGTGCCCTCCGGGATGCCGCCGACGTACAGCCGCCGCGCGTTCTTGATGATCTGGGGGTCCCGCGCCGACACCTGCGCCTGCACCCCCAGGAGCCACACCCTGAAGTGCTCCAGCCGCCTTTGCAGGACGCTGATCGTCTCATCGCGCTGCCGCAGCTGCTGTTCCAGGTGGCGCAGCGCGTCCTGCTGCGCTGCTGCGTCTGTGTTGGCTGCGTCCCTGTCCATGCCCATGCAGCGGTTCGCCGCGCCTGCGCAGGGGGCCCAGCAGGTGCAGCAGGGTGGGGTCAGCAGCAGGTGGGGGGCCAGTGAGTGTGGTGTCAGCATGCACGGCTTGTCGGAAGCCGACGCTCAGCTGGGGGGATACGTTGCTTGCGTGCTGAACGATTGCATGTTTGTCAACGGTGATGCGCGACGATGGCCGCTGCTTGGGCTGCGAAGATCTCGGTGCGGGTTGACCGGTGTGAACCTTGGCACCGGAAGTGTGCATTGCACAAGATCCCAGCTTCAGACACGATAATACACACTATGCTAGCCTGCACGCCTGTCGGTCGATCGCTACGACCCTGCTGAAGACAAAGGTAGTACTACCAGCATCATCATGACCTCTGCCAAACTCGCACTTAATCATCATAACTAGTTCTTATTATGTAAATCAGCGCCCGTGACAGGTCTTGAAGTTGACGCACAGCAAACTGCGAGACACTCACCCCTGATGCACTGCGCCTTCAAGCCCGCCTCTCGCTCGCTGATAACTGGTGAAAGTGTCCTTTTGTTTTGATTCCTAGCTAGCACTGCTTGAGATGGCATCTGGTGCGCAGTGCCAAAGTTCGCATGCCCGGTCTTGCTGAGGAACGCACCGCGCAAATGTTTCTGTGAAACCAGGTGATCTAACGAGATGTGGCGTTGCCGACGCTCTCAACAACGCACGACATCCGCTGTCATAAGCGAATGCAACACGTGCGTGATTGTGTGTAAGTGCGCCAGGTTCACAATAACCCAACAAAAAAGGGGACACAACAAGCCAAAGATTCATGCTGCGAGCATTAGTCACATGCGGTGTGCACAATGACATTTTTTGGAGGCCTGGCCCCAGTGGGGCTTGTAACTGCTGGTGAGGTGGACGCAACGACATCGACAGCACAGCGGTTGCGCATGGAGATCAAAACAACGATTCTGCAGCCGACCAGGTGCACCAGCCGTACCCAGGGCACTACCGTTCATGAACCTGCAGCCTAGGAGTCAGACACTGCTTTGACTGCCAGCCTGCTGACAGGTGGCAGCCGTGCCAGTCATGGAAGGCAACGAGTGAACATCAATCCAATCTTTCAAAATAGAAGCAGCATTGCATACGAAGCAAAGCAAAGGAATGCCCACAACCCACCACCACCCACATGCGCACTTCGCTGCAAACGCCTATAGGCAGTAGCTACTGCTCAGCCTGACACTGGCTGCACCGTTGGCAAGTAGTAAGCGCAAAGAAGTAAGCGCCAAACCCAAGCACATAGCTTCAATTGCCTGTGCAACACCACAAAGTTGCGACAGCGCTGCCTCAGAAGGGGATGGCATGTGCGGCATAACTCGGCACTAAGGTCCAGAAATTCAACAAAGCTTGCATCTCAACAGGCGGGCAGATACTGAGCGCGTCCACACCAACACCAACGCCATTGCTACAACGGCGCCTGCAGTGCATGCTCGAATCCAAGGAAACAACACGGCGTAACTCGCCCGCATGGCTGCTGCAAGGATTGACCAGCAGGCCAGTTACATGATTGGCACTGTGCATAAGTCGTGCTCTGACCTGATACATCTGAGTCACCCCTAAAAGCAAGGAGCCGACACATGCCTGCAAACAGCAGAGAGAATAAAACAACAGCGCTCCTTCAAGCAGAGGGCAGGCTATGGGACTCAGCTGCCCTGCAGCATACAGTCGAGGAAACGACCCGCGGCATCCGTCCACGACTATCGATGGCAGCCGCTGCATGTAACAAGACACAGCACTGCATGCAAGCAAAGGCATGTGCGTGGATACCACAGCTGCCGCGGCAGGTGCCGCAACCCAAGCAGCTCCGCCACAGCACTCCACACGCACACAGACATCGCCGCCAAGCTCCCAAAGCACCAGCTGCTCCTGCGCCACTGCCGCAACAACTTCTTGCAGCTGCCCTTAACCCACACATGGCATACAGCATCAGCATATGTCACACATCAGCGCACCAGCCAGCCAGCCCAGCACGCACATCACTGCTCAAGCCCCCACAACCCTTTGCAGGGTTGATGCAACCCCGCGCTTGTCTGCGACTGGCGGCGGGTGTGTATGTGTGTCCGTCGTCGGTGCTGGTGCAGGCACGGAAGGATGCTGCTGCAGCTGGGTTGCCTCTGGATGCAGCCCCCGTAGTTGGTCCTGCAGGACATTGCAACACCCAGACAAGCTGACAGACTCGCTGCCGCTACGAGCCAGCACCACAGGTGTGCGGAGCTGCGCTGCGACAGCAGGCCGCTGCAACAGCAGGCAGCAAAGAATATTGTTTCAGCGGCGACGTCATGCCATGCACCCCCCAGACCCTGCTGACTGCCGGCGCAGCAGCAGCGCCATACACACCTGGAGCGCTCCGTGCGGCCCCAGGCTTGCTCCAGAAGCTATGTTACTTGGTCGCCGGGGCTGCTGCTGGGGCTGCTGCTGCTGCTGCTGTACTGGCCGCCTCCTGCGCCTCCAGCTGCTTGCCTTCTGTGCTGTACCAGTTGTACCACCTGCGGCAAGCGCACATTGCAAGGGAGCAGGCATCGAAGCGGCAGCACACACGGGGTGAGGCGCAGGGGAGCAGGAAGGGCGGCGCGTTGCTTGCTTGGTGGGGCGCGGCTGTCGAGCCAAGCAACATGGAGGCCGTCTGCTGCCTTGGCGGCGTGCAGCACTTGCTGCTTTTCCAAGGTCTGACGGCACAATGTGTAGGCGATGAGCTGCGGCACTGCACAGCATTGCCGAACCAGGGTTCAGCTTCTGCAGGGTTCGGCTTCTTCTGCTCAGTGCTGGCTCTGCAGCATGCTCGAATGAGGCCGGCATGAGCACTCCCTTCCGCACCCTGCTGAGTCGACTGAGAAGTCAAATGGTTTGTCGGCTGGCCGCCTTTGCGGGAAGCGTGCAGTTCAGCTAGCTTTGCTGCTGGTTGCTTGATACACAGTAAGCTTGCTGTGCCGTTTGCTGCCGCACCTGCATAGCTGCACAGTCTCAGTGAATGAACAAGTTACCCAGCTAGACATTCACTTCCGGCACAAACCCCAGACCCACAGCCAGCTTGCTGTGCCGTTCACTGCCGCACCTGCTGAGCTGGTATAGCTGCACCGTCTCATTGCTGGCATGGCACGCCAGCAGCAGGTAGTTGCGCGGCTGCACCATCCACGCAAAGCGCATGAACAGGCAGCTGTACACACACATGGCTGCAGGAAGGCGGCGACACCAAGCAAGATCAGGCAGGCAAGATCAGGCAGGCACGGCAGCACCAGGGCGTAAAGCAGTGTGTGAGGACATCATGGGAGTCGTGTTATGGCAGCTGCAATGACAAAAGAAAGGTGCGGCACAGCTGCAGCTGTGCAGATGCAAGGCGTACCAGCGACTCCAACACCTGCACAAGCTACTGACATGGCTGCGGCAGCTGCTGCGTCCTTGCAAGTTGCAGCACACTGGCAGTTGAGCTGTCCTGCGAGCTTGATCACCACCCGCGCCTGCTGACTGCCCTGGCCCCTCCCGCGACCCAGAAAGCAATGCACACATGGCAAGACTGCTGAGTGCTGTAACATCGCAGGCTGCTGGTTGTGCTACTTCCAGCTCAGACTGGCACATGAGCTTCTCAAAAATGCTGTTTTGCATACGAAGGGGCCTCACCAGCACGATGCTGTGAGAGGCCAGCTGCAGGTGCGCGCACCTGATGTCATGTTGGGTGAGATCACATCTGGTGTCTTCTTCATGTCTGCAAGACCCTGCAGGACATGCCAGCAATTGGAGCACAATGGATGAGCAAGCAAACATCAAAACTGCTGCAGTGGTGATGTTGGTGCTGGACTCCAATCACGATGCTGTTGCTGCCACTCCTGGCATGAGCTGCTGCAGCTGCTGTTGCTGCTCACCGCAACCACAAAGCCCCAATTTGCCACTGGGCCCCAGAAGTGCGTTGTCTTTGGGCCTGTAAGTCAAATCGGGAGGATGAGGGGCGGCTTGGGCAAGCTCAGCGATGCACTACCCGCCTGGTGCAGCAGCTCACACAGAGTGCTCACCTGTTGGGCTGTTCAGTAACGCCGTGAAGCGCTGCCCCAACGTCAAAGAAGCTTTTGCAGGGACAGACATTGCAAACGCTGGGCGTAGCTAGCTATAAGCGACAGTGTGATCTGATCGGTGGGCCCAGTTGATGTGGTTTCGGCAGGATGGCTGTCGGAGGAGTGCAGGATGGGTCTGGTGGCTGTGTGTGCATGTACGTCATTCAAAACGTGATCTGCGATAGCTTGTCAGCCGAGGGGTGCCCAGCTGGTTGATGTTAGTGAAAGCAGGGTCCAAGCGTATTGGCGAGTCTCTACAGAACTTTTGTGAACACGCCTAAAGGCATGTATATTTGCTGCAAGACGATTTTGAATTGAGTTATCTTGCAAGCCCTGGCGTATTGATTTGAGTCCGATCGTAGCCGGGACAAAAGACAGCAGTGCACCGCATGATGAAGGGCTACGCTTTCGCAGCTGTGCTGCTGGTGCTGCTCGTGGCAGCCGGAACAGCATCGGCAAAGGAGAAGAAGAAGGCAGCAGTCACAAACAAGGTGACTGATGCACAACTGATGGTTCCTGATGTCTTCTGCCTTCGCTTTGGCGTGTCTAGCGCTCATTGAGCGCTGTTTATGGCTGATCGCAGGTTTTCTTTGACATTGAAATCGACGGCCAGCCAGCAGGTGCGTAGCTAGCTCCCAACCTGCAGACACAGTTGTGCAGCAGCAACTGTCCAACCACCTGGGTGGCTTTGCTCTTTTCATGGCGCAGCGCACAATGTCATAAGGATTCTGCCTTTGCCAGTCTATGATCTATATTCAGGGATGTACAGCTATCTCAACAGACTCCACATAGCTGGCAATCGGCACGCTCAAGCTCAGGCACTGAGCGCCAACACTTGTCCTATACCAAACCAGGCACTGGCTTGGCTTGGTCTGCTGTCCAGCGCCTTGCATCACACACGTGCTTGACTTGCACTGCTTTCCCCACCCACCATCAGGACGCATCGTGATGGGCCTGTTTGGTGACGTGGTGCCCAAGACTGTCGAGAACTTCCGTGCGCTGTGCACCGGCGAGAAGGGCACCGGCAAGTCGGGCAAGCCTCTGCACTTCAAAGGCTCCGTGTTCCACCGCGTGATCCCCCAGTTCATGCTGCAGGGTGGAGACTTCACCCGGTGAGCAGAACAGCAACGATTCAGCGGGTGTGGTATAAGCATGTACATGCGGCTGTGCCCTGCCATAGGAACAGTGTGCTGCAGACATACGCCCAAGTGCTGTGCATGCTGCCGTTGCGCGGTGCTGCTGTGCCACCCACAAGTGCGGCCCTTCTTCAAAAGCAGTCAACGTATTTTTGGGGAGCCGCTGACTGGCTTGCTGCTTGCGTTGTGTTTCATGCACTGTGCGGCAGTTCTGACGGCACTGGTGGCGAGAGCATCTACGGCGAGAAGTTTGCGGTGAGCAGCCAGGCAGGGCAATGATGTGTGAGCAGGCTAGGCTGGGTGGCAGGGCAGGGCAGGTTCAGAGGACAGCACCTGTGCTGCCAGGCATGGCTAGTGGCCACTGCGTGACTGGAAAAGTAGCATGTGGCAGGCATGTACTGCCGGCCTGGCCCAGTCAGTTTCACAAGTGCTGTTGTAATGCTTGTTGAAGTCACGGCACTGTACCATTCGTGCATCGATGTCACGCCTCTGTATATTTAAGCGAAGTCTCCTGCATCAGAACGAAGTGCCAGCACAACCTGCAGGTGTTCAGCTGTGTGCCGACTTGCTGGCGCTGCATGACTCTTCAACCCATGCATGTTGGCCCGCAACCTTGATCTTCTCCCGCTTGCAGGACGAGAACTTCAAGCTGAAGCACAAGGGCCCCGGCTACCTGTCCATGGCCAACGCAGGCCCCAACACCAACGGCTCGCAGTTCTTCATCACCACCGTCAAGACCACATGGCTGGACGGACGCCACGTGGTGTTCGGCAAGGGTGCGTGTGTGTTGCCCTGCATCAATGCGACTCGCCCTACCCCTCAGCCTCTGCCCTGTTTGCTAGTTTTTGCAGCAGGCGTGTATGCCGTCGTGCTTGCCGACCGTGCGAAGAGCAGCAGGCAGGCATGGCGGCTCTGCACGCTGACCTAGTGGTGACACGCTGCAGCGGCAGCGCTGCACATGTGTCAGGGCTGGACGTTTTTGTCAATCATCTGTGCAGCACCCCTCCAGCACTGCTGGTTGCACTGCTGGTTGCACAACTGCCCTGCATGCCGCCGCACGCATGTTTGTGCGTGTCACCCGACTGCATGCGCACCCCTGCCACGGCGGCCACCTGCACCACCCCTCCCCGGCGCCACGCCGCCGCCTGTCCACACCCACCATGACGCCCCGAACCACCCACCGCCACCGCCTCAACCCTGAACGCTGCAGTGATCGAGGGTATGGATGTCGTGTACAAGGTGGAGGCAGTCGGCAGCGGCGGCGGCGCCACCAGCAAGAAGGTGGTGATCGCAGACAGCGGAGAGCTCAAGGAGAGCACATGAGCGCAGCCGGTCCGCAAGCTCTGCGCTGCGTCCGCGTGACGCTGGATGCTTGAGCCAGGCATGAGTGGAGCGACCATGCTAAGGAGGAGGTCCATCGCCCCCAGCAGCAGCAGCAGCAGCATGCCACCGGCAGCAGCAGAGGCTGAGCAGCAGGGCGGAAGGGTGCCCCAGGGTCAAGCGGTGGCGCGGGTGGCGGTGTGGATGGGCGGCGACCTCCCAACGTGTGTGTTGAGGACACACTGGCACGTGCCTGGCACACAGAGCTGCTGCTGCGGCGGTGGCGGCGTCGGCATGGGCTGACGCTGCTGCTGCTCCTGCTGCTGCCCGTGCGTGTCTGCCGGCGCGCATGCTGTGCTGCAGTGCTGCGAGGCATGGAAGTCGTGTACAGCATAGAGAAGAAGGGCAGCTCGACCGGCAAGCTGAGCAGCAGCGTGAAGATTGTGGATGCTGGGGAACTGCCGCTGCTGCGGCACAGCAGGCATGCAGCCGGCAGCGGTGCAGGCAATGCATCAGCAACCGCCGAGGCCGACAGACTCGCAGAAGCTGCTGCAGAGGAGCAGCTGGATTAGCACCAGCCGTCCAGGATGTACAGGCGTGATTTTCATGGGTGGGAGTCTCAGCTGTCGTATGTGCCTGCAGCGCTGCTGGCATGCTTGTCATGCACTACCGTATCAGATACGGTAGTGTCTGCAGCAGTGGTGTGTACAGATGTTTCAGAGTTGCTGTGTTTCCAGGGCGGCAGGGCAACACGCGTGATCTGTAATTGTGGATTTATTACGTGATAGGAAGGTTCTGCTGTCTGCATGGCCGACTGGTGAGGATGCCCACAAGCGAGTGCAGTTCACTGCTACAGCTGCTGTAACTGTACTCTTGCAGCAGGCCGTAGAGGCTTACGAAAGTTGGCCTTGAACAGTGAGTATTTGTGCCTATAATACATTGTGGTATAAAGTGGTGCAACAGGGAATACGTAGCTGGATAAGTGGGTGCTGCTGGTCAAGTGGCCAGTTCAAACTAGCCTTGTGGATGACTTCAGGCAACAACGCGCCCTTCTTTTAGATGATATTCTATCATAACATACCGGCAGATGCAGCAGCGTCAGCTTTGATCGACTCGTCAAGTAAAACCACCTGTTGTGCAAAGCCACGATGTTGGCTCCCACTGCATAGGGGAGCGCCCTGCACTGGATCGTTCCTTTTCCTGGTGTTGCAGTGCGCACACCAGTGACCTGCTTTCAACAGCCCCCACCAGCTTTTTTTCTGAGCTCTTCAAAGCAGCCTCTTCAAGATGACCACCGAGACCGCATACGATGCAAAGGCCTATGATGACAAGATGAAGGAGTAGTGAGCACCTATGAGCGCTTCAGTATAGGACCAGCAGGGCAGCCATGGTAGACGGTTCTGCAGGTGTCAAATGGGCGGCGAGAGGCCCTGCAGGCTTCAGGCCAGGCTTAAACAGTTTGATTGATTGAATTAGGTTTATGGGTGGGCGGTTGCGCTGTGCGGATGCCTGAGATTGCGTCAGTGGGCGCTGCAGCAGCTGTGCGCTCACACGCCCGCCATGTGCCTTGCCTGCTTGCGCCGTGCAGCATGGGCGCCGCCCAGGGCGCTAGCGAGGGCGAGACTTTCTTCACCGAGTGGGAGGAGACGTTCGAGTCCTTTGATCAGATGGGCCTGCACGAGAACCTGCTGCGTGGCATTTACGCCTATGGTGAGCCCAGGCTGGCTCTGGCAGCAGTCTGATCCTATAGGAAAATGGCGTATCAAAAGCTTGAGCAATTTCTGGAAGACCATTTGTGCTGCCAGTCCGACAGCAGTGGACAGCAGCAGGCCAGGAACCCCAAACCAGCAGTAGCAGCACCAACAGTGCCGCTGCTGCTGCGGCGAGGAGAGGTTGGCGCTTGTGCAGAACCTGGATGCTTTCTGGGTACTGCACCAACATCAGCACGCGGCATGCAGTTGCTCATGCAGCTGCAGCCTGGCTGCGCGATGCAGTGCTGCAGCGGCAGCATGCTGCAGCATAAGCATGCATGCATGCATGCGTGCAGGCGTGGGCACACCCAGCCAGTGGGAGCCTGCACAGCATCAGCAGCCAGGCATGCAAGGCCCTTCGGCAGTTGCTTTCCTGCAAGCACTGCTCTGGGCAAGGGCCCTTCGCTGTTGCTTCACACCCCTCCGAGGGCTTGTGTCAGTTGCTGTCCTGCAAGCACTGCTCCCTGCTTTGGCAGCACATGTGGTGGCAGCGCTGCAGTGGCAGCACAGGCAGCACTGCTGCTGTCAGCAGCAGCACCGTTACAAGCAGCAGCAGCCACAGCAGCAGCAGCACAGCCGGCGACGGTAGCGGCACTGGTACTGGCAGCTGCAGGCCCGCCGTACTAGCCTGCATGTGGCAGCACACACGCAATGGGCTGTTTCACAAAAAACCACACACAGCGCAGTTGATTCCCGTTGTTGCAGTGCCCCTGGTACTCCATCACACACCTTGCAAGCTGCCCCACCTCATCGTCGCCCGCTGCATCTTGATGTCCACCCGTCCCGCACGAGTTGGAGCAGCGGCTTGCCGCGCATGCGCATGGCATCGGCGCGCGCCCTTCAGGATGATCACCCTCGCTTGCCTGCTGCCCCCTTGCTGCCGCGCCGTGCCGCGCCCCAGGTTTCGAGAAGCCCTCCGCCATCCAGCAGAAGGGCATCGTGCCCTTCACCAAGAACCTGGACGTGATCCAGCAGGCGCAGTCCGGCACGGGCAAGACCGCCACCTTCTGCGCAGGTGCGGGCTGCTGTTTTTTATGGGGAGGGCGCTTTTGGCAGCAGGCGCGGGACGGCGGCAGCCGTGGGGTGTGTGGCGTAGCAGCAGGCGCAGGGTACAGGGCTTACAGGGAATTGGCAGCAGGCCGCGGAGAGTGAAGGTCCGGGAGCATCACACATGCAGCGCTGCAGCAGCACTGTCCAGAGGCAGCAGCCGGCGCAATGCGTGTGAAGAAGTCCAAGATCTGGTTGCAGCAGCAGCAGCAGCAGAGGGGGGTCGCAGCACAGCTGCAGCGGCCTGGAGGTGTGCAAAGCAGCAGAGCAGCCGGCAACAGCAGCAGCAGCAGCATGCTGCGCCGGGCTGGCAGCAGAAAGAGGCTAGCTGAGCAGGCAGCTGGCTGGGTCCTGTAGCTGGCAACGGCTCACTGCGGCTTTAGCGTCATCACCAGCAGCAACACCAGCAGCAGCAGCAGCAGCAGTTGCCAGCAGCAGTTGCGAAGCTGGGCTGTGGCAGTTGCACCGACCATGCAGCCCGCAGGTGTTGTGATCTGCTTCATGTCACCGCAAAAGGCTGGCCAGAGAAGCAGGAGGCTGCGTGATTTGCTGCCTTTTGAGTTTGGGGTGCTGCCTGCAGCACTGGCAGTGCTGCTGCTGCTGCGGCTGCCGTGTTCACAGCAGCAGGACTGCAGCAGTATGAGATTGTCATTGGTTGCGAAGGTGCTGGGGCACACGAGCGAGTGTCCTTGCATCACAATCTCGGGGCATGCATCTTCTGGTGTGGCATGTAGAGGCGCCACGTGATAGCATGTGGACGGGGTCTGCAGGGTGCTGTGTCCTGTCATGCAAGTGTCCTGTCACGCAAGTGTCCCGTCACGCAAGTGTTGCTGCAGTGTCCTGTCGTGCAAGCTATGTTTCCAAGCTCACGTAGCAGCCTGGCACACGTGCATTGTCGCTATGAATTCTCATCCGCACCTTGAACAACGTCGACCACAAGCCACAAAACATGCTTGTGGATTGTCAGGGCCTGCACCGGCATCTGCCGTCACCTGCTGTCCACATCTGCAGTGGGAAAACCCTAAAGTCTGGCGATGTCGTGTCTGCTAATCCCTGAACCCTGCAGGCATCCTGAACAACCTGGACTACAACCTGCTGGAGTGCCAGGGCCTGGTGCTGGCCCCCACGCGCGAGCTGGCGCAGCAGATCGAGAAGGTCATGCGCGCCCTGGGCGACTACCTGCAGGTGCGGTTCAGGGCTTTGGCTGGATGGGGCTTAGTGTGGTGTAGGTTTTAGGGAGGGCGTTACTGTGGGCGTGATACACCTTTGCCGGTGGTTGTAGGCTGGTTGGTGTCATTGTACCACCACTACTGGCAGCAGCTACTGTGCACCCTCACACATTCTGTCACAACTGCACGTCGCTCGACAAGAGCGCGGGGTCCCAGTGTTGCTGTGTGGTTTGCAGCCCCACCTCTTGGGCAGTAGGTTGAATTGAACCCAGCAGAAACATGAACTACCCTCGCAATCGCACGCACCATGCTGATCATCTGCATTGCTCTGTTGCGCAATCGCCCCTGCCCTGCCCTGCCCCCCCCCCTCAGGTTAAGTGCCACGCCTGCGTTGGTGGCACCAGCGTGCGCGAGGACGCGCGCATCCTGAGTGCAGGTGGGCCCAGCAGCAGCAGCAGCAGCAGCAGCAGTGGATGCAGCGCCACCTGCAGCAGCACCGGCCACTGCAGCGCACAGCTTTGCTGTTGAGTGGTCCACTCCCGCTGACACGTCAAGTGCCGGCTGCCATGCTGTTGGTGCTGCTGCACCTGCAGGTCCGCCGCTGAGCGCACAACTAAGCAGCGCGACCGCTTCTCTGCGCAGGTGGCACGCATGAAGGCTGAGCTGAAGGCTCAGCTGAAGGCTCAACTGAGCCTTCAGCTCCGCCTTCACTCGTGCCACCTGGGCAGAGAGGTGGTCGAGCTGCTTAGTTGTGTGCTCAGCGGCGGACCTGCAGGTGCAGCAGCAGGCTGGACTGTCGCACCCGGCGTAGTAGCCGCAGCAGCGCAGCAGCGAATGCGTTGCAGGCACGCCAGCATCTGCTGCAGTGGCAGCCGCAGGCTGCGTCTCGCCATCAGTAGCAGCTGCTCCGAGCTGCAGGGTCGCCGCTGCCACCCGCTTGCACTCGTGGCGCCGTTGCGTGTCTGTCTCACTATGCATCCCCTGCGTGAACCCCACCTGATTCAACCTTAACTAAACCCTAAACCCTACCCCCCCCCCCCCGCAGGCGTGCATGTGGTGGTGGGCACCCCGGGCGCGTGTTTGACATGCTGCGCGCCGCTGCCTGCGCGCGGACTCTATCAAGATGTTTGTGCTGGACGAGGCCGACGAGATGCTCTCCCGCGGCTTCAAGGACCAGATCTACGACATCTTCCAGCTGCTGCCGCCCAAGCTGCAGGTGCGCGCTGTTTGCTGCACGCGATCCGGTGCTCTCTTTTGTTGTACCTGTTCTTTAATGTCATGTGGGAGGCGGGGGGGAGGGGGGGTATTGATGGATGGATAGATGGATGGATGGATAGATGGATGGATTGGGAGGCAGGGGGGGGTAGGGGCGCTTGGGGCTGCTGCACGTAGCACTGTCAGGGGAACTCGCCAGGGTGCGCAGCTGCTGCCGCCCAAGCTGCAGGTGGGCGGCGCCTGCCGCACGCGATCCCGTGCTCTCTTTTGTCGTCTCTGTTTTGAATGTCATGTGGGAGGCGGGGGTAGGCGGTATTGATGGATGGATGATTTAAAAATGGATGAATTGATTGGGAGGCGGGGGGTACGGGCGCTCGGGGCTGCTGCGCATAGCTGTGCTGTTTGGGGGAGCTGCTGCCAGTCTTTCGGGTGGCGGGGTGCTCCATGCTTCGTGTTGCTGCTCAACCGCTGAGTACATGTGCTGGCTGTGTGGTGTGGCGTATGTTGTGTTGCTGTCGCCGGTGCCAGCGCGGGTGTCCTCACCTGCAAGCGTTGCTGTGTTGCGGGACGCGCTGCTTTGCTTCAGCCAGCAGCATGCTCCTCCATGCATCGTGCATGTGCTTCCGCGTGCCTGCGCCAGGCCGCTCACAGCTCTACATCTGCACATGTCGAATGGAATGTGCGCGCAGGTCGGTGTGTTCTCTGCCACGCTGCCCCCTGAAGCGCTTGAGATCACCCGCAAGTTCATGAACAAGCCGGTGAGCGGGCCCGTGCACTGTCATTCCCAGCGCGAACGTCACCCTGAGGCGCTGCCGGCAGCCTGGTTCTGGGTCCGTTATCGTGCCCTGCTGTGCTGCCACTTCTTCGCTGCTTGGGAAGCCTATGCTGCCTTTGTTATGTTGTGTTATGTTATGGTATATTGTGTTATGTCACTAACATTTATTGTAACATCCGGCAGGTGCGCATCCTGGTCAAGCGTGACGAGCTGACCCTGGAGGGTATCAAGCAGTTCTACGTCAACGTGGAGAAGGAGGATTGGAAGCTGGACACGCTGTGCGACCTGTACGAAACCCTGGCCATCACGCAGTCGGTCATCTTCGCAAACACCCGCCGCAAGGTATGTGCATCTTATTGTTGTCTGTACTTTGGCTGTCTCTGTTTTGCTGGTCAGCATGCAGTTGATCGTTGTTGCAAACACCTGCCGCAAGGTGTGCGCATCTTCTTGTTGTTTATGCTTTTTGACCGAGTGTTTGCCGGTCAGCATGCAGTTGATCATCGTTGCAGACACCCGCTGCGACGGCAGTTGGTGCCGTCTGCCTGTCCGCCAGGCAGTGTCCTGCATGTGACATCGAAGAGGTGCTGCAGCGCATGCTTTCACCAGTTCTACTCGCGCATGGCGTCCCGTCCTTTTGATGTTGCGCTGACGAGGGACGTTGTTTCTTGCAACCTGTTCCATCACAACTTGCACTGTCTACAAATGCACGCATTGCAGCCAGACGCACCGGTGCTTCCTGCAAGCTGGCGCAGCCTCCCGCAAGCAACCCGCTGCGTGTCCTGCAAGCAACCCGCGTTTCCTGCAACCCGCTGCGCCGCAGGTGGACTGGCTGACCGACAAGATGCGCGAGCGCGACCACACCGTGTCCGCCACGCACGGCGACATGGACCAGAACACGCGCGACGTCATCATGCGCGAGTTCCGCTCCGGCTCATCCCGCGTGCTCATCACCACCGACCTGCTGGCACGCGGCATCGACGTGCAGCAGGTGCGGGGCGCGCCGCGCGGCGGCGGTGCTCATGCCGCGGTGGCATGTCTGTCCGTGTCCATCCACGCGGAATGATCGTGCGTGCTGCGTGCGCGCGCAGCGGCTGTGCGGCTGTGCGGCAGTCTTTCCGTACCTCGAACCTGCCCACCCAGATCATGGCGGCCTCCTGCGACCGTGAAGCGACGCGGCGCTCACAGCTGGCCGTGTGCGTGTGTGTGGTGGTTGGCGCGCAGGTGTCGCTGGTCATCAACTACGACCTGCCCACCCAGCCGGAGAACTACCTGCACCGCATCGGCCGCTCCGGCCGCTTCGGCGCAAGGGCGTGGCCATCAACTTTGTCACCCAGGACGACGAACGCATGCTGCAGGTGCGCCCAGCGCCGCTGCTGCTGCTGCTGCTGCTGCTCCAGCAGTTGGTGCCGTGCCGGCTTGCTTGCATGCATGCTGGCTAGCTGCGTCCGGCTGCTCCTGTTCACCTCTTGCTGCCTGTTGCTTGTTGGGAATCTTGATGTGTGTGCTGCAAAGCCACGCCCCCCCCCCCCCGCTGCCCCTGGTGTGCTGTGCTATGTGCCAGCATGCATGCACCCGCGAGCGCTGCGCCTGCATGCTCCTGCAAGCTGCTTGCCGCGGCCATGACGCATGTGCTGCACTGCTGCCTCCTGCAAAATTCTGCCAGCCGCAGGCAGCAGGCAGCAACCATCGCGGTGCCGAGCGATGTCACCGCCTTTGTTGCAGCACTGTTGCTCACTGCTGGTGCTGCGTGCTGTGTGTGCTCCTTGCAGGACATCCAGCGCTTCTACAACACCGTCATCGAGGAGCTGCCCTCCAACGTGGCCGACCTCATCTAAGCGGCTGCCACGAGCAGCGACAGCACCCAGCAGCAGCAGCTCCAGCAGCGGCCCAGCCATGCTCAGCAAGCGTGTTTGGTGCCGTCCCTCTGGCTCTCAGCAGCGGCAGCGGCGGCACGAGGAGAGCAGCAGGGCGGTAGGTGCGAGTGGCGGGGGCTGCAGGGGCTGGTTGTAGCTGGAGGCTGGGTGCTGTGTGTCGCACGAGTGCGTGCGCTGAGCTGGGCGGTCGCGGTGGCGGGGGCTGCTGCAGCGGCGGGCGCGTGTGGTGCTTTGGGCGCTCTTGCATCTCAGGAGCGCTGGGTGTCACAACGTGTCTGCCGCGCAGGCAGCGTGGGTTGGTGCGGCTGGTGCAGCCGCAGCGTCTCTGGCTGCGCTGGGCGGCCTTGCGCATGGTGCTGCTTCTTGCAGGAGAGAGGAGAGAGTTTGTGGGATCCCGCTTTTGCAGGTCTTTTTCTTGAGGTACGCGCGAAACGCCGTGCTCGCCTTGCGCGTGCGCTGCTGTCGGGACTTGCAGTGTGTTCGCTGCAGTGCGGCGCCGGTGTTTAGCAGCCTGGGGTCAGCTGTAAAAGATGAGGCCTGGGACAGCACGCACAGTGTTGGTGCTCCCAGTTCAACTACAGCACAGCCTGCCCTATGAGCTGCTGTGCCCTCGTTGCTGCCTGGCAGTGAGAGCATCAGGCAGAGGGCAGCACGGCGTGGCCTTGCGCGGTCTGTCTGTTGTTGGGCTCGATTACCAGGCGTGCACATGCCCGTGGGGCTCACTTGAGAATGATGCACAGTTGCTTGTGTAGCATGTTGGTGGCTAGAGAGCCTGGCTTGGTGGGTGCACATGGCTGTTGTCATGTCAGCTTGTTGATTTGTTTGCGGCGCTGCTGCGATCTGCAGCCGGTCTGGCCTGCAGATGCGTAGACGGGTCTGCGATTCTGTTTGCTGTTGCGTGCGGCGCTCTTGTCCATCCGTGGAACACTGCCAGCACACCTTTGCAACTCACTACAACAATATCAAAAGTCCAGGTCATGTATCACTGAATGTTTTAGCAGTGCAAATTGCTAATCGCGAACAAAAGTTTGTTCACCAGCCTAGTGAGATAATCTCATGCGCTGTACTCTGCAGTGCGCCTGCCCAACAGACCCCTTGGGGGCTCATCGTGATTGTTAGCCAAGGCCGTCGTAGTAACTCAAGCGCGTTGCAAGAATTTATTGGGGCCCCAAAAGCGCAGTGCGTCAACCCCGGTTTATGATGCAGCTTTTTGCTTATGTTGTCGGGCTTGCCAGGGCTTGCGTCCACCAGTGCAATTTCTACCCAGCGGTCAACAAGCTTTTGGTCAAGTTCAAGCAGGTAACTTCCAGTAAATCTGATCTGCGGCAGCTGCATTTATTGAAGATCCTGGCATAACAATCCCGGTTCAGCCATGGCTACTATGCATACGATCAACAACCACCGAGTCGGTCCATGCCCTCCGTAACTCATCGCTCAAAGGCAGCTGCGGTCTTCCGCTACTGATTATCCACCGTCGATGCGACTGCGAGCCCTGGCTCTTTGATTCATCATGCGACCATAATCAACTGCTGCCATATCAAGCTGACACCGCTTCAGCTGCCTGCCGCAGCTGTCCTGCAGGTCGGTTGCCAGGTCACACACACAGAGAGCACCATGCTCATGATGCTGTCTCATGGATATACCTTGCTGTCATGTAGTGCTGATATCAAACCGTAGTGCCAACTTGCTTCACACGAAACTGAACTGCTTGCAGCGCGTGCTGTTAGGCGCCGCCCGGAAATCGTGCCCGCATCTCTAACATGCAATTATTCACGCGCCAAAATGCAGACGCCGCCCTAGCCCTCCATCATCAGGAAACAAAGCGGCGACGGTGACCGTCGACGAGCACCTGGGCGGCCACCGCAAGATGACCATTGAGTCCGTTATGATGCCGGGTACGGTTGCTCCAAGGGTAGCGAAGTCTCAGGTGGCCACACTGTAAAGGTTTGCAGGAAGACACCTTTGGCAAGGCACAATGCAGCAGATTCGGTACTCACACGCTGGATCAGGCGCCCTCACCGTGGCTGAGATGTCTTGAACCACAGATCTCTGCTTCTTCATGTATCTAACTAGTAGTGCTTCTGACGTTACTGACTCTCTGAGTTCTGAGCTCCCTGAGCTTTTGGGGGTTGCGGTTTCTTTCGACTGATGGTCTCCTTCTGGTTTTTGTGGACCCCATGCGCCTTGTTTGGCTCCTTTGCGGGTGGGCCAGTGGCCAACCTTTGGTAGTTCGGTAACTCGGTAATGGAGTTGCATTCTTCTCCTGCCTGGTTTCTCTAGTATCACCTGCACTCATACTGAAGCCTGGCCAGTGCTGCTCGCGGCCATACAGGCATATGATGGCGACAACATTCAGCACTACTGATGACTAGGCATCCTACTGGACGCCCAGCGACATGTGCTGCAAAGCAATGCCGCCACTGACAGGCCGTATCCCTGCCGGCTGCCTCCCTCGGCCCTCCTGCGTCACGTTGTCGAGGTTGACAAGAATGCACACTGCTGCTGCTGCTGCTGCTGCTGCTGCTGCTGCTGCTGCTGCTGCTGCTTGACTACATCAGCTAGTCATCATCGTCGTCGTCCAGCAGCATGAGGGCCGCCCGCCCACCCTGCCTGCCTGCCCTGGCCACTGCTGCTGCTGCCGGCTTCGCAACCGCTGCGCCTTCCTCCATTGCATCCGCCAGCTCATCGGCCAACCCTAAACCCTGAGCATCGTCGTCATCATCGTCATCCACCAACTGAACCATGCGCGGCTTCGGTGGCGCTGCTGCTGCTGGTGCTGCTGGTGCTTGCTGCTGCTGGCGGCGACGGGTGATCTCCTGGAGGGCCGCACGGCGTCCGCCTGCAGGGCAGCAACGGAAGCGGTTCAGCGCCCTGGGAAAGCGCCGGCCACCTGGGCGTAGCTGGAGCGCAGCAATGCAGGCAGCATCAGCATGACTAGAGCACACAACGGCAGCAGCAGGCACCAGCAGCCAACCGCCGGCAGAGGCAGGCGCAGCACGTTCAATGAAAGAGCCACAGAGCTGCAGAGGCAGGCTGACGGACGCGCGTATGTGCGCGGCTCAATGCAGCTCTGAAGCACCACCAGCCGACCTGCAGCTGCTTTCTGGCAGGCCTGCCAGCCTGGTTCCAGCCAGGGTAAGCGCCGTCAGAGCGCTGCACTGCACGCGGCGACGCACCCGGCAGCCCCCACCCACCTGCTGGATCGCCAAAGCTGCTGGCAGCACCTGCTGCCGCTGCTGCTGCTGCTGCTGAGCCGTGCTGCTTCTTGCCCAGCCTGCTGTTATCGACACCAGCGGCAGCAGCAGCACCGCTGTTTTCGTGCGCGCCGCTCCCCTCGCTCTCCTCCTCACTCTGCTGCTGCTGCTGCTGCTGCTGCTGCTGCTGCTGCTGCTGCTGCTGCTTTTTGCCAGTGCCTCCTCTCGCCGCCCCCTGCAGCTGCCGCTTCTTGCCAGTGCTGCCGCCAGCAGCAGCAGCGGCAGCAGCCGTCACTGGAGGGCTGCCTCCGGCTGCCCCTGCTGCGCCTTGCTCAGCGCCATCATCTCCCTCGCTGCCTGCATATGCATCGGACTGAGGCATGCGGCTGTCCCTGTCGCTTTCCGCGCCGCTGCCATCGCTGCTGCTGCCGCTGCTGCCGCGCGCAGCATCAGTATCCGCAGCCTCCCGTGCTGCTGCTGCTGCACCCTGCCGCCGCTGGCCTGCGCCCGCACTGTCCCAGCCGCCATCGCTGCTGTCAGCTGCTGCTGCTGCTGCTCCTTTCCTCTTGCCCCTGCCGCCCTTTGCTGCACCGCCTGCCGCTGCCTTGGCCTTCCCCTTGGCCGAGCCAGCAGCAGCACCTGCTGCTGTTGTGCGGCCCCCAAACCCGGCACCCTGGCCCACCGTGGCCCCCTTCGCTTGCGCCGCCGCTGCCTCTGCTGCTTGCTCCGCTGC
>JACERP010000061.1:30000-427102 GCA_014080715.1 Scenedesmus sp. NREL 46B-D3
CTGCTGCTGCAGCTGCAGCACCAGCTCCTGCTGCATCTTCCTCCATGATATCTTCAAGCGTGCGGGCACGCCGCATCTTCTTCTTGCTCCGTTGCGTGTTGCCTTCATCACCGCCAGCATCCTCATCCTCCCAGCCTTGCTCGCCAGCTGACGCTGCTGCTGCCTTGCTGCGGCCCCCTGCCAGTCTGCCGCGCCGCTTTTCCCCTTTGTGCTTGTGTGCCTGCTTCTGCTGCTGCTGTGGTGTCGGCACGATGCCAGCCTGCTGCAGCCACAGCAGCACCTGCTGTGCATTTGCGGGCACCGGCAGCTGCTCAGCGATGCCTTCCAGCACACGCGCCTTCACACCAGCAGCAGCGGCAGCGCCTCCACGACCAGCAGCAGCAGCATTTTCCGTATCTGTGTCCTCTTGCTGCTGTTCGTACAGCTGCTGCAGCGTCTCCACATCGACTGGCAACCGCTGGCCCTTGGACGGCGTGTCCACGCTGGCAGCAGCAGCAGCAGCAGTCCTGCGTTTTCTACCTGCTCCTGCTGCATCATCGCTGTCGCTGCCCGCTGAGTCAGTACCGTCGTCGTCACTGCTGCTGCTGCTGTGCCGCTCCCCGCTGATGTTGTGCTTCACCAGCAGCTTCTGGACCTGCGGGTTTATGACAACGTAGCACCAAGTAAGGAAAACAACAGCTGAACCCTGACGTAAGATCTCACAAGAGCACAGCAGCGGCGTGGTCAGGTTGCCAGCAGTTGTCATCAGCAGCTTCTGAGCCTGCAAGTTGATGCCAAGGCAACACCGAAGTAACACATTAACCAACCATAGCACATAAAACAAGCGCAGAAGCGGTGCAGTCAGGTTGCCAGCAGATGGTGTAGTTCAACAGCAGCTTTAGAGCCTGCAGGTTGTTGACAAGGTAACATCAAAGTAACACTTCAGCTGACCCAGCATGGCACAAAAAAAAGCACAGCAGCGGCGCGGTGAGGTCCCCAGCATACGCTGTGCTGCAACCAGCAGTTGCAATGCACCGTGTAACAAGCGACCAGAAACACACACCGACGCAACAGCAGCAGAGCGCCGATGTGCACTCAAAAGCGTCCTAGGTGGCCGAAACCACACGCCAGAACCCTGCTTCGATGGAACAATAGCACCACGCCGACCATACCCCTGCAACACCGGCCCCACACCTCCAGCTCATGATCTCTCTGCATCCCTCGGCTCAAGGCAGCAGCCGACAGCCAATGGTGAGCTGCAGGGGGCGATGCTTGAGGCAGCAGCCGACGACCAGCACAAAAAAGCAGCGCGCGAGAACCACTTGCGTGCGGACGCTCACCTCTTGCAGCAGCAGGCCGCAGGCGGCAGGTGCTGCGCATGGCAGGTGACAGCTGTTTGCCTCTACAGCCAACAAGACCTCACAGCTTAAACCCTGCCGCAACAACACAAACCTCTCCACCTCAAGCACGGTGAGCCGCAGCGCCATCGCTGTCAGGTTGAGGCCGCCCACCACCACTCAAAACTGAAGCACAGCCGCAGCATCCCAAACCTTAAACCCTGCGGTGCAGAACACTCACCTCCAGCACGGTGAGCCCCAGCGCCATGGCTGTCAGATGGAACCCGCCCACCACCACTCAAGGCTGCAGCACAGCCGCAGCCTCTCTATGCCAAACCCTGCGGTGCAGAACCCTCACCTCCAGCACGGTGAGCCCCAGCGCCATGGCTGTCAGGTTGAGGCCGTCCGCCTCCGTGCCGTGGCGCTCACACAGCCCCCGCAGCAGCGCCTTGCTCACACGCCTGGGCCGTGCAGCAGCAGCAGCAGCAGCAGCAGCAGTAGCATGCAGGTTCCTGGTGCAGAAATGGTCCAGATCAATAGCAGCTAACACTGGCAGCATATGACTGTCACGCTCCAAGCCAGGCGTCGTTGGGTAGCACTGCTGCCGCTGCTGCTGCTGCTGCGCTGACATGCTGCCTTCCCGCGTGCCACCTGCAATGCCCCTATCTGCTGATCTTGTTCCACATGTGCGCCTGTGCTGCTGCTGCTGCTGCTGCTGCTGCTGCTGCTGGGGCACACGCCAACAGCTCCCCTCGCCTGCACAGATGCCGAGGACAGCACCACCCACACCCCTCACCTCGCATCTGCATTGCCTGCTCGTTGGGCGGCCGCTGCGCCGCTCCTGCCGCCCCGCTGCTGCCGCTGCTGCTGCCTTGGCGGCTTCTCCACAATGCCGTGGAAGCGCAGCGTGGCCAGCACGTCCGCGGCCGACGCTTCGTCGTGCTCGGGGCGCAGCGCGGCGGCGATCTGCAGGGCGGCGGGGAGGTCGCCGCGCGAGTTCACATGAGCCGATGAGCATATACATGGACCTGAGGCATCCGCAGGTCTGAGTTAGACTGTCTGCCGCTGGTGTGCTCAGTTCTTAGGGACGGCAATGATCAGTGAGCGCGGGGAGACGACAGCAGCCAGGTGCAGCATCCTGAACAACAACAGCAGAGCATCTGGCGTGCGCAGCACTGAGTGCTGGATACAAACAGGAATAAAGGAATAAGTGTAGGTATTGGAATGCCTATTCCTTGGAACAGGAATTCCTATTCCTCAATACCAATAGAAATAGGAATACTAATGCATAGTACTACGAGCTGGGTGAGGGCCCTGTTGCGGAGAGCCCTGCCGTTGGACTCGGCACAGCAACAAGTGCTCACGCAGCCGCACTCGGCAGCCGCACAAGCACGCGCACACCTGGTGCAGGTGGTCGGCCTCCGCCAGGTGCTGCTGGTACAGCCGCTCCAGCTGCGCCTGCTCCACGCCAAACAGCACGTCGCCGCCCTCCGCGGTGCTGTCCCAGCCGTCATCATCGTCGCCCGAGGAGCCGCCGCCGCGCTGCAGCCGGCGCTTTCCGCCGCCGGCGCCGCCGCCCGCCAGCCCCTCGGCACGCAGCAAGCGCCGCACCTGCCGCAGCAGCAGCAGCAGCAGCAGCAGCAGCAGCAGCAGCAGCAGCAGCAGCAGCAGAGGAAGGCCGGCAGTCCACGAATCAAGTCGAGTTTATCATGCGTCTGCGTGCGTCGGTGCAGCGTCCACGCGGTCCGGCGGACGCCGCCGCTGCTGCTGCTGCCGCGCTGCTGTCATCCCTGCTCGCTCCTGCGCGCACGCACGGTGCAGCTGCTGCGCGGTGTCGGCGTGCGGCTGGCTGCGGCCCCCGAGCTCCCACAGCCGGCCCACGCGGATCTGCGGCAGGCCCGCCTGCCCGCCAAGCCCTGCGGCTGCACCTACAGCTGGTGTTTTACCCACGTACAAGGACACACACGTGACACACACAAAAACACGCTGTCCTCCTTTACGATCATGTTTTGTATAAATATGATAAAATACAAAAATATATATTGATCTGGGCCCCGCAGGCGTCTCCCTGGCCCTGGGGATGGTCCAAGGCGGGCAGCAGCACCAGGCCTCCTTGTCGTCAGCCACGGCCCCTCGTGTTCGTCAGCCATGCGTGCATTCCCGAGTGCCCGCACACCATGCGCGGCTCGATTTCCTGTATGAAGTCTTTTATTCGGCCTTTTGTTGTTTCATGGCACGCACTGAATGCCGCCGCGCCCGCACCTGCTTGTCCGTCCAGCCACCGGGCAGCTCGCGGGCGATGGCCGCGGCCGCTGCCGCGACGCCGCCGTCCCTGTGTTCCTGCCAGAGCCGGTGCAGCTGCTGCAGCAGGCTGGGCGGCAGCTGGCCGAACTTGAGCCCGAGCCGCCTCATCTCGCTGCCCAGCTGGCGGGGGCCCAGCCTGCAAGGAAGCACGAACAGTTTGATGCACATGTGTGCACACGCGGCAAGCCTCAGGTGCAGAGGAGCGTTACGAGGCACCTCAGCTGGGCAAACGGCAGGCGCCCAAGCTGACCGGCCAGCTGGCGGGGCCGAGACTGCAACGATGAGGCGGCTCAGTTTGAGGTGACCCAGAGGCCGCGGAAAACGGATGACTCCAGTGACGCATGTGTGTGCGCGTCCCAGTCATGTGCTTCAGTGCGTGAAGGATGGGAGGCCGGCGGTGCCCCGCAGCAGCCTTGCCTCTGCAGCAGACGCCCTGCACCGGCGCACCTGGGCAAACCCAGGCCGGCCGCTTGCCGATGCCGGCCGCTCAAGGCCTGCACCCTTTCACCTGTGGGCGAGCTAGGGAACAGGCTTGTTGAGCAATGCATGCACTCATAGTAAAAAAAGGGCTGGAAACGAGTGAGGCAGCAAAAAGCAAAATGGTCCACTCACTTGCCGCCCATGCGCTGCATCAGCAGCTGCATGTTGGCGCGGTCGGCGCAGAGCTGCTCGAAGAAGGTGACCAGCTTCTCCTCGCCGGCGGGGTTCAGCAGGCGCGTCATGGTGCGGGGTATAGGCCTGCAGGATGCGGGATTCAGCACGCACAGAAGGAGGGGGGTCAGGATCCCAGGCTCGAGGGATTGTGGGCGAGGCCTGGCAGCATTGTTCAAGGCGAGACGTGTGTTTGCCCGTGTGCAGCATGAACATATGCGAACAGAAGATAAAGCATGCTGGCAGGGTGACACTAGGCGGCAGCAGTGCAGTAGCACGGCCGGGCATGCTGGCAGGGCTGCACCAGGCGGCGGCAGTTGATGGCGCCCGGTGCTAGCAAGGCCCGGCACGCGCTGGGCAGCTTGTGGTTGTGTGACTGCGTTGCAAGTGCAGCCCGGATGTGCTGCGGCACTGCTGCCGCCTAGCGCCACCCTGCCAGCATGCCCTGCCGCGCTGCTGCACTGCCGCCAAATCAAACAAGCAGTCGCAGGCCGCAGCTTGCGGCAGGGGCCCAGTCCCTGCTGTTGTGCACACATGAGTTAGGGAAGTTTGCTTTCCAACACATTGCAGACGTTAGACACAGCTGCAGCTGCACTGCTGCATGCTGCATTCGCTCAACGCATGCTGCACAGCGCTGCCGTCACTCACACGCCGTTCGCGCCGACGGCCCCCTTGTGCCCTCCAGCGCCGGCCCTGCATACCACCAAAGTGACGTTACATAACAGGTGTCGGCAATAAAAACACCACTGCGGGCGCCGCATGTTCGATCAGGATGCGGGCAGGGTTTTGCAGAGCGTGGGAGCTTCTGTGCCCAAGGTGCCAAAACAGCACATGCATGGGTCAATTGTAACAGCAGGCCCACTCATGTACGGGGGGGCGTCTGTCCCCGGAGGCCGCGGCGGCTTGCAGACACGACGCAGCCGCCTTGCTGCGTCGCCGCCTGCCCTGCAGCCTGCCGCGTTGGCCTCGGCAGCAGAGCAGCAGGCCCGCGCATCACGCACGCCTTGCCCAGCAGAGGCGGTTCCACGCGTCATGTGACGCAAGCATGCACGCCGGCGCTGCCCCCACAAAACCCCGAGCGATGCCCTCAGCCACCCTCCCGCTGCTGCATCTGGAACAAGTACTGCACAGCCCGCCGGCACCGGGAAAATAATAACGCTCACACACCGACCTCGTTCAGCCTGCAGTCATCCCGGACCCGGAGCATGTGCTGCACAGTCAGCCGAACTAACAACTAACAAAACCCCGCTCACATGCCGCCCCCGTTCAGCATGTAGTCGTCCCGGATCTGCTCGCACAGCGCCACGGACGGGCTCCAAAACAGCACGTCCACGCACACCATGCCGGCGACGCCAGCGCGCCGCCGCTCCTCACGCTCCCGCTGCTGCTGCTGCTGCTGCTGCTGCTGCTGCCGCTGCTGCTGCTGCTTGGCATCCTCTCCCGCTGCCGCTGGTTCTGCCGCTGGTTCAGCGGCCAGTGGCGGCGGGGCGATCTTCGCGAACAGGCCCCGCACCACGTGCGTCGCGAGCCGCAGCACGCTGCGGTGCTGCGGCGCACCGCGCAGCGAGGCGTCCGACAGCAGCTGGTGCAGCAGGCGCAGCACCGACAGCTGCGCGGCAGAACAACGGCAGACACAGGCAGCGGCGCGGCGGCGCGGCGGGGTCAGCGCGGGCGGCTCGGGCGCAGCGTGTGTCTGACAGCAGCTGAGGGTTTGCTGCTGCCAACACAGCGGAGCAAAGCAGCGGCATTTGAGCGGGCAGGCTGCTTTGGGCAGATTTGTGTGAACGAACAGCGCCCCTGCGCCGGTGCGCCAAGCACGGTTGAGGTACTGCTGTTATGATGAGGAAAACGATGGCAGGGAACAGTCTTTGGTTTAACAAAAGCAACTCTGAGCTAGGGAGCCCCCGCAGCACCGGCTCCACGGCTTGGCTGTGGTGGTACTAAAAGTAACAATGTCACACACAAAAGTGACGACCCTCACCTGATACAGCAGCGGCTCCAGGTTGAGGTGCTCCGGCAGCACCAGGCGCCACAGGAACGACACCACGGCGTGGTTCAGGGCGCCGCTGTTGCCCCGGCTGTACCCAGCCAGCAGCCACGCGTAGAAGTGCACGACGGCGGGCAGCGCAAACTCGCGCCGCAGCACCGCCAGCAGGTCCAGCGCGACCTCCTTCGTGCCTGCGTCCTGTTCGTGTGGGCGTGTGTGTGTGTGCAGCGCAGAGGGCATGCGGCGGAGCAGCGCAGGCGCAGAGGGTCGGGGGGCCTGCGGTGTGTCTGCAGCGGCGATGCTGCTGGCCATGCAAGGGGGACAGCCGGAAGCTGAACACACAAAAGGGCGAACAAAACGGCTCAGAACAGCGCAAGCCGTTACTCGTGCTGCTTTGCAGCTGGTGCGTCAGTGGCACTGCCAGGAGGTCCAGCGCGACCTCCTTCGTGCCCCCAACCTCTTCGTGTGTGGGTGTGTGGGTGAGTGTGTGCAGCGCTGAGGGCATGAGGCGGAGCATCCCCATCACAAGGCAGCGCAGGCACAGAGGGCTGAGGGGCCCACGTGGCGTTTGCATCGGCTGCGCTGATGCCCCCGCAAAGAGAGAAAGAAGGCTGAGCACCCGCCATAACAAACAAACATGACTCAAAAAAAACAAGCCTTGGGTTGCAGTGCTGAGCAGCTGGTGTGCCGGGCGCACCGCATCGTCGCCGCTCCCCGAGCCGCTGCCCTCCTCCCCATCCAGCTCCTCCAGCAGCGGGACCCGCGCCTGTGCTGCAGCAGCAGCAGCAGTGCCGGCGGCAGCCGCGCTGCCGGCCGCCAAGCTGCCCTGTCCCTCGCTGTCGCTGTCGTCTGCCACGCTGCGCTGCTGCTGCTGCTGCTGCTGCCGCTGGGGGTCCACCTCATCGGCCGGAGCAGCGGCAGGGGAGACCTCCCCAGCAGCGGCGGCAGCAGCAGGCGCTGATGCATCACCTGCTGCAGTCTCTGCGGCTGCTGCTGTGGCTTCACCTTCGGCGGCTGCTGCTGCTGCTGCTGTGTTGTCAGGTGCCTTTTCACCGACATCAGCGTCTGCTGCTGCTGGTGCTGCTGCTGCTGCTGCTGCTGCTGCTGCTGGCTTGGGTGAGGACGGCCCAGCTTCCGCCTCCCCCTCTACTGCTACTGCTGCTGCTGCTGCTGTCGGTGATGATTCAGCAGCCCTGTCCGTGTGTTGCTGTTCTGGCTCACTGTTGCCCTGATGCTCACCCTGCTGCTGCTGCTGCTGCTGCTGCTGCTGCTGCTGTTGCTCCTGCTGTTCCTCATCCTCAGCGGCAGCAGGTGCCTTGATTCTTCTGCCGCCACCTCCCCGCCTTTTCTTCATCTTCACCAGGAACTTCCCATCGTCGCGCGCCTGCAGCCTGTGAAGTTCACGGTGGGAAGATGTCAGTTGCAGTGGGAAGAAGTGGCAAGTGAGGTAGCAGGTCACGGGGCAGTTGAAAGGCTGCCCTGGCGGGACAGGGACCATCTTTACCGCCGACGCCGCGGTTGTGTTGCGTTACGCAACTCACGCACCCCCACATAGTGGGAGGCCAAAACGCGGCCAAGTCGTGCATTTGGTATTGCGCACCTGTCGTGCCGGCGCAGCGTGAAGGGCCCCGCCCCTGCCAGCCACCATGCAGCACGTCCCACCGCACACACACACAAGCGTCGCACAGCACAGCACAGCGAACCCCATCATGACAACGATAGCGATTCTGGTAAGCCATACCTTGCGGCATCGGCAACGCGCCTCGACCCACAAGCCGACCCCATCGTGCCGCTTCAACTGCCGCAGGGCTGACCGCACCGCCGCACAACCGCTGCTGCTGGAAGTGCTGCTGCCAGCCACTTGAGCCTCCTTCACACGAGGCAGGAAAGCGGGATGTGGCAGCCCTGACATGACCGCACCTGTCGTGCAGCCGCAGCGTGGAGTGCACCGCCTCTGCCAGCGCTGCCGCTGCCGAGCGCGGCTCGTGCCGCGCCGAGAAGGTTTTGATGCGCGCCGCGAAGCTGCCCAGCAGGCCCTGCCTGGTGCCGTCGTGCAGCAGCCTGCAGGAGCAAATCAAAAAGAGTGAGGAAGAGTGAAAGGGTCAGCACCGGCAACAAAAAGAGTGAGGCAGCGCACGTGCATGTCTAAGGCCCTGATGCGCGCTGCGAAACTGCCCAGCAGGCCTTGCCTGGTGCCGTCGTGCAGCAGCCTGCAGGAGCGATCCAGAAAGAGTGAGAAAGAGTGAAAGGGTCAGCACCGGCAACAAAAGAGTGAGGCAGCGCACGCGCATGTCCAAGGCCCTGATGCGTGCCGCGAAGCTGCCCAGCAGGCCCTGCCTGGTGCCGTCGTGCAGCAGCCTGCAGGAGCGATCCAGAAAGAGTGAGAAAGAGTGAAAGGGTCAGCACCGGCAACAAAAGAGTGAGGCAGCGCACGTGCATGTCCAAGGCCCTGATGCGCGCCGCGAAGCTGCCCAGCAGGCCCTGCCTGGTGCCGTCGTGCAGCAGCCTGCGAAGCGATCCAGAAGGAGTGAAAAGGAATGAAAAGGAGTGAGCACCGGCAACGGAAAGAGTGAGCGCACGTGCATGTCTAAGGCCTTCATGCGCGCCACGAAGCTGCCCAGCAGGCCCTGCCTGGTGCCATCGGTGCAGCAGCCTGCAGGAGCGTCTCACAACAGATGAGGACGCCAGCATCAAACCAGTGGATCAACGCACGCAGTGAGAGCACCAGCCACAAAACGAGTGAGGGAGCGCACACGCGCATGTCCGAGTGCTTGTGTTCGATTTGTGCAAAGCTACCGGACGTGCAGCAGCTCCACCTGCGAGCCAGGCGCTCCGCCGCCGTGCTGTCGGTGCCGCTGCCCACCTTTGGGGGCCCGCTCCAGCAGCCCAGCGCCTCACGCAGCAGCTCGCCCAACCCACGACAACCGCCAGAGTGACCCATGCTGCGTCGCCCTTGTGCAACCCACATCCTACTTGCATCGCAACAGCGGCCCAACCACAGCAGCAGGGTGGCCACACCCTAAACCCTGCGTGCACGCCGATCAAGAAGTACCCGTCCCACCTGCGAGCCAGGCGCTCCGCCGCCGTGCTGTCGGTGCCGCTGCCGGCCTTGGCGGCCAGCTCCAGCAGCCCCAGCGCCTCACGCAGCAGCAGCGTCGCCGAGTGCAGCAGCCGCCAGTCCTTGGCGTCCGAGCGCGCCGGCACGTCCACCTGCAGCAGCAGGCCGTGCAGGGTTTATAAAGATAGGGGTTTAGGGTTCAGAGTTTTGGTATACACAGCACAGCAGCACTGGGCAGGCAGTGAAGGTTGGGGGGGGCAAGCACCAGCCGCCAGTCCTTGGCGTCCGGGCGCGCCGGCACGTCCACCTGCAGCGGCATGTCATGCAGAGTTTAGTGGCCTAGGGTTTAGGGTTTTAGTATACACAGCACAGCAGCACTGGGTAGGCAGTGAAGGTTGAGGGCCAAGCAGCAGACGCCAGTCATTGGCGTCTGAGCGTGGTGCCGGCACATCCACCTGCAGCAGCGCACCATGCAGGGCTTAGGGTTTAGGTGGGTGCGGTGCTGTTGTTGCGCGCAGCTCTTGTGCAGAGGGGCACGTCGCGGCAGCATGTGCGGCACGTGTGCCATGCACAGCATGAGTCGCGCTTCGGCTGTGCGGCGGGTGTGCACACAGCACAGCAGCGCTGGCAGCGCGTTGGTGGAGGTTGTGGGGCGAGCACAAGCGCCAGTTCTTGGGGCGGCTGAGCGTGGCGGCACGTTGACGTGCCGCCGGCCACAAGCAGCATGCCACGCGGCCTGCCGCGCAGCTGCTGCTGTTGCGCGGTGTCGTGCGGTTTTGAAGGTGCCGCGGCATGAGCAGCAGCCGGGCCACACACAGCATGCGCCGCTCCACTGGCCGGTGGGTATGTACAGCACCGCAGCAAATGGGTTAGGGTGCATGCAGCAGCAGCCAGTCCTTTGCGGCTGAGCGTGCCGGCACGTCGACGTGCCGCAACGCGCCACGCTCAGCAGGCCGTGCTCTGTTGCCGGCATCAAATGAAAAGAGAGAATATAGTGTTGGTTGCAGGGTTTGCAGGGTTTAGGGTTTTAACACGACGCCGCAGCATGTGCGGTGTGTCCCCCACAGCCTGACAGCCACACCGCCACAGACCCACCAGCAACACAGGGACGGTCGTGCAACGTGGTGGCAGAGGCCAGACGCAAGCATGCTAGTAACACGGGAGCACAGGGTTTAATGTTTAGGGTTTAGGAGGTGGTTGAAGCTGTCCCCACAGGTTCACCTGCTGCAGGAAGGTGGTCTGGGTTAGGTGGAACGTCTCCCAGCCCATCGTGGCGCTGATGCAGCCAAATGGCGACGCCTCACGCTGCTGCTGCTGCTGCTGCTGCTGCTGCGAGCCTGCATCCTCTCCTGCTGCTGCTGCTGCTGCTGCGGCGGCGTCGGCGCCGCCAGCGCCGGCGCCAGCTGCTTGCGGCTGCTCGTCCCGCCGCTGCTTGCCCTGCTTCCTTGCTTCGTACAGCTTCTCCTGCAGCATGCGGGCGGTCGATGCGGCAGGCGCACAGCGGCAGGGGCACAGACACCACGCGCGGCTCGAAAGCGCCCAACTCACGGTCACCCCCGACCCCCACCAACCGTATGCGTGTGGTTCAGCAGCAGCCAGCTTCTCTTCCTGCACGCAATCGCAAGCACAGCCATGTGCAGGGCATGCGAGGCAGCCACCCACCTGCCAAGCAAACCATCCGACCACCCGGCAGTATCTTCCTGCAAGCGGGTGGTTGCAAGCACAGCCATGTGCAGCGCATGCGCCCGCCTGCCAAGCAACCCGCCCGGCAGCAGCAGCCGCCCAGAACTGCCACCAGCAGGATCCACAGCTTCCAGAGATCACCTGG
Source organism: Scenedesmus sp. NREL 46B-D3 (assembly GCA_014080715.1). Classification (NCBI taxonomy): domain Eukaryota; kingdom Viridiplantae; phylum Chlorophyta; class Chlorophyceae; order Sphaeropleales; family Scenedesmaceae; genus Scenedesmus; species Scenedesmus sp. NREL 46B-D3. The sequence continues at coordinate 41,145 of JACERP010000061.1, forward strand.
TCCCCGGACACGCCACCGCAGCGGCCAAACCCAAGGCACACAAAGGCAGTGCAACAGCCAGACACGCAATGGCCAAAACAACAACATATAAAAAGGAAAAGAAAGAAAAAATGAACGGGGTTGGTGCCCCTCGCACCTGCTGCAGGCGCACGTAGGCGGTGAACCAGGCTGCCAGGTTGAACCACTTGGCAAAGTCGGCCGGCTCCAGGCTGCTGACCAGGGCACCCCCTGCCAGGCTCAGGCGCAGCTGGCCCATGAGCACGTTGTAGGCGCCTGTACCAAAAGAGAGGAGCAGCAGCAGCGGCAGCAGCAGCAGCAGCAGCAGCAGCAGCAGCATATACAGAGAAGGGGTGAGTGGGGACGCATGCCGATACCAGGCGCAGCTGGCCGCTCAGCACGCTGTAGGCGCCTGCGTGCAGAGACGCGCGCCGACCGCAGCAGCAGCAGCAGCAGCAGCAGCAGCAGCAGCAGCAGTCGGTCTACAAAAGGGAATTACGCGGCAGCGTCCAACCCTACAGCCGTGCAGCGCGGCAGCTGCAGCGGCACGGGCTGTGACCGCAGCGCGCGACTGCACCGCGAGCATGCGCGGCAGCACGGCAGCGGGCGCCGCCCACCTTTGAGCAGGTCGTCGCTGTAGCTGCGCAGCGCCAGCAGCAGGGCGGGGCTGGCGCGCCTCGGCATCGGCGCACGCACCTGCAGCAGCAGCAGCAGCAGCAGCAGCGGCGGCAGCAGCAGCGGCAGCTTGTCCAAGCGTTGTCGCGGGATGCTGGTTGTGCGAGCAGTGCGTGATTGGGATGCCGGCAGCGCGCGGTTGGCGTCAGCGAACCCGGACGCCTCGCCAACGTGGTTCAGCGGCGCGTCTGCGGTACCTCAAGCGCCTGCAGGCGGTGCTCACTTGGTAGCCAAGCCATCAAACCTGCCCATAGCAGGTGGTGCTGTGCATCACCAAACACATCAAACAACGGCAAGCAGCACATGCAGCACCGGTGTCTGCAGCTGTCGCTGGCGCCTGCAGGCTGTGCTGCTGCTGCTGCAGGGCACTGCCCGTGCTCAAGTTGGGCAAAAAGGATCACGTTGGTCCACACAGACAGGAGACCCAAACACCTCGCCGACTTTGCAGTGGCCAGGTGCACGCTGCTGGTGCGCCGACATGCAGGGCTGCTCATGGCAGGTGATGCTGTCCGTCGCCAGAACACCAACAACGGCCAGCACAATGGCGTCACCTTTGTCTCCAGCTCGACCGCTGGCGCCTGCAGGCTGTGCTGCTGCTGCAGGCTGTGCACGTAGCTGTGGGCCGCCGTGTCGGCGTGCGTCGACACCAGCGTGCTCTTGAAGCGGCCGTGACGCGAGAGCTGCTTGCCCTGCGGGCAGGTTGTTACATGTTGTTACATTTTGAAAAAGTAACACATTTCGTAACATTGGTGTTGATCCAGGCTTCAGTTGGTCAAGGACTGACAGGTTGTGCAGGAGCATATCATACAGATTGCAAATTGCAATCTCATCTCTGAAGTGGATGGAACTTAGACACCGTGTAACGTTGTGCTGCGGTTCAAAGAAGGGGGCATGCTGTATCCATGCATGCAGATCTGGGCACCTGCAGCGAGCAACATCACTGCTGCAGAGTTCCCTGCTGTAGCCGTCCCTGAGAAAACTCAACAGAGATACGCGAGCGTCATTTCGACTGCCAGTATGACGGGCTTGCTGCTGCTGCTGTCACTGCTGCTGCTGCTGCTGCTGCTGCTGCTCACCTTTAGAAGCTGCTGCGCCAGAGTCTTGGACTTGCTGCCAGCAGCAGCTGCATGCCGCCGCTGCTGCTGCTCCTGCCGCTGCTGTTGCTCCCGCTGCTGCTGCTGCTGCTGCCTCGCTGCTTCCTCTGTGGCTGCCAGCACGTCTGCCACGTCCACACCCTGCAGTCAGTATTGACAAAGGTAACACACACAAGTTGTAGCCAGCGTGACTGTACTCAACGTGAAACCACACGTCAACCGCAGCAACACACAGCATGCAGCTGGTGTGAGTTTGCACGTGGTTGGGAACGCATGGGCACCATCAGCAGCACAGCCGCCCTCAAGGCCCGGCACACAAGTAACGACCGAAAGCCCCTCTGATGCCAACACCCTTAGCTGCCGCGTACACCACAGCGAGCAAGTCCAGCAGCAGCGCCACGACCACCCTCAACGGCCGGCCAACACGCACAACCCTGAAGGCGGCTGCAAAACCCTAAACCCTGCAAAGCCAGCGCTGCTTGTGCCACCAGCGCTCACCGCGTACACCTCGGCCAGCAGGTCCAGCAGCAGCGGTGCGACCACCCTCCACGGCCGGCTAACACGCACAACCCTGAAGGCGGCTGCAAAACCCTAAACCCTGCAGAGCCAGCGCTGCCCGTGCCACCAGCATTGACCGCGTACATCCGCCAGAAGGTCCAGCAGCATCGGCGTGTCCAGCTTGAGGCTCGCACATGAAACCCTGAAGGCGGCTGCAGAACCCTAAACCCTGCCAAGCTAGCTCGTTCTCGTCACCAGCGCTCACCGCGTACACCTCGGCCAGCAGGTCCAGCAGCAGCGGCGCGTCCGCCCTGAAGGGCCGCTCGTCCGCGTGGCACGCCACCAGCAGCACCAGCTCCAGCGCCGACTCCTCGTGCAGCGCCAGCAGCAGCTGCTCCTGCAGGGTTCAAGCACGCGGGAGCATGTCGAACCACAACAACGCCTCAAATCAGTGGATCGAACAGCTGGTCGTCCACAAGGCGGCTCGTGGCAGCGTCCATCAGCAAGCAACAGCACCGCCGCCAACACCAGCCGCGCCGCCGGTGACGCGCACCTCGCTCCCAGCACAGCAGGGTTAAAACATCCCCACAGACAGCGCACACCTAAACCCTAAACCCTAAACCCTAAACCCTAAACCTTGCACCCCACCTGCACGCTGCTTGCCGCCGCCGAGGCGCCGCCGCCGCCGCCGCCGGGCGCGTCGGGGATGGCGACCAGGTTGCGCAGGAACGTGAGCAGCAGCTGCAGCGCCTGGTGGTCCTCATCGCTCATGCGCGGGTGGCGGGACAGCGGGCCAGACGCAAGGCCCATCAGCGCAGCCAGCACGTCCCGCGACACGCAGCAGCGCTTGATGGACGCCAGGATGGAGTACTGCAGCAGCAGCAGCGGCAGCAGCAGCAGCGGCAGCGGCAGCGGCAGCGGCAGCAGCGGCGGCGGCGGCGGCGGCGGCAGCAGCAGCGGCGGCGGCGGCAGCGGCGGCGGCGGCAGCGGCGGCGGCAGCAGCAGCGGCAGCAGCTGTCAGGAGGGGGTCTAGGCGAGTGCAGTCACAGCTTGGCAGCGGGTCTGCTGGCAGCAGCTGCTTGATGCCGGCGGCTGGAACTCCAAATGCTGCCCGTACTAACGCCGCTGCTGTGGACAGTGCAGTCCTTGTTTCCGGTTGTGGCTGCTGCTGCTGCTGCTGCCGCTGCTGCTGCCGCGGCTGGAGTGTACTGCCGAGCTGTTGGCGTTGCCACTTAGCTGTGCTGCCAGCAGGAAGCTGCTGCTGCTGCTGCTACATGTCTTCTTGCTGTTGCCTTATCCACCTGCCACCCCCCCCCCCCACCTGCGTGGGCGTCTCATGCGACATGGGGTCGACCGGCATGGTCATGAAGGTGAGCACCTTGACTGCAGCAGCAGCAGCAGCAGCAGCAGCGGCGGCAGCAAGACAGCAGAGTCACGCAGGGTAATGCCCCAGCGTGCCAGCATGTGTGCATGTGGACAGTGGTCACATCCGCTGCTGTGTGCTGTGTTGGCCGAGCACTGCGGCGGAGGTGCGGCTGCCGTGCGCCAGCACCCCCACTGCTGCTGCTGCTGCCCTACCAGCAACCCCTGCACTGCTTGCCGCCGCCTGCTGCTGCTGCTGCTGCTGCTGCTGCTGCGCTACCAGCAACCCCTGCACTGCTTGCCGCCGCCTGCTGCTGCTGCTGCTGCTGCTGCGCTACCAGCAACCCCTGCACTGCTTGCTGCCTGCTGCTGCTGCGCTACCACCCCTGCACTATCTGCTGCCAGCACGCCCCCGCACTGCCAGCTGCCGCCAGCTGCTGCTGCGCTACCACCCTTGTACTAATTGCTGCCGCCTGCCGCCTGCTGCCTGCCGCCTGTCGCCTGCTGCTGCTGCTGCTGCTGCTGTGCTGCCAGCACGCCCCTGCACTATCTGCTGCCAGCACGCCCCTGCACTGCCTGCTGCTGCATGCCGCCTGCTGCGGCCGCCGCTGCCGCTGGCTGGCCTCAACAGTGTTGAGTCAACACACATCTCAACGGGTTCAAACGAGCCGGCAGTAGGCATCGCAGCCACGCTCCGCTAGTGCCCTGCTTGCTGCTCCCTGTGCTGCTGCCTCCGCCTGTCGCTGCGCCGCCACCGGCGCGCTCCATGCTGCTGCACGCTGCGGCTGCCCTGCTGCTGGCGCTGGCTCTGGCTGCTGCCGCACACATCGCGGCTCGGCCGTTTGATGCAGATTCGGTCGGGGGGGGGATGATACCCCCATGCTCCGCACTAGCTGCGCGCTGTCTTTGCCGATGCTGCAGCTGCCCCTGGTGCTGCGCTGCCGGCCGGCAGCAGCCACGGCCCAGCCAGGCACGCCCAAGCGGCTGCGCGCCCAGCCTTTCAACGCGCCCACGGTGAGCAGCCGCCCTCAAGCAACCCAACAGGAAGGCACCTGCAGGTACCTTGCGCGACCACCGCAGCTGCCTACCTGCCACAGGCTGCTGCTGCTGCTGCTGCTGCTGCTGCTGCTGCTGCTGCTGCTGCTGCTGCTGCTGCTGCTGCTGCTGCTGCTGCTGCTGCTGCTGCTGCTGCTGCTGCTGAGGCCTGGAGTTTGCCGTCGGCTCCCGCCCACCCAAATACACCACCGGGCCCTCTTGCATGGAACAGCACCACAGCTGCCCGAAAATGTACAAAGTGCAGGATTCCTGCAAGCTGCCGCTGCTTGTTGCTTGCCGATGCAGCAGTGCAGCGCTGCTGCTGCTGCTGCTGCTGCTGCTGCTGTCGGCACTGCCTGTTATTGTTCCACGGCGTCTCAGTTGTCTGCTTGTACCCCTCATGTGCATGTCACACCAACCAACCACCGGTTGCGCGCTGCATATATGCTGCTGCTGCCGCTGATGTTCTCCAAAGGCCCCTGACAGCCCACAATCAAGATACGCCCGGTTGGCACCTGTTGGGTGCTGCATGCTGCTGCTGCTGCTGCTGCTGCTGCTGCTGCTGCTGCTGCCATTGTTACCTCCTGAAGCACAGCCAGGTCCGACAGTGCCATCACTCACGTGCATGGTACACCAGCTCTCCATCAGTCGGGTATGCCACCAGCAGCGGGCACACATCGTTCTCCACAGTCTGCAGCTGCCCCAGCTTGAAAAAGGCTTCCCGGTTCTCGGGGTCGTCCCGCCTCAGAAAGCGCGCCAGGTCCTTGAGGCACGCTGTTACGACGCAGCAGCAAACACGGGTGGGCAGGGACAGGTTGCAGGAAGTGACCGAAAGAGAATGCATGTGGCATAATTAGTGACTGGGCAGGATGTGCAAGGCAGCCTCGACGTACCTGCAGAGCACTTATCACAGTGGTGCCAACAGCAGCACTCCTGCACTCCCGCTGCAGTTCGCCATGGCATGCTGTTGGAAAGGCCGCTGACGTCATCCGCTCACCAAGGCAGTCATCGTCTTTGACGTAGACACGCTTGAGATCATCCACGTATTGCCACCGGCCCAGGCCACCCGCTACAGACAGCAGCAAGTCCAGCTCTCCCTCCATGGCTCCTAAAACCGGTCACAATACAATGAATTTCAAAAATTATACATTGTATCGGGTGTATGGAAGCAGAGACAACGAAGAGCTACAGAAGGTGAATTCAAATTGAGCAGCGTCTGCGTGTTGAAACCAAGACCTCAAAGGTTCTCAGAACGTAAGATCGTCAACAGCCGCAGCGGAGACCACATCCGATGAAGTGCCACAACCTGGTCTGAAACCCCAGACTCAAACTGGGGTCCCCAGTGCCTTACTTTCCATAGCACAGTGACTGTTGCCTTAGCCCATTCCATTGTTCACACTTTGTCGTTCTGCAGATCAAAAGCACGTGCTGTCTGGTCATGCTTGCCTAATTCGACTTGTGAGCGTACAGGTGGTGTTTCCAGAAAGGTGCACCACATGATCTGATGGTCTCCCAGCTGAATCGAGAAAGACTTCTACAATAACGAGACTAGTAGATGCTTATGGTTGCGAGCTATTGCATACACGACTCCCATGCGTACTGCCAGGTGTCACAGCTGGTACCAGTCATACCCGTCCGGTCCTGCCCACCCAGCCACCACCATCCGCACTGTCCTAGGCTTTGCCAGTTGATTGCTGTCCCTCGGCGCCTTAATGCACTAGGACGAGGCGTCAGGCCTGCCTGCAATACAAGTGAGTTGGGGGAGCTACAGCTGCAGGACAACCGCACGTTTAGTTGAGCTTGGAAGGGCAAGCAGCAGCAGCGGCAGCAGCAGCAGCAGCAGCAGCAGCGAGGGCAGAAGCAGGCACAGAGGTGATGAAGATGGTGGCTACAAATGTATGCCGTGCATCTGTCAGCAGCAACTGCTTAGTTAGTCAGAGAGATCGGTGCTGACCCGCTGTACAGCGGGTCACTTACGGCTTTTGACATATGGCCTGGGTTCATCATCATCATATCACCCATTCAAGCCATAGCATCAGCGCCTGGGTTGAGCCGCATCATAGTCACTGTGGCACATGAAGACGCCATGCAGCTTGTAGCTGTGCATGTACATGTACATGTTCGTGTCATGTACATGCACAGGGGCGTGAACACAGCCACCGCATGCGCTATATTTGAGGCCATTGTGATGAGCAACAGCACTTGAACCCAGAAGCCATTGTGGCTTGCTTGTGCAGCCTTGACTGAGGATGTAGGAGGGGTCTGATGGTGTCTTGCTTTGCCTCCCTGCCAGGCACAGCAGTGCTGCCGCTTTTCACAAAAGGCCGTTGCAACAATCGGCAATGGCTGCTGCAGGCACGTCTGCTCATCAAGTTGCTAACTGCAGCGGTTGGGAGAAATTTGCCACCTTGAACTGGTGGCTGCGGGCTGACATGCTGCTGCTGCATCATTGTACGGCGGTGCAATTGCTGCTCTCTGGCGTGCCTGTGCTGGTGCTGCTGTCAGGCTTCTGCGCAGTCTGTCACGCATTGACATGGTGGTTGCTACCAGCTAGCTATGTTGGCTGCCTGCAGTACAGGCAATCGATGGCATCCACGCGACGGGCTGAGCTGCTGGCATCGCGTGCGGCCACCGTTGCATGTGCGCTGGTACCTTTTGGCACCAATACTGTCTGTCACTTCCGTCACCGCGTCTGAACACTTGCATTTGAGGCTAGCAGTAACAATGATTGGATGTTAGTAAAGTTGTGGCACATCTTTGTACGCAGCAGCACAAAAGATAATGTTTGCTGCACTTGAGGGGTGTACTCGCGCCCACCATCACTTCAATCATGGCACGCTCGTGTAATAAGTGAAACACGTTTATACCTACTTGAGGCGATGAAAATCAGCCGTGTGTGGCGAGGCAGTATGTCCGGAGGCAGCAATGGCTAGGATGGGCTAGGGAGGCGCATGTCAGGCAAAAGCAAAGCCATAAGTGAGTAAAATAACTTTATAGCTTTAACTATATATTGTGGATGGCACACGTCCTCGTGGTGCGGAACCGTTTCCTTGCACCAATTACCGCGCTTGCATGGCAGGTTGTCAGCACTTCCGTCGTAGATGATGACGATATCACTTCCTTGGGCGTACTTTAGGTTGTTTCAGGCGAGGCGCCCGTGCGGACACCTGCTGCCCGCCAAGCAGCAGCAGCAGCAGCAGTATAGCTGTCCGCTGAAGAGCAGCATGAGCTCCGGCAGCAGGAGCGAGCAGCGCGTTCCGGACCTCGTGCTGCTTCGCTATGCAGCTTCCCTGGCAGCAGCAGGGTTGGCAGACCCTGAAATTCTGTCCAGGGCGCAGCCAGAAAGCGTGGCATTGCTGCGGATGGCGGCGGCAGCAGCAGAGGCAGCATCAGACGCTGAATACAAGAACCCTCTGGCGCGCAGGCGCACTGTGGATATAGCCACAGACGTTCACAGTGCAATAGACAGCATCAGGTCCAGCGCTGGGGGGACCGGAAGCGACTCGGGAGGGGAACCGGCAGAGTCATTTGACCTTTTGAGGCAAGCAGCAGAAGCAGCAGAGGCAGCGGTGCACTCTGCAGCAGCAGCTATGCAGGAAAGCCCCAGGACAACCCTGTACGCTGCCACCCAGCGGCCCATCGCCACGCGGTTGGCAGCGTATGTCGCGGCTAGTGGAGCAGCGGAGGCGGAAAGAGCAGCGGCGGCAGCAGCAGTGGCAGCAGCACGCGCAGCATCCTTAGCTGCTGCTGAGAAGAGCAGAAGCAGCAGCAGCAGCAGCAGCAGCAATCGTATTGCTGCCGGCTTTGCTAACAGCAGCAGCAGCAGCAGCAGCAATCGCATTGCTGCCGGTTTTGCTAACAGCAGTAGCAGCAGTGCGGCGACTGCTGCGGTGGCAGCGCCGTTGCCGCAGGATCGCATTGCTGCTGCTGAAGCGCGGTATGCCAGCAGGGCAGCAGCAGCAGCCTCGCTGGCGGGCCGGAAATCCCAAAGCGGCGGCCATAACAGCAGCAGGAGCCCAGCCGTCTCACCTGCACGGGGACGCTCCGGTGGCGGGAACTTACTGCACAGCAGTATGAAACGATCAACAGGCGGTACACTTGCGGGCAGCTCAGGCAGTACAAGCACTACAGGCCACAGCATACGCTGGGCGGATCAGCCGCGTACTGTAGCAGCCGAGGCAACGGCTGCGTTGCGACACAGTGCCGGCAGCAGCAGCAGCAGCAGCAGCAGAAGCCGCAGCTATAACTCAGCAGGTTACACCACGTCCTCGACAGCAGCGGCAGCAGCAGCAGCAGCAGCAGCAGCAGCAGGGTATGGCAGGCAGCGCGCCACGCCTCCCTCAGAAGTTGGCGATGCGCTGTCACGAGCCGCCTCAAGAGCAGCAGCAGCAGCACAAGCAGCCGCACAACAAGTTGCAGCGGCAGTCGCAGCAGCAGATCTGGAGGGGGTGCCTTTGGCAGCTGACCTAGCTGACCTGGCTTCCAGCAGCGCAGCAGCGACCGCAATGGCAGCTGGGCTGGCTGGGAGAAACCGGGGCCTGATGCTGCAAAACCATTTCGTTTGTGACTCAGATCCTGGCAGCCCAGTAGCATCGCTGGTGGCGAATCACGGTAGCAGGTGCACAGCAGTAGCAGCAGCAGCAGGTGAGGCGCCAACGTCCTCTTCCTCGGCGTGTTTGAACCTAGAAGGCTTCTTCTGGGCAGACAGCAGCGCACCAAACAGCCGCTACAGCAGCATGCCAGGCCGCAAGATGTCAAGTGCTGGCGGTAGCTGGCAGCAGCAGCAACAGCAGCAGCAGGAGCAGGAGCAGCAACGGAGGAATGAGGTGGACCTGGCTACGGCTGCTGCAGCAGCGGCAGCAGCAGCACGCTCAGAAGCTGCAGCCAACGCGGCACGCAGTCATGCACAACAGAAGCAGCAGCAGCAGAAGCAGCAGCAGCAGCAGAAGCAGCAGCAGCAGCAGAAGCAGCAGCAGCAGCAGCAGCGGCGGGCTTTCACACCTGACGGTGCAGCACCTGCAGATCTGCAGCGTTTGTCAGCCCCTGGTAGGCACAGGAGTGAGGAGCTGCCTCAGGACTTGATGGACTCCGACATATGCGCCCTGGCGTGTCAACACCAGCAGCACCAGCACCAGCAGCAGCAGCAGCAGCAGCAGCAGCAGCAGCAGAACTCGCTGGCAGCAGGCCATAACCCACTTCAGCAGCAGCAGCAGCAGCAGCAGCAGCAGTCGCGGGTGCGCCGGGAGCGCATGGTTAGTGTTGGAGGCACAGTCTCTTGGGTGCAGGCATTGGTGGCACAGTCAGCAGAAGCTAAAGCGCAGCAGCAAAAGCAGCAGCAGCAGCAGCAGCATCGGCAGCAGGCAGCTGGGCAAGCTGCTGCATTAAGTGATGCACAGCAGTGGCTTCAAGAGCAGAACAGCTGCAGCAGCAATGCCAGCTGCAGCGGCGGCAGCAGCAGCAGCAGCCCGGACGGGCCGACACGGCAGCGGCACCAGCCGCTGCAGCAGCTGCAACAGCTGCGGATGCAGCGCGTCGCAGCTGCTGCTGCCCATCTGAAAGAGGTTCAGCAGCAGAGCCATCAGGTGCAACCACGGCAGCAGCAGCAGCAGAACCAGCAGCAGCAGAACCAGCAGCAGGGGGCCCACGCGCTGCTGGGATCAGGTGTCTTGGAGGGCCAAGCTTCAGACAACAGTTCAAACCTGTCGTCGGAGGTAGAGCCGGCGTCTCCCGCCAGCTGGAAGATCCCCTCCGGCATCCAGCACGGCAAGTTCAACAGCCTGACCCCTCCACCACATGCTGCTGCTGCTGCTGCTGGTGGTGGTGACGGCGGCGCCGCTGACATGGGACTGACGCTGGCGCGCCTGTCCCTTGGATCTCCCACAGCTGCTGACAGTGCGCAGGTGCGCCAGTCATCCTCTGGAGGGATTATGTCGCGCATCTTCGGCTGGCACGAGACTGCCGATGAGTCAGCAGCAGCAGCAGCGACAGGCCCGGCAGCTGCTGCAGCGCATGGCATGGCGACGGCCTTGGCTGTCACCAAGAAGCAGCAGAGGCAGCCGCCTGAGTACAGCAGCAGCAGCGGCGGCAACGGCAGGAAAGGCAGCGAGCGGGGAGAAGACTCGCCTCTGCTGAAGCACAGCAGCGTGCTCCGCAGCGCAGGCAGCGCGACCAGCGGCGGCAGCAGCGGCGACGGCGGCAGCAAGCAGCTGCAGCAGCACTCGCGCATGATCCCCGCCCGCCCGCTCAGCCAGAGCCTGTTCAAGACGGAGGCGACGCGCTTCTGGCAGCGCACCAGCCGCACCAAGTACATGCTGTGCGTGCTGCTGCCGCTGCTGCTGGTGGCGGTGCTGGTGGGCGGCGGCTTGGGGGCCTGGGCCTGGCTGCGGAAGCAGGACCAGCACAGCATGGCGGCGGGGGCGGCCGGCCAGCCGCTGGTGTTTGAGGTGGCGATGGCGGTCCCTGCCAGGCAGCGGCGCAGCTGCGACGGCTGGTTCGGCAGCAGGGAGGTGAGCCGGTGGTTGTCGGGGCTTGGTGTGATGGCCCAGCAGCAGCAAAGGTTGAGGCGAGCGTGGCAAGCTTGCCAGCAGGGCATGATTGCGTGTGCTGCGGGACACGTCACATGACTCATCTGGGTTGACCATGACATTGCCACCGCCCATGTCACGCGCGTCTGCCATTTCCATCGACCCGTGTGATGCGGGCGCCCCTGCCACACACGCCGGGCACGTCACTGCGCCCGTGCATTGCTGCTGCCCATGCCCTGACCGCAGCGCCCTGGCGCTGATCTGTCAATCGCTGCTGCTGCTGTGTCACGCCAGCCCTGCATGTCTCCCGCACGCCGACCGCCCACCTGGTGCTGTGCCACCGCTGCCGTGTGTCTGCTGCGACGCAGAGGCTGGATGCGTACCGGCTGACCTTTGCGGACGCCTACTCGGAGGCGCTCAACATACCGGTCGGGGACTTCAGGGTGGGGACGGTGACGTGCAACCACACCATCATGACCGGGGCCGCCAGCAGCAGCAGCAGCAGCGGTGCAAAGCCGAGCAGGCTGCTGCTGGCTGCCGACGACGCAGCCGTGCTCGCTGGCATCCACGCAGCAGCGACCCTGGCTGCGCCGCGCAACACGTCAGCCGCCGGGCTGACGGCAGCAAAGGCGGCGGCCGCCGCGCCGCCGCTGGTCGACATCACCACCCGCTTCAGCATCGCCGCGACGTCCGGGCAGCTCGGCGCCAACGCCGCGCAGCGCTCGCGCGTCGTCAGCATGGTCGAGACCAACTCCCAGGGCATCCTGCAGGACGCGCTGAGCGAGCTGCTGGGGGTGCAGATCGGCGCGATGCGAGACGCCTCCCAGGTGGACGACTACTACTTGAGCCCGGCTGAAGCGGCAGCAGCAGCAGCGGCAGCGGCAGAGTCGGGCGGCAGGGCAGCGCCAGCAGCTCAGGATGTACACCTGGCCATGCAGCCGCCGCCAGCAGCCGCAGCAGCACCTGCTGCTGCTGCAGCAGCAACGTCTCCGGTTCCCGCTGCGACGCAGCAGCAGCAGCAGCAGCAGCTGCCACCGCCTGCGGCAGCAGCAGCAGCTGGCGATGAGCAGCGCATGCGCAAAGCAGCGCCAACACCTCCGCCAAAGCCGGCAGCGGCCCCCGACGCCGGATGGCTAGACGACTCCTGGCCTGCAGCATGGCCTGACCCGCCATCGCCACCCACAACACCCGGCAAGGACAAGAAGAAGCCGGCAGCCTCGCCACCTGGCAAGAAAGGCAGCAGCAGCAGCAGCAGCAGCAGCAAACAAGCGACAGCTGCAAGCGCCGGTCCGGCCGTGCGCCCCTACGCGCCGTTCCCGCTGCCAAAGTACCCGGCTGTCGTGCCAGCTGGCGGTGCTGCGGCTGCCGCTGCTGCTGTTGCCGAACCGCCTGCAGGCGACGCCACGCAGCCGGTGACAAACGTGTGGCTGTCTTGGCAGCCGCATGAGGCGCCGGCACAGCAGGCCGCAAATTTTACCATACAGGGCCAACGGCCGGAGCCGTCCCGGGGGGGAGGTGGTTCAGGTAGCGCGTTGGCCCGGGGACACGACAGCAGCAACCCCACCCCCTCGCAGGACCCCGCAGCAGCAGCGGCGGCAGCAGCAGCAGCAGCAGCAGCCGCAGCGCGCTCTGATGAGCCCGGCAAGAAGCTGGACAGAAAGCATGCAGCAGCAGCCGCAGCAGCAGATGAGGCTGTGTTTGTGCATGCGCAGGCAGCTGCAGCTGCAGCTGCAGAAGCGCAAGAAGCTTTACCACCAGCAGCAGCATTTGTCAGCAACACTGGTCAGGCAAGCAGCAGTGCTGATGTCCTGGAGCCTGTGCCAGCAGCAGCTGCACCTCCTGCACGCGTTGTGGCTGCTCAGCTTGTTACCACACTGGCAGCCGCGGCAGCAGCGGGTCCGGAGGCTGATGATGTTGCCGCCGAGGACTCAGCATTGCTGGGCGGGGCAGCGCAGATGCTGGCTCCCCTAACCGGCACGCCAGACGGCCCAGATTGGCAAGCGCCGCTGGCGACGCCACCTGACGACACCGGCAGCAGCAGCACCAGCAGCAGCAGCAGCAGCGATGGTCCAGCCGATGCGGCTGCAGCTGCCGCCGTCGCCGCGCCCTCCGCTGGCAGCGCACCACCCGCCGAAGCATCGCCGCGGGCCTCAGACCCCTCGCTGGAGGAGCCGCTGCCGGAGGTGTTCCCCGCGGAGCTGCTCGATGCGTCCCGCTACGGCGCCGCGCCCAGCTGCCTCTTCCCGCCCTCGGCCGGCAACAGCCTGTCCGACGCGCAGGGGCGGCTGTGGGGCTGGATGCGGGGCACCAGCTGCCTGTTCCGGGCGCCCGACAGCGCGACCGCCGCGGCGGCGGCGGCGGCCGCGGCCGCGGCGCCGCAGCTCGCGTGGGACACGGCGCCCGTGTGCGAGGGCGCGGCGAATGGCGAGACGGCCCTCATGGACGGCCGCGGCCAGCTGTGGGGCTGGCAGGGCGGCGCCAGCTGCTCGTGGCGCGGGGTGCGGCCCGCGGCGGTGCGGCGCGGGCAGCTGCCGATCGAGATGCTGCCGACGCTGTGGGAGCACGCGCCGGCGTGCCTGGCGGAGCCGCTGGTGGAGGGCACGCTGCCGGACGCGTTCGGACGGTTATGGGGAGAGGAGGGGGGCGGCTCGTGCGCGTTCAAGGTGCGAGGGCCGCTGCCAGAGCGCAGGCTCTTGCTGATGCGCCGCTGCAGCCGCTGCTCGGATGTGGGTGGTGGGGGGGAGGCCAAGGCGTCGCCTTTGCCGAGCTGCACGGCAGTTGGTGCGGGGGCAGATATTGCATGTGTTGGCCATGAAGTGCACCAGAGGGTAGTTGCAGAGCTGGAGGTACAGGCAGGCGGCGTTGCACATGCCCCCTTCACCGCACTCCACTGCTGCAGGAGAGCTGCACGTGGATCCGGTCACCACCCAAGGCAACAGCAGCCAGCAGCTGCCCACCAACTGACGCCTTGCTGTCCGTTGTTTCCCCCGGTCCCTGTGCACGCAGATCTGAGTGAGGCCTGGCACGCCCGGCAGTTGCAGCACCAGTGTGATGAGGATGCACCCGCCCAGCAGCAGCAAGCAGCAGCAGCAGCAGCAGCAGCAGCGCACAGGAGAAAGGCAGTCATGACCTAGCATAACGCAGCAAATGGCTGCCAACTGGCCGAGTGCGAAGGTGCTGACAGCAGCTGCAAGAGCATGGCCACACACCATGGCTGCTGAACGAGCAAGGACAAGCAAAGGGAAGGGCAGCTGCGGCACAGAAGGCTGGCAGCAGCAACAGCAGCACCACCAGCAGCATGGTCCCAGCTATCACCAATAAAAAGGAGTGTCGAAGGGCTTCTTTTCACCAGTGGCTGCTGCAGCGCAGCAGCAGGTGGGGCTGTGCTTGTCGCCTCCAGCATGTCCTCAATTACTTGACCGAAACCATTGATGACATGCAAGCAGCAGCAGGGAGGTTGTATGGTATGCTGACCCGAATAAGGCGACTGTGAATTCAACAGCTGAGCACAGCCACCTGATGGCGCCCTTCAGGGTCTGGTTGCAAGCAGGTCAGTAGATGACTGGCACAGAATATCAGTCAGTTGGGTTTGACAGGCTGAGGCTGATGGAGTACCAGAATCGCTGCGTGGGGCTGTGTTGTGATCTGTTTACCAACAGTAGGGGCTCTTAGTAGGGGCTTACGCAAGATGTGGCAGATGTGGCAGTGCTGCATACGTTCTCACACGCCCTGAATGTCGCACCAGTTGCTGTGAGAGGACACGGCACTAGCATGCAGTACATTGGCAGCCCACCCAACCTTGCTGTAGCACAACGGCTTGCTGTCCCGCAGTAGAGCCAGCTGGCAAGTGCTTCTGCCGGCACAGCGTACCCCAGCCACGTTGATGACCCGGCTAAGCATGTGCCACATGCATGGTGCATCAGCCCAGGGTCGTGTAGTTCAGGCGTGGCCCTGCTGTAGCAACTGACTTCATGGCCAGTGCAACGAGAACATCAGTTTGATTGTCTCCTCGTCAGATGGTGCCGAAGGCCACGTCGGAGTGTCCACATATGGGTTGGGTGGGCTGCCAGTGTACTGCATGCTAGTGCTGTGTCCTCTCACATATGCTGTGCAACAGGCGGCTTGTCGGCTAAGCTGGTCCAGGGGTGTGGTCTGCCACTGGGCTGGTGCCAGCGCAGCCTCGTAGCCAGCCGCAGCAGCTGGTGACTGTGCTGACTCAGCTGGCGGCTGCTGACTTGACGACAGTGCTTGTGTCGGCTGACAGCAGCTCATGGTGGCAGCAAGTTGTTGACTCAGCTGGCGGCGCTAGCATGTTGTCATTAGTGGTGGGATTGTACACGTGCTTGGGCCAGGCATCAACTTTACCTTACTTTACTTTTCATGAATAATTTGTTGTTTGTGCCTGCTGAAGCAGCTGGCATCCGGCAACGTGTACACCAGTCATGACACGGTGTTTGACATGGCTCGAACTCTGGTTGTTTGTGCGTGCAAAGAACAATGCACAGAATTTAGGGACCAGAGGAAGGAGAGGGGTTCCAACGTTTTATAGCAGAGGCATACTGAAAGGCAGGCCATTGTTGTAACCACCATTCGCCAAATAAGGGCATTACTGCAGCTGCGCAAGAGCTGCATTACCAGGCATGCACAAGCTGGCCGCTGTCGTCACCTTTCACAAAAGAAGGGCAGCCTGCCCTGTTGGGCAGCACGGCTAGCAGCCAAGTTATGTTTGCTGTTGATCATGACTGGCTTTGCCATCCAGCACGGCTGCTGCTGCTCTTACTGTTTTTATCTTGCCGCCATCCGGAAAACGTAAGTATAGCAGCAAACAAATTATTCAATGTGGCATAACCGACTACTGACTTGCGTGAGGCCGGCTCGGCCACGTGATGTTACGTAACAACGTATACATTGGATGCGGAAAGGTCCATCCGAGTCCGAGTAGGACCGGAACCAATGATCATCAAGACGCCTCCGCTTCGCTGAATCTATGATGACATCTAATTGCTAAGGACACACCAGTCAAACAGTTCCGCACAAGTGGTCGCAATGGCTCTCCGTGCGCACGGCCTTTTGAGCACTCGCCTGTGGGTTTCGGGTGAGGGAACGTCGCGGAGGCTGATGCTGCATACTAGCTAAATGCAGTGCTGTGAAGCCTGATCGCAGTTTGCAGCCACATGCACAGCTGTGTTGCCGTGCTGAGGTGGCCCAGCTGCAGTACAATGTTGGACCTGCTGCTGTGCTGTCTGAAGTTGTTAGTGGTCACCAGTTGGCACGTTTGGATCTATATCATGCATACTATCTGAGACTGCTGCACTTGATACTATCTGTACGCTGCAAAGGGCTGTGCAGCAGTGAAGCCAGCTGGCGCTAGCAGCGCTGGTCAAGTGGCACTTTTAAATGGATCGGCCTACTTCTAATCTGTCTGCACAACCTGCCTGTTGCAGGTGCCAAAGCCCTGATCGCCTGCAACAACATAGCATCCCGTTCCACCATACCCTTGTCCCGTGCATCCGCAACGACAGCAGGTGCTGCCACGGTCGCAAGCCCAACTGGTGACCGCAGCAGCAGCAGCAGCAGCAGCAGCTCCAAGACGGAGGCCCAGAGCCTGACGGCAGCAGGCAGGGATACGTTGCAGGGTGAAGCGGCCGACCGCATCGCCAGAGCGGCAGCAGCAATGGATGCGAGGTGCGGCACTTGATTTTTGTGTGCTGACTGATCCGTCAGTCATGACTGTCACTGCTGTGAACTTGGTGGATGCGAGGTGCAACACCTTGACAACATGCAATGCAGCTGTGCATGAGGGGGCCCGGGTGACTCTGCTTTCCCTTGCTTCGCATTCCGGCTAGGTTGCAGTTCTGCTGCCGCTCACAGGCTGCTGACTGCGGCTGCCGCTTTGGAACACTACAGACCAAGTGCGGGTGGCAATGGCAGGCCTTACATGTACTGTACAGCAGCAGAAGACCTGCCGGTGGTGCTGCTGCTGCTGCTGCTGCTGCTGCTGCTGCTCATCCGTGTTCAGGCAGGTCTTGGCCATGCTTTCAGCAGGGCAAACACGCCACATGCCCACATACCTGCCCAGCTGCTGTCTTTGATGATGCTGTTGTGCAATCTTTTAGCCTATACGACCCAAAAGCCACTGTGAAACACTGCAACCTTCTGCTGGGAGTGGGTGGCGTGTTCCACACAAACCTAGTTCAAAGACTGAAGGAAGACCTGGGGGTGACCGGCCGTTCACTGGAGAAACTCCTCTGTAAGCTACACTTTAAAGCAGTTGAAGAAGTAGGGAACATGTGGAAGTACAGGCGAGCCCTTCTGCTAAACAAGCTCGGGGCGAAGAAGGGGCGGAAAACCGGACTGCAACGCGCCCTCCCAAACTCGATACATCAACACAAAACCACCAAAAAACGGAAGAAGTGACACTTTGGCCCCACGGGTACCCTGCTTGACCCTAGGGTCAGGGTGGGATGGTCGGGTGCGTGGAGGCGCATAAGGTCTCCTTATCGTCTCTCACGCCCCCTTCCTCGACTTATGCGGGTGTTAAGTATGAACACACCACGCGTAGCTCATTCATTCATTTATTCATGCAATCCTTCTGTTGCAGCAGCGCTGCCAATGCTCTGATCTCAGCGTGTGTTGCAGGGCTCTGCGGGGCGGTTTGGTGCCCGCCCCCATTGCCCACTCGGAGACTGCCGTTCATGCCAGGTTTGAAGGGCCTGGTGCAACAGCCGCACGGCCGCAAAAATGCACCCTGCATCCCCAGCTGCTGCTGCTGCTGCTGCCGCCGCAACATGCACCCTGCATCCCCAGCTGCTGCTGTTGCTGCTGCTGCTGCTGCCGCCGCAACATGCACCCTGCATGCCCAGCTGCTGCTCAGCAGGCGGCTGCTGCCGTGTTCAGCATCAGGCCGAGTAGGATCCAGCAAAGCAGCTGAGGCTCTGCTGCCCCGCTGCACCGCGCAGGGCCCTGCGGGGCGGCTTCGCGCCCTCCTCCGACGACGCCCACTCAGAGACCGCCAGCCGCTTCGGCGGGCCTGGCGCGTCGGCCATCGGCAGCATCGTGGAGGCGGTGTACGGCGTGTTTGCGGGCGACCGCAAGACGGTCGAGCGGTCGGTGGGGCAGCTGTCGCACGGCAGCGCAGGTGCGCGTGCGGCCTGGCAGCTTGCGCGTTTGCTGCCTTGCTTGTTGTAACGGCCGCGTTCGATCCCTGTTCTGTTTGAAGCTATGGCTCTGAGTTGCAGTTTGGCTGGGCGCCGCGCGGTTCCGGGCGTGGATCGGTGTGATGCTTGCTGGCATGGGGGCGCCAGCCATGCGCAGCAGCAGAGGAGCCCGCGTGTGCGGCATGGGAGCGGTCGGTGGGGCAGCTGTCGCCTGGCAGCTTGTGCGTCTGCTGTCGCTGTACCGGCCGCGTTCGATCCCTGTCCTTGTTTGGAGGTGTGTGTCGGAGTTGTGGTTTGGCTGGGTGCCCGTGCCACTCAGGGCGTCAGTCGGTGCGGTGCTTGCTGGCGCGAGGGAAGTTGGTCAGCATCGGCCAGCAACGCGCTTGAGGGGCTCAGCCCCTCCAAGCTGGAGCAGCTGGCACTGGGCACACAACTCATGTGACACAATGGCTGGGGAGGGTTGAGGCTGGATGTCGTGCAGGCAAGCTGGTGCGCTGCAGGTGGTGGCGCAGTTGTGAGCGTTGGCTGTGTCACCGTGTTCAAAGGTGTCACCGTGTTCTGCCACCGCGTTGATGATTCGGGTGCCCCGCCAACGCCATGCTTTTGGTGCGTGGTTGAACGAAGTGTGTTATACTCATGGCGCTGCCTGCAACCGACTCATGGCGCTGCCTGCCACAAGTTATGTGGCTTTACTCAGTGACTGATGCTGCTGCATGGCCTCCTGCTGCTGCTGCTGCTGCCGCTGCTAGATGTGCCCCGCCCGCCGCTCACAACGCGCTGGGCGCGGGGCCAAGCCAATGACATGTTTTTGATGTACGGTTGAGCGGAGCGCGCTTTGTGGCGCCGCAGGGCAGCAAACCATTTGGCATTACTCAAGGACTAAGTCTGCTGCATGGCCTCCTCCTACTGCTGCTGCTGCTGCTGCTGCTGCTGCTGCTCCTGCCGCTGCTGCTACTGCTGCTTGCTGCTGCCGCTGCCAGGTGTGCCCCGCCGGCCGCTCACAACGCGCTGGGCGCGGGCCGCAGCCAATGTGGGCAGCGAGCAGCAGCAGCAGCAGGAGGAGGAGGAGGCTGCAGCCATCCGGGAGACGCTGGCTGCGTACAGGTTTGCAGGTGAGGGCTTGATAGGCTGCCGTTTGTGAGACTGTTTTAAAGGTAAATTTTCACCCCCATGCGCACTGCTGGGGTTTATTCTCTGGTGTCGGTGATGCCTGAGCCAGCCGTGGTGATGCAGCTGGCTGTGCCAGGGCGCTGCAGCAGCAGCAGCAGCAGCAGCAGCAGCGCAGTCCTCGCGAGGGCCAGTTGCCGTCGCCGACTGCAGGGCAGCACCATCAGCGGCCAGTTGGTGCATGTCCAGCTGTTTGCTGCAGGCGGCAGGGCCTGCAGCGGCAGCCAGCAGCACCACAGCTTGTGTGGCAAGCACAGCGGCAAGCACACCGGCATGCATGCACTAATATGAGTGCACACGCTTTGTCACAAGGTGGCGATGCTGTGGCTTGATTGGGTAACACGACGCTGGTGGCGACGGGGCATTTTCCTGCAGCCCAGGTGCAAGGTGCCATTGAACTCTGTTGCCGCAACATGTGTTGTTCTCTTGCGGGCACGGAGCCTAGGCGTCGTGTGCACCAGACACGCAGCTCCACTTGCAGGAGCCTGAGCAAAGTATGCAATTGAGTCGTTCAATATCACATCCGGTTGATTCTGGTCTGTTGTGCTGCAGGCATGGGTGCCAGGGCTGTCACAGCAGAGCCTGAAGCTGCAACAGAGCAGCCAGCAGCAGCTGCAGCAGCACAGGCGGCAGGCCCAGCCGGTGCGACTGGCTCGAAGGCAGAGACCGGCATGTGAAGTGTGCTGCTGTACGCCCAGTGATTGGTTGCCGCTAAACCACCAAATGCAATGAGCGTTGCAGTGTGGCAGTTGCTCGTAGTTTGAGCGCAGTTGCGGTTGATGCGAAAGGACACAGCACTGCATGCATGCAAAGGTTGATGCTGCCGCGGCGACTTTGGGCGCCAGCGTCTGGGCAGCGGCGTGTCAGCCGCCAGCTGGCACTGCTAACAGCCTGGGTTACTGGCAGGCTAGAACATCACACGCAGAAGCAGCAACTAAAGAAGCAGGGTTCCCGCCCGGCTGCGTGTATTTTTAAAGAGCCTGTCTGTTGGACTCGCAGATTCCATGTATCATTTGGGACACGTGCCAGCGGTGCAGCCACAGCCGCTGCGTAAGTACTTTGTTGTGGGTTCCAGCTTTGAGCTTGAGGTTCAGGCAGTCCATGTGTCCACTGTTGGGGCCAACCCCAGGGTACATGCACCTGGGACTTGCTGGTGGTTTTTGCTGCTCTTGATGACGGTGGGACCATGCATGTGAAGTTGATGTATGATGCCAGGTGTTTGAGTTGCCAGCTGCCACAGAATGTATCTGATGCGCAGCTGACGTTGCCTCGAACAGGTGTCTGACGTCCGTGGTGTGGAAACCATCTGACTTATATCCGACAAATACTGTAATGTCCGAGTATGTTGTCCTTCAGATGCTGTCCTACACATTTCAGACTAGTGTCTGACACAGTTCACATGCTGCTCCCTGGATCTGACATCAATCAGAAAGTAGATCTGAACTACATCTGCCTGTATCTGACAAAGCGTGTTTGCCAGAGTGCGACTGAGGGGCCACTCAGCGCAATGGCCGAGTGTGAGTGAAGTGTAAGTGGATGAGGGCTGTTGCGCAAACAGTCAGGATCAGGGGTACTTGCCAAAGTGTAGCGCGCCGGTGCGCTAGAGCCTACGGCAACTGGCGGAATCTTGCTTGAACTAAAGGTTGATGGATCTAGTGGTTGCCCAATGAGCCTGTCATTGGCTCGAAAATCGGGCGATGTTCTCGCCGTGGTATAACATCCAAACTGTGTGTGTGCCGTCGCCAAATGTGTGCTGCATGTTGGCGCCAGACAGCGTTGTGTCCAATACAAATTGTTAGGTTTAAATCTTGCGTTGTTTTGCCTGCTCCCTTTTGTTCACTCCATACTTATCTAGGGCACCACTTCTGAGCTGTCCTTGCACGGGTGGCGCCCGTGGCTCACACAGCACGGGTGGCGCCCATGGCTCACACAGCACGGGTGGCGCGCGTGGCTCACACAGCAAAGAAGGAATGTTCACAATCAGATCACAGCACGAGCAGAATAATGGCCTGCTGGGCTACTGCCTGAGCTCAGGTTTCAACCTTGCAAGACTTTGCACTGCATGTATCATACAATCCCGATACTGTAGTCGCCAATGTCACCCGCCGCGTCTGCAGCGATGCATGCCTGCAGTGCCAGACCACCCGCCAGCACATTTCGCCCAGGAGCCGTTTAAAACTCATCCTATTACCCTATTACATTTCGCCGTACACACTCACGAGCTGATCAGCGGCGAGCCAGCTTTGAACCATGTGTCTGGCGCATGCGGCGAGCGCATCAGCAGCTGTTGCACACTTGCTGTCAGCCGAGGGCTGACCGTGTGGAGGCGTGTGCTGGACCATGCAGACCTCCAGCCACTTTCCCTCCCTAGCCGTAGCATTCTGGCTTTGTACCGTCCAAAGGGCTCCACATGGCTTGTGTTTGACATACACCACATCCACCGGTATGAGGCACTCGTCTAGCCGCGTGCACTACTCTACCTGTCACATACCACATTTTTCACATTTTCACATTTTGGAAGTTGCAATGTACCACTGTAGGACTTATCTTGCTGTCCCTTGCATTCCTTTACTTAACGTGCTCCAATGACCAAAGGAGCGCAGCCCCTGACTCAGCAGCCACCGGACCAGCAGCTGACACAACGCTCATACCACGCACTTCACAGCACTGCTGTGTGCTACACTGCATCACAGCTCACAGACACCCCCAGTGCACCGCGGTCTTGCCCCGCAGTCGGCATATACATGACATCCACCAAGTGCAAGCATGCACACCTCAAAATCTTGGAGTGCAGCCAGCCATCGCCAGCAAACACCACGTGCACAGCACCACCGCTGGCGCCATGTTCTGCTGAAGTTCACCCCAGTTGAGCGGTGCGCGCTTCGAAGGCACCAGGGCGGCGGGCGCGCCAGCCTTGGCTGGTGCATGCTGCTCAACCACGTCGCCGGTGAGCAGAGCCAACCATGTACTCTGCACACCTCTATTCACCTTGCCTAGCACGCCTCATCACCCCGCATCATCCTCACTTTCAGGCGCCACACCATCGCCCACGATTGCTGTGGTGACACAAAGAACCAACGGCCCAACCTCCCCCCGGTCGTCCCAATCCGGCCGCTTGCAAGCGACCGGACAGCACCATGTGCCGCTTCACCGCTGGCGCTGTGCTGGCGGCCCTCAAGGCTTGCAGGGCGGCTGCCCCATCTGCTGCTTCTGCACACGGCCCAAGCCTCTGTGCGCGCACGCACAAGCATTCTGAGGCGCCACGCCTCCGGCATCGCACATCCCTCGCCACACACGCCGCATCAACAGCGCAACCAGCCACCCACCACAACAACTCAGCTCCAGCCTCCAGCTAAATCACACGCGTCAACGCGCAGATCACTTTAGGCACGCATTCCGTGCCGCTTCACCGGCTGCTGCGGTTGCCGCTGTGCTCGCGGCCCTGCTGCTGCTGCTGCTGCTGCTGCTGCTGCTGCTGCTGCTGCTGCTGCTGCATGCGCTGCCACTGCCCGTGCCCTTGTGGTCCGCCATCATCTTCAGCGCAGCGTCGAACTGCGGCAACGGCACATCCAACACTGCACAAGACATCGACAGCCAACAACCAACCCACCACCACAGCTCAGCTCCAGCCTCCCGCCAACACGCGTCACCGCGCAGCTCAGTTTCGGCACGCATTCCGTGCCGCTTCACCGGCTGCTGCGGCTGCCGCTGTGCTCGCGGCCCTGCTGCTGCTGCTGCTGCTGCAGCGCGCTGCCGGTGCCGCTGCCCTTGTGGTCGGCCATCATCTTCAGCGCGGCGTCAAACTGCGGCACGCTGCGCGTCACATCGTAGCTGGCGCTGCTGGAGGGGATGATGCCCAGCGTGTTGTGGTAGAAGGTGCCGCCCCGCACCTCCGGCGCCAGCGCGCAGTACAGCGGCGTGCGCGCACCTGCGCAGCAGCAGCGGCGGCAGCAGCAGCAGCAGCGGCAGCAGCAGCAGCAGCAGCAGCAGCAGCAGCAGCAGCGGCAGCAGCAGCGGCAGCAGCAGCAGCAGCAGCAGCAGCAGCCAGCAGCAGCAGCAGCAGCAGCAGCAGCAGCAGCAGGCAGCGGCAGACAGCAGCAGCGGCAGCAGCAGCAGCAGCAGGGAGTGCATCAACACAGTACACTCGGTATGTTGCGGGAGGGGAGCATTGCACCGGCTGGCCCCAGCGGCTTGCTGCTGTGAGAGGCAGAGAGCAGCGCTTCTGCACGCACAAAGGATCACGCTAAAACCCAGCCTCCCTGAAACCCCGTGCGCTGACCAGTGCACTGCGATGCTGAACCGACACAGGCGCATGGGTCAAACCCCCCGCGCACCGTCTTCGGGGCGGGCCAGCAGCACCGACTTAATGGTCTGCAGGCCCGTGGGCACCACCGTGAGGCCGCTGTCGATCACGCCGGGGTGGCACACCGGCACCGTCAGCTCCGGGTGGCGGCGCTGCAGCTCGTAGCCAAACCAGGTTTTAGCCAGGTTGCTCCTGCACGGTTTAGCAGACAGAGGCGGGGGGCGCAACAGGGTTTAGAGGCTGGAATTCGCAGGGGAATCAGAGAGTGGACGCGCACGCGCACGCGCAGTGCTGCTGCTGGCATTGGGAGGTGGCAGTCGCATCGCCAGGTTGGACAGATAACACAACGCCCCTTACCTGCAGTACGGCGTACTGCCATAGTTGCACGAAACGTGGGGTCCGGCTGTATATGAAACGAAACGAAACGTTTAAAACGTGCGTTGTAAACGCCTTCAGTGTGAAACGCTGTATCTAAACGGCAGCTCTAGTGGGGCTCAGGCGTTTGAATGCAGAACCCCTCGTTACTCGGCCTAGCGGCCCGTTCAGGTACTCAGGGCTCTTCAAAACATTTACTGTATATCATTGTTGGTATTTGAATACTTGTTGTTCTCCTATCAGTCACCGATATGGGCAAGAAGACCACTGATCAGGCTACCATAGCCTGGCAGAATGTTGACAAGCTAGAGGAAAGAAACAACTACAGCAAAGTTGTATGCAAACACTGTGATCACTCCTTCAGCGGTGGGCCAGCAGGATCGTTTCGCATTTGCTCGGCACCGGCTCGGGTGTGAAGGCCTGCAGCAAGTGCCCAGAGGATGTCAGGACTCGCCTGTCAGCTGCCAAGGCTTCCACTGATGCCTCTAAGAACGCAAAACGGAAGCGGGAGGAGGAGGCTGAGGCCATCAAGAACCGCAAAGTTGACAAGGTGAGTTGTTGTTGAGCAGCAGTGAGCATACTGTGACATGGCGTTTCAGCAGCGTTTCAGTCCAGGCACTGGCGTTTTAAACGCGTTTAGAAACGAAACGTTTCGTTTCAAACGAAACGTTTCGTGCAACTGTGCAGTACGCCCATCAACCACAGCACGCTGGTGTGCCCACACATGCTTGTTGTTGGGCCGGCCAGCATGCCAGGGTTTTGACAGCACGCCTAAACCCTAGCCTGCAGCACGCCCGTCAGCCGCCAGCTGGACCAGGCGGGTCAGCCCACCACACGCACTCGGTGGCATCACACCACCCGGGCCCTTCATCCCTTTTTCAAGTAGACAGCTTTCCAGGATGATACCACCACCACCACCGCCACACCCAAAAACCGCCACCACAAACAAAAACAATGCACAGTCCCCGTCCCGGGCAGCATGCAACCCCCCACGCCCTGACCGCCAGTCAGCCCAACAGAGCCCCCCTCCGGCAGCAGAACGACGGCAACAGCGGCGTACCAGGCGCATCCGGCCGTGCCATGCCAGGGTTTAGGGTTTAGCAAACAGGCGCCACCGAACCGCCTCACCTGCAGTACGCCCACCAGCCGCCGGCCAGGCCGGGCAGGTCGGCCCACCACACCCGGCTGCCCACGCTGGGGAAGGAGGGGTAGCTGTAGCCCGGGCCCGCGTCGTCCACGTAGCTGTGCAGGATGGAGGACACCACCACCACGCGCGCGCGCTGCTTCAGCAGCGACGGCAGCAGGTGCTGAGTCAGCGCAAAGTGGCCCAGGAAGTTGACCGCGTAGTGCAGCTCGAAGCCCTGCAGGCGCAGCGCGTGGATTGCGGGCGCCCGTCGCAGCGGGCAGGAGCAGTGTGGGTCAGCCTGGGTGCTGCGGCTGGCTGCAGCTGAACGCGCAGTGCGACTGGCAGCCCAGCAAGCCCAGTGGGCGTGGTGAAGGAGGCATGGCACTCTGTCACGCACTGCCATGCACTGCCCGCTTGAGCAGTGCCTAGTCAGCTGGGGACTCGCCAAGCGGCAGTGCATGGCAGTGCGTGGCAAAGAAAGCGGTACATGGCAGTACATGGCAGTACATGGCAGAGCCGGCGGTACATGGGAGTACGTGGCAGAGTAGGCGGTACATGGCAGCACATAGCGGGGCAGGCGGTGCATGGCAGCACATGGCAGAGCAAGCAGTAGCAGTTTGAGGCTGTAGCATGTCTGCCTGTCAGCCCCCCCCCCTCTCCCACATAGTTGTGCAATGACACCAGTGGCACCACACCACCAGCATGTCGCACCTTCCAGCATGTCGCACCTTCCAGCATGTCACACCTTCCAGCATGTCACACCTTCCAGCATGTCACACCTTCCAGCATGTCACACCTTCCAGCATGTCAAACCTTCCAGCATGTCACACCTTCCAGCATGTCACACCTTCCAGCATGTCACACCTTCCAGCATGTCACACCGTGTGCGGCGGTCGCCTGGCCCAGCATGCTGGAAGGTGTGCAGACATGGCACGCATCTACATCACTTCCAAAGGAGTCCAAGAGCCGCTGCGTATATATGTATATATATCTTTTAAGATATATATATATAAGATATATGATATATTATATATATACCTAGAAGAGAATAGCTACCTAGTAAAATCCAACATCGAAGGGAGAACGTGCTTCTCCAAAAGGTTCAAAGCCACATTCATAAGCTGTTGCTTTTTCCAAATCCAATCGACGTGGCCTAACTTTATAAGACCTGAATAGAATTACTATTCCAAGACCAATTGCAATTGCAACATACAACAATACACCTACGTACTCTGTCATTAAAAAACCTTTTTTAGATCTTAATAAAAACAGTGCGAATTTTTTTTGTATATATATATATAAGCCTTATAAGGCGTTTATGTCAGGAGCCGTGGCTCACCAGGGTGGAGGGTGGGTGCAGCTTCTGCAGGGTTCTAAGGAAGCTCTATGCTTACTTAGTCCTAGTGTGTCGCCATGGTCGGCCTCTTCCTGGCTGCTGCCCTCCTGGGCAGCAGCCTTTCAGCCGATTTAAATAATAGGTTGGCTGGTTGCTCGCTAGGTCTGTGTTAGCAGCGGATGGGCCCGGACCCGGTTCGGGGCTGCGGGTCGCCTCGCTTGGTTACACAGATATGTTCATCAAGCCTAATCAGATACCCTTCACGTCATGCACCAAGGTCTGAGCGTCGTCACCCGCGCGGATGAGGGTGCTGGTGCTTGCGGAGCTTCTCCCCTGTTTGGCTACGGGCATCCTCCAGTTACGTGAGGCCTCACGACAGAGCTTTACGCGAAGATTTCGGTGAAGCTGGAGTGATGGCGTTAGGGCTGGAGCAGCAGTGCAGCTGAGGGCTTTTGGGCAGTGTGCTCTGGCGTACATCAGACATCCTTCGGGGCCCTTTGTTTTATGAAGCCCCTGACTGTGTTGGGCAATGCAGTCACGTGGCACGGATCCCTCAGCAGCATGTCTTGATGCATCACGTGGTAAGGCTCTGCTGTAAACCAGTGTTGGTTTGCAGCATAGTGGCCTTCACTCAGTGGGTGCAAGCAGAAACTTAGTGCCGGCTGGGGCGGTAGCACTGGAGACGTGGCTCTTGTCCACTATGTACCTTTCAGGCCGGCCTCGTGGGTGCATAAGGCAGTAGCTACTTGTGGGCGTTGGAGCACGATCTATTTCGTCAGCCTTAGGCCTTTGCTTTCTGTGGGCTTCCTAGCGTGGAAGTCAGCACAGCTGGTCTCCGTGGCCAATTCTTGCACTGGTTGATGGGTTGATGCATATGGTTTTGTTTTCAGCGGGGCGCTTTAGCGCATACTCCCTCATAGCACTGGGTATGCATTGCCATTTGGTTTTGCCATTGCCATTTGATATATTCTATGAGGTCTCCCCCCCAATGAGCCTCTCGTTAGCTCCTGAATGGGGTTCCCACTCCTTGTTGGGTGGAGCATGTAATGTAATGTAATGTATTTGATGTGGCAGCATGTGTTTGGTGATGTTTGGGTTGTCATTCTGATGCCAAGGCGACACTACATAAATAAGCCTTATAAGGCGTTTATGTCAGGAGCCGTGGCTCACCAGGGTGGAGGGTGGGTGCAGCTTCTGCAGGGTTCTAAGGAAGCTCTATGCTTACTTAGTCCTAGTGTGTCGCCATGGTCGGCCTCTTCCTGGCTGCTGCCCTCCTGGGCAGCAGCCTTTCAGCCGATTTACCCGCCCGCCCACCCATCTTCCTGGCTGCTGTTGGGGGTTGTGGTTTGGTGTTGGGTTGTGGTTTTTGGTCTGGGAAGTGAATGTCTAGCGGTGTAACTTTTTCATTCTGATGCCAAGGCGACACTACATAAATTTATAAATATCAAAGAACTATGTACATCTGCTGTCCAACAAGCGGCCGTCTCGCCGAGACAGGCACCCCCGACACGCGCTCACACTGCCATCACCTGGCACACAAAAAAACAACACTCGCCTACGCTGCTGCCAACACCGCTGCGGTGAAACCTGGTGTCCGAGGTCGCCCCGCCTCACCTGTGGCGACAGGGTGTAGGGTTTACCGGCCACTGCTGCACACAACACCATCATGTCCACCTTGCCCGCGGCGTCCATCACACGATCTGCAGGCAGCAGCAGCAGCAGCAGCACCTTCAACTTGCCGACCAACCCAATGCTGAGTATGGTTCAATGGGAAAAAGAGCTAGGTGTCGTGGCACCAGCAAGAGATGAGGAATAACCGACGCCATTTGGCTTTGGGATAAAACCTCAACACCCAGAAATGTTTGCCACGGGTTTGAAGAGGAGTGATCAGCGATGAATGCATGCACCTACTGGGAGCGGGGGAGCAGGATACTCATCATGCTTGCAGCATCCATCACACACTCAACGGGCAGCACAGCACACAGCACACAGCATGGGAGCAGTCCACTGGCAGCACAGCACACAACACACCACACACCACACAGCAGGGGACCAATCGTGCTGCACAACACACAACACAGCACACACCACACAGCATGGGACCAATCGTGCTGCACAACACAGCTCACAGCACACACCACACAGCATGGGACCAATCGTGCTGCACAACACAGCACACAGCATGGAACCAGTCGTGGTGAGCGGCACAGCACACAGCACACAGCATGCACTGTGGGACCAATCATGCAGCACAGCACACAACACACAGCATGGAACCCCTCGTGCAGCGTTTATCACACCAACTTCACCGCAACAATCTGACACGCACCGCTGTGCATGCGCTGCTTCTCAAGGCACCACCTGCCTGGAAACCCCTAAACCCCAAAACCCCGCACCCGCAAATGCCTCCACGGAGTTGAGGTCAGCCAGATCCAGGTGCATCGCGTGCACCGCGCCGATGTCAGCACACAGCACAGCACACAGCACACACCACAGCACGGAACCAGTCGACATACAACACAGCACACAACACAGCACAATGCATGGGACCAATTGTGTTGCACATCACACAGCACACAGCGCAGCACACAGCACACACCACAGCACAGAACCAGTCGAAATGCAACACAGCACACAACACACCACACAGCATGGGACCAATCGTGCTGCACATCACACAGCACACAGCATGGGACCAATCGTGCTGCACATCACACAGCACACAGCGCAGCACACAGCACACCACACAGCACGGAACCAGTCGATAGGCAGCGCGGCACACAACACACAACATGAGACCAGTCAACATGTTGCACATCACACAGCACAACACACAGCATGGGACCATTCGTGCTGCACATCACACAGCACACAGCATGGGGACCAATCGTGCTGCACATCACACAGCACACAGCGCAGCACATAGCACACCACACAGCACGGAACCAGTCGACATGCAACACAGCACACAACACAACACACAGCATGGGACCAATCGTGCTGCACATCACACAGCACACAACGCAGCACACAACACACACCACAGCACGGAACCAGTCGACATGCAACACAGCACACAACACAACACACCGCATGGGACCAATCGTGCTGCACATCACACAACACACAGCGCAGCACACAACACACACCACAGCACGGAACCAGTCGACATGCAACACAGCACACAACACAACACACCGCATGGGACCAATCGTGCTGCACATCACACAACACACAGCGCAGCACACAACACAAACCACAGCACGGAACCAGTGGACATGCAACACAGCACACAACACAACACACAGCATGAGACCAATCGTGCTGCACATCACACAACACACAGAATGGGACCAATCGTGCTGCACATCACACAACACACAGCGCAGCACACAGCACACCACGAAACCAGTCGATAGGCAGCGCAGCACACAACACACAACATGGGACCAGTCAACATGTTGCACAGCACGTAGCACAGCACACAGCATAGGTCCAATCATGCAGCACAACCCAGCACACAGCACACAGCTCACGCAAGCCACACCAACAAGATGTGCAGGCAGCAGCATTGATGACACTGCGCAGCACAAGGACCATGGCCAGACACACTCCATCAGGCACGGCACGCGCTGCTGAGCACACTCACGAGTGATCACCGCCCCAGCAGCACCCAAGCCCCAATTCGAACCACAGCGCTGTGAAACAGCACAACAGCAAGCTGACACGCATGCATGCCTGGAAACCCCTAAACCCCAAGACCCCGCACCTGCGAATGCCTCCACGGAGTTGAGGTCAGCCAGGTCCAGGTGCATCGCGTGCACCGCGCCGACGTCGGGGTCAGCCTTGGGCGCATCCACCGAGGCAGACGCCACCACACCTTGAAACCAGCAGCAGCAGCAGCAGCAGCAGCAGCAGCAGCAGCAGCAGCAGCAGCAGCAGCAGCAGCAGCAGCAGCAGCAGCAGCAGCAGCAGCAGCCAGCAGCGGCGCATATATCAGGGTTAGACTTGGCAGCACCACAACAAGCAGGCGCCACCACACGTCAAAACCAGCAGCAGCAGCAGCAGCAGCAGCAGCGATGCTCACAGCGTGTCGGGCCACCTGCTTTGCAGCTCGGAGACATCCATTGCTGCAGGGACGGATGCAGTTCTCCAACACGTGCAGGACGGGCCAGGCTGCACCCGCTGTTGCAGATGGCACAGCACTTTTTTGCTGATTTCAAAATGAATGTGGATGCAGCCCTTATGGTGTGCAGCGTTGCTTTGAAAACACGACAAAGGCCTAAACCCTAAAACTAAAACCTGAAGCTCACCTGCAGGGCTGAGTCGTGCACTGCCGCCCATCACTGCTGCCGCTGCCGAGCCCTGCGCCTGCGTCAGGTCCAGCTGCTGGTGGGGCGCCGGCTGCCCAGGCCCCGCCGGGGCAGCAGCAGCAGCAGCAGCAGGGCCGGGCTTTGCTGCTGCTGCTGCTGCCACCCTGCGGTGCGTGAAGGTGCCGGTCGGGACCAGGTGGGGGCGCCTGCAGGGGACAAAGCAGAGCACGCGGCGGCAGTGGCGGCGGTGCCGAATGTGAAAAAGGCGCGTGGTGGGCGATGCAGGGTTCGAACATGCGACCTGCAGCACGATGGCACAGCCAAGGGCACATAGCAGCAGCAGCAGCAGCAGCAGCAGCAGCAGCAGCAGCAGCGGCACCTGCAGCAGGTCACATGTGCCCAGCGGTCAGCATACGTCAAGCCAATGTCACGGCCACAGGAGTTCAAAACGTCTTTGTCACGAAACTTAATTCCTCTGCAAAGATGATTTGAACTGGTGTCGCCGGGACATTGGCTTGATGTATGCCAACCGCCACGCACATGTGACCTGCTGCTGCAGCGGCAAAAACAACATCATAAACTGCTGCTCTGCGCAAACATTTCGAGTAGTCAAAACGGCAAGGCTCCTGCAGTCTTTTGCAGCTGCCAGCCCAGACTCTCAACGTCGCATCCTGCAGTGCCTCTTGCTGCTGCTTCAAGTGCCGTGCCACGCAGAACACCGTGTGGGGGTGCATCGTGTCGTGCCATGCAAGACCGTGGCTGTCACCACATGTGACGGGCACCTTCCCGAACAATCAACAGCTGCTTAAACCCTACCCTAAGCACCTTGCAGCCTGACCTGCAGCCCGCGTGCACTGCAGCACCCACAGTTGCGGTGGCTCATGCCATCCAACATTTTGATTGAACGCATGTGAACCGTACCATTGCTGAACGAGCACTCCCCCCCGGCAGCCTCACCCGCAGACCTGAACCCTAAACAAACCCTACACCCGACAGCCTAACCTGCAGCCCTCAACCCCAAACCCGGCAGCCTAACCTGCAGCCCGCGTACCCCGTCACGCTCCTGGACACCAGCTCCTTTGTGAGCGAGCCACGCCCCTCAGCAGCCTCCCCTGCAGCCCTAAACCCTAAACAAACCCCAAACCCGGCAGCCTCACCTGCCGCCCTAAACCCTAAACAACACCAAACCCGGCAGCCTCACCTGCAGCCCGCGTACACCGTCGCGCCCCGTGACGCCAGCTCCTTCACCACCTCCTTGGCCACGCCGCTGCTGCCACCTGTGGCGACGCCAAAAACGACACAAGCAGGCAATGAGGGGCCCTGCTGCACTCGATCGACACGCAGCATTGCAATGCAATGCAACAATACAAATCAAGCAGCAGAGGACACGGTGCACATGCTGGCCAGGCGACAAGGCACAGCAGCACCCACCCACACCCACACGCCGGCCCGGGAGTTGCAGGGGATTGCTCGTGCGTGCAGCCGGTGCTGCGCTGTGCCGCACAGGCCGCAACACGCATCAGCACACATACAAGCCAGCTGTATATATGTCACTAGCTTGCGAGTTGCAGGGCAGTCCCTGCGTAGTGGGTGCAGTGCACTGCGGCGCAGTCGAACCGGCACCTGGGGGGTTTGGAAAAACCTGGGTTCTCCACAAGCCCACAAGCCCAACATGCCGCCAATGCACAGTGAACGGCATTGCTGCCCTCTGCCGCTCGCCCCCCCCCCCGCCCGCCCCGCCTGTGACCACTGCCACTTTGCCGTGGTGTAAGGAAGCTGAATTCCCCACCTCCTGTGCACACAGCAGGGTTCAAACCCCCGCCGAAAGGGCACAGCCGGTCCCCTCACCCACCAGTGACCACTGCCACTTTTCTGTGTTGATTAAGGAAGCTGATTTTCCCCCCCTACTCCTGTGCACACAGCAGGGTTCGAACCCCCGCCGCAAGCGCGCAGCCGGTCCGCCGCCCACCTGTGACCACCGCCACTTTGCCGTGCAGGTCGACGTTCTTCGGCGGCGCAAACCTGGCGGTGCAGCACGCAGCAACGGCGGCGACAGGCAGCAGCAGCAGCAGCAGCAGCAGCAGCAGCAGCAGCAGCTCATGACGTTTTGCAGTCTTTTAGCGCAGTGGCCGTGCGGCTTGCTGCATACGTGGGCTCATTGTCCCACATGCGCAGCTGGCACTGCGTGAAGCGGGAGTGAGTGATGCACTACTGGAAAACCTGCCGCTGCCGCTGCTGCTGCTGCCGCTGCCGCTGCTGCTGCCGCTGCCGCTGCTGCCGCTGCCGCTGCCGCTGCCGCTGCCGCTGCTGTGGTTCATGGGACACACGGCGCCTGGCAGATGTGTCAGCGCCTTGCACGCACGATGCTGCACGCGTGTATGCATGCAGCAGGGGTGGCTGCTCGGCCCGGCCGCTGCTCTGCGCCACACCGCGTGTCCTGCAAGCTGCCCCGGGGTTGTGCTGCATGCCCCGGTGCCTGGCTGCCCGACATGCTGTAGGTGCGGCTGTCCTGCAAGCAAGCACTAGGGAGCTGCAGCCTGTCCTGCAAGCTGCTACGCCCCTGGCCAATGTTTTTTCCTGCAAGTTGGTGTGTCCCCGTCCTGCAAGGTGACTGGCTGGCGCATGACAAGCCAGGCCACACACTGCACACTGCACAGAGTCGACTGTTGAGACTGTGAATGCACCACCGCAGTTGAGTTCACGCAAACCGCTGCACACAAATGCACCTGCAGGGCTGCTGCTGCATGCAGCTGCTGCTGCTGCTGCAGAGCGTGGCTGCCACAGCAGCAGCAGCAGCAGCAGCAGCAGCAGCAGGTGCTGCTTGTGCCCGCATGGTACCGCACCGCCAGACTGTACACTGAATGTACTGCCGCTGCCTGTGGGCTGCCAGCTGGGGCGATTCAATGCCAGATTTCAGAGATTTTGCTTCAGGTACCTGTAGAATGCGCGTGGCTGCACGCACGACTCAAAGGTCCGCACGAGGCCAAAGCCATGGTCCAGCAAAGTGTCCAGTCGGTGCATCCTGCTGCTGTTATGATGGGCAAAGCAGGGTCTGCTGTGTATAGAAGGTTCTGCTTCTACTGGAACGATGTTTCCTTTTTTCTAGCGACGCTCTGCAGCTAATGTTTGAGGCCAGATGCTTGATCAGCAGTTATGCAGTGTCAGCTGAGTTGCCACAGAGGATGCTGCACCGACGAGTGTGTTAGGAAGCAGTATCGTCGCATCCAAGCTTTGTGGACTGGGTGTTTGGCGCCCAACCCATTCGGTTGCGACCACAGGTTTGCACGACATGCGTCACCATGACTGCTGGTGTCATTGCATCCAAGGAAAGTACAACAATGAGTGAGGAGGACGCAATTAACCCGTTTGCAATGCTTTTAAAGTCGTGATGTTCGTACCGTAAGGTTCTGGCGAGGACAAAAAGAGCGCCACTGCGCGCGTGGGGGAGCAGATCTCCACCATACATGTGACCCCGCTGCAACCCTGTACATGGTACGTAGGCCAATTCTAAAAATATGCAAAGGCAGCATCGTGGTGGGAAGACATCCGATCGCTGCTTTGGTCTCCAACCTGCCCCCAACTAATTTGTTAGTGACTTACCAACACAGGACGCCGTGGCGACAGCACTGTCGTGATACCGTGCTAATGTACTGGAACATATACTATAAAACCAAGCTTACCAGGGGTTTCAAAAGGCACTGTTCGACGCATGGGCAAGTTCACAGGCACCAAGAATGTTGGAGGGCTTTTGGGATTGTGTGTAGCAGGCGTAATTGCACTAATTTCTTCAGGTGAGATCACACGTATTCAGCCGGTGGCAGTTCGCAGCACTTGGATGGTGCAAGGAACGGCACTCAAAAGAGAACTCAAGGCGTGTTTGCCACAGCAGCTGACTGCTTGGCCCCTCTTTAACGATGCTTTACGAATGAAACGTACTCAACAACCAGCTGATCGGCAGCCTACGAGGCGCTGCTTGCGGCTGATGCTTTGCCCCACCCAGCCTGTGCAAACAACCTGTGTAACATGCAGGTCCGATACAGGTCCCGCTGCCGGCACCAGCACATGGTAAAGTGATCAACCTAGTGTCTGGCGACGTGCTGCCCTGGAGGCCGCGACCGCTGCAGGTGAGCTGGCAGTGTCTTGAGCAAGGCCCAGCAGCAGCACATGGGCACATACACAAGGACATCTACGCTGCCCACGCAGCTGGTCAATCCAATCCTGCAGATGCTGCAGAGTCGTGTTGGTGCCGTTGTGCTCAGCATCTGTGAAGCCGCCACACAGAACAACTGACTGCAACCCATGCAACCGCAGCAACTGCCATTGCACCCCCAGGGCTGCGACACGCTCACAGCAGCCACACCCCGTGCTGCGTTCGTCCTGCACCGCCCCTACTGCGCTTTTTCAACCCCACAGGGGGAGTTTGCGCCCAACACGCGCCTGCGCAGCGCTGTGCGCCTGTTTGACGGGGAGGTGCATGGCGCTGGTGAGCAGCGGTGCATTGTCGGCCGCGGCAGCAGCAGCACCAGCACCAGCAGCAGCAGCAGCAGCACCAGCAGCAGCAGCAGCAGCAGCAGCAGCAGCAGCATATGAGGGAGGTCGCATCCACTGCATCATGCCAGGGGCGTGTGGGGCGGCAGCACCAGAAGCAGCAGCGGCAGCAGCGGCACCAGCACCACACCAGCATCAGCATCAGCAGCAATGAGGGAATCTGCATTAACTGCATGCAGAGGCGTGTGTGGGACGGCACCAGCAGCAGCACCAGCACCAGCACCACACCAGCATCAGCATCAGCAGCATCGATGAGGAAAATTGCATTCACCGCATGCGGATGCGCGTGTGTGGCGGCAGCAGCAGCAGCAGCAGCAGCAATGAGGGAGGTCGCACTCACAGCATGCACAGGCGTAGTGTGGCGGCAGCGCTGGTGCTGGGTTCCGAGGCAACCTGCTGCCAGCAGGGCCGGAGCAGAGTGGCGCAGAAGCAGGGCAGCAGCAGCAGCAGGCACCTGGCCAACACCGGGCCCAAATGGATCGGGCGGCTGAGCATGCACTACATTGACACTGGAGCACAGCGCACGCAGCAGCAGCAGCAGCAGCAGCAGCAGCAGCAGCAGCAGCCATGAGGGAGATCGCATTCACTGCATGCACTACATTGACACCACTGGTGCACAGCGCACGCAGCTGCACGTGCATTTGTGCAGTGAGCAGCACTGCTGTTGATTGCGTTACTGTGAGCCTGGCCGCATTGCTTGCTTGGTGTATTAAAGCGTTGTGCTTACACCGCAGAGCTGTTTTCGCTCAGTGCCTGAGCTGCCCATGCCCTGCCTCACAACCCCTGCAACAAAACCTGACAACCCCCCACAGAGTCGGTCGCGGTGCGGTCAAATGGCGACCTGGCGCTGCTGGACAAGTTCGGCAACTTGTACGAGGCTGTAGCAAGCAGCGGCAGCAGCGGCGGCGGCGGCTGGCGGCTGCGGGAGCAGCCGCTCGCCCGGCTGGGGGCGGGCCGGCCGCTGGGGTACCACTTTGACGCCGACGGGGACCTGGTGGTCTGCGACTCGCTCAAGGTGCGGCGCCGCGCGCGAAGCTTGGGGCCTCTGTTGGGTGTTGTTTTATGGGTTGTTGTTTTCCGGCGGCGTGAAGTGCTGGGGGAGACCTGGGGTGGGTGGGGGGTGGCTGTCGTGCTGTTTTGGTCGTGGAGCGCGTTGTGATGCGGGGTTCTGTGGAGTGGTGTGTTGTGCCTCGTTCCGTGCATGCATGAGATGGGCGGCCCGGGCGTCTGTATGAAAAAGGCGGTGTGCAGCTCTGGCCTGGCTGCGTGGGTGCCACATCAGCATCGTGATGCTGATGTGGCACCTGACGTGGCACACGCAACCGCCTTGGAGGTGTTGCCTGTTTCGGGAGTCGGTCAGCGCTGCATGCGGGGCAAATGGGCGCCCACAACCCACCACCCGCCCGCATGGGTGTGCCTTGTTGCGGGCTCGGTGCGCATGTTACAAGGGTGTTATAACATTGTCACAAGGATGGCGTCGGCCACTGCGGCGCCGACTGTGACCAGATCCTTCCTGATTCCAACGGCAAGTTGTGCTGGGGGTGTGTGACGTGGCATCTCACTGTCATTGATGGCTGCTGTGGACTGGGTAGTTTTCACACCAATGCAGTAGTGCTTAGCGGCGGCTGTTGTACTTGGTGCTCTCTGTTATTCTTGGAGCTGGCTTTTATACTTGGCATGGCCTGTCAGGCAGTGGTGCAAGGTGTGGGGCTTGCTGGCAGCTACATGGGGCCACCAAGTTCTTTTGGACTGCTACATCTTCATGCAGCTGGCACACAGATTTCTGGCACACAGGCTGAAGCTGGGGCACGTAGCATGTGGCCATGGGCGTTTGCTGCACCTTGCGGCTGCAGTGCATGTCCCCAACACACCCTGACCTGGCTGTGCGCTTGTCTCACACCCCCGCTCGCGCGCAGGGCCTGGTGAAGTATGGTTACTCTTCCGGCGAGGTCACTCTTCTGGCAAGCCATGTCAGCGACAGCTCGCCATCGACCCCGGCAGCGAAATAACGTACGCCAACGACCTGGCGATCGCGTCTGACGGCAGGATCTACTTCACGTCGTGCAGCGACATCGTCCCCGCGCCCAACCGGGAAGGGTTTTACGACACGTTCAGGGCCTGGACCTTGGGCATGGCACAGGTGGGGAGCACGCTGGGGTTCAGGTTGTTATTGTTCGACAGCTATCATAACCAGGGTTCCAGCGGCATCTTGCAGTTGAAGAAGACAGTCGCCAGTGTCAGCACCACGAGCATGTGCATGAACAACCTGCTCACACCGCTGCATGCAGCGCATCACACTGTGGGGTGCTGCTGCCTTTGGCTTGCCCTGCTTTTGGACACGTGTGGTAACGCATCGCCACCACCGCTGCTGCTGCTGCTGCTGCTGCTGCTGCAGGGCCTGCCCCGAGGTCGGCTGTTGATGTACGACCCCGCCACCAAGGAAGTGGTGGTGTTGGCCAAGGTGATGCTTAGGGTTTGGGTTTTGCATGCCTCGGAGAGTCCCGACAGCTCGGCGGGTGGGACGCTCGCGTCAGGTACGCCACGGGCGCCCGGTTGAACTCGCGGCGAGGGCATCCGTGAGTGTTGTTACTCTGAGGACATGTCCTCAACGGGCATGTCCTCAGAGTAACACACTCACGGATGCCCTCGCCTTTTGAGGACATGTCCTCAGAGTAACAACACTCACGGATGCCCTCGCCGCGAGTTTAACCGGGCGCCCGTGGCGTGCCTGACGCGAGCGTCCCACCCGCCGAGCTGTCGGGCCTCTCCGAGGTGAACGTCCTTGCCCGTGCATTGCTTGAACCGTTGGCTGCTGGGGGGCGTCAGTGTGCTGCGGCTGCTGCCGCTGCTGCTGCGGCTGCCGGTTGAGGACGCTGTCACATGCTGCACTGTGGTCAGCCGCGGCGATGACTGCTGCTGCTGCTGCTGCTGCTGCTGCTGCTGCTGCTGCCAGACAGCACCTGCTTGCTCCTGCTTTGTCCAAGGCCGTGGCTGGCAGGTTCACGTCATGCTGGGCAGGGGCTGGACTGTTGGCATTCTGGTGACATTGCTGCTGCTGCTGCTGCTGCCAGTGCTACAGTCTTCACAGGCGCTGCACTGCGTTCGGTACGCTGCTGCTGCGGCTGATGGCAGCATCTGCTCCCTGCTTTTTGCAAGGCTGTGGCTGCACTTGATTGATGTGCTGCTGCTGCTGCTTCTGCTGCTGCTAGGGCTTCTACTATGCCAACGGTGTGGCGCTCTCCCCGGACGAGAGCTACCTGGTGATGGCGGAGACCGACCGCATCCGCCTGCTCAAGTACTGGCTCAAGGGACCCATGGTGAGGGGGAGGGTTTTGCGCTGCTCAGGGTTCCGCTGGGGCCCGTGCTCCAGCCCTTTGTGGCAGCTTCTTCGAGTGCTCTTCTTTGTTGCATGGCGCTGCTGACACTCTTGTTGCGTGTGCTTGGGACGTGCTGGCTTGAGGCACCACAGCGAGGCGGGGCACTCTGGGACGCCTGCGCGGATGTGCTTGCACAGCAATGGCCGCATGGCCCGTATTCAAAAGGTATTCAAAATCTATGTACAAGGTAAGTACATAAGTATGATTAAAATAACACTATTAAATGACATTCAAAATCTCAATCCAAGGAGTCCTCGCAAGTTGATATGCGCAGAGCACTGCAGGCCCCACGCAGGCAGCGGCGCATCTGCTGTACACATACTCCCGGGGATCCTGAGAAGGCTGGCAGCCAGAGGCATCCTATGCTGCCGTGCTTCCATCCTGACCACGCAGCCTCCTCCGGAGGGGACTGCTTGATCATAGTGGATTCACGGCAACATAGGAAGCCTCTGGCTGCCAGCCTTCTCAGTATCCCCGGGACTATGTGTATGGCAGATGCGGCGCTGCCTGCGTGCAAACGATGCTCCCTAGGCCGGGGTTGCATTAGGGTTGCAAACAGGGCTGTTTTCTCCGCTGCTGCTGCCGCTGCCGCCAGGCCGGCACGTACGAAGCGCTGGCGGAGCGGCTGCTCAGCAAACGCAGCTCAACCCGTGCCTGTCATGCTGCTGCCTGCTGCTGTTGCACAGGCCGGCACGTACGAGGCGCTGGCGGAGCGGCTGCCGGGCGCCCCGACGGCGTGTCGAGCGCGGCGGGCGGCTGCTACTGGGTGGGGCTGGTGTCGCCCATCCCGCCCATCGCGGCGCTGCTCAGGGACCCCACCGTGCGCGCGCTGTACGTGTGGCTGCCGGCGTGGCTGCGCCCGCCGGTCAGGGCATGGGGCGCCGTCGCCAAGGTGGGCAGCAGCGGCTGCGTCATTGGCGGGCTTGTGAGCAGCAGGTGTCGTTTGTTGTTTTGACCCTCATGAGCGGAACGACGGCTCGCTGGGCTAGCAGTGCCTGAGGCAGGTTCAGTCCTGTACTGCTGATTTGCACTGTATTGTATTGATGCTGCCCGTGCTTTTTTTTTACTCTAATGGCCCGGGGACACTCACGTCATCCTTTGCAGCAGGCGCGGCTGCTGAGAGACTCGATGGTGCGCCGTTGCACGCGCGCTGTGCGTGTGGCTGCCGACAAACTTGAGGTCTGGCTGTGACTTGGTTGTGGCTGCTGCGTGTGGCTGTCGTGTGTGGCTGCCGGCAGAAGGCTGCGCCCGCCGGTCAGGGCATGGGCCGCCGTCGCCCAGGTGGGGACGCCCCCAGGGTTGGTTCAGAACAGTGCTGCCGTCTGTGCGCGTGTGTTTGCTGCACGTGTGGCTGCCGGCATCGTGCTGCGCCCGCCGGTCAGGGCGTGGGGCGCCGTCCTGTGCAACTCCTGGACCTGCACCTGCTCATGGACACTAGGTTTACATCATGTTTTGCTTGTCAGGCTGCATCCATGTGGGTGCTTCCCTGGCTGCAGCCCGCTGTGCCGGACATGCACGCACGGTGCAGAACAGGGTGAGAGCCGGGGTCAGCTACACTTCTCAGGCCTTGGCCTGCGTCATTTGTTGAGGACATTATGAATGGCAACCGTTTCTTGCGCACTGCTGTCAACGCGGCGCTGCAAGTTTCTGGCTGAAACGGGGCCTGCTTCACACTTCCAACGGCAGCTGGTGTCCCTGTGCACGCTGCTGCGGAGCGCTGTGCAGGTTGTAACTGTTATATATGTTATTGCACTGTCATAACGCATGACGCTGCAGGTGTCTGGCAAGGATGGTGCGGTGCTGGACTTCCTGATGGATGCCACCGGCAGCTACGTCAGCCACAGATTAGGAGGGTTAGGGTTTAGGGTTTAGGGTTACCCCTCGACAGCAAGGGGCCGTGGGCTGCTTCACTTTCCAATGGCAGCTGGTGTCTCTGCGCACGTTGCTGTGGAGCGCTGTGCAGGTTATGACCGTTATGACTGTTATGCCGTCATAACGCATGACGCTGCAGGTGTCTGGCGAGGATGGCGCGGTGCTGGACTTCCTGATGGACCCCACGGCAGCCACGTCAGCCACGTCTCCGCGGCGCTGGAGCACGACGGCAGGCTGTTCCTGGGGAACCTCGCGGGGAGCTACGTCAGCTACCTGGACCTTGCAGGAAACGCCGGCCTTGCAGGAAGCGGCGGCGGCGCGCAGCAGCAGCAGCGGCGGCAACGGGGGTCGGCAGTGTTTGCGGCAGCAGCAGAGCTGCCGATCGCAGCGGCAGCAGCAGCAGCAGATGGCAGCGGCGGCGGCGGTGCAGGTCAGGAGGGGGAGTGTGAGCTGTGTGGGTTGACCGGGGACAGGGATGTGCTGGAGGGGGAGGACGCTGCAGCAGCAGCAGCAGCAGCAGAGGGGTCGCAGTCGGTGACGAGCTGTGACGAGGCCGCAGCAGGTAAGCAGAGCCACGCACACCGAGACGCTGCTGGATCATATTCAGGCACATGTTATCAACAGAGTCATATGTTACAAAACAGCAAGGCATGGCAGCAGCTGTGGCAGAGCTGCAGCAGGAGAGCCAGGGCTTGCGGCACCCCTTTGCACACGACACCCTTCCTAAGTCCCCCGGCACTGTGCCAAACCCAGCACCCCTGCTGCACCCTTGTGTCCTGACCCCCAAACCCTCTTACACCCTGCTGCGGTGACTGGCGTTGACCCCAACCCCAGGCGCGACCGGCGTCGACCACAGCCCGCTGGACTCTGCGCTGCTATGGATGCACGGCAAGGTCTCGTCCAACGCGGTGGTGGTGTTCAGCAAAAGCTACTGCCCCTACTCGACCATGGCCAAGGACGCGCTGCTGGGCCTGCTGCAGCCGCAGCAGGTGCTGGTGGTGGAGGTGGACCAGCTGCAGCAGCGCCCGGTGCACGACGGCGGCGGCATCGAGGCAGACACCCTCATGGTGAGCGGGGTGGCCGTTCTGTGCTTGCTGACAGCGCTGACTACAATATGCTGGATCGTTGCCGCGTGCAAACCGCTGTCGATTTCGGTGGCGGCCTGTGGGGCGGGGCTGAAGCCTAAACCCTGGGATGCAGCCACCCTGCCGAGACAGCAGTCGTTTACATGACTGCTGCTTGGCGCTGCGCAGAAGCCCTGGACGCGCAGGATGCCCTGGCGCAGGCTCTGTCGCGGCTTGCCCTGCGGCGGGTGCACCGGCTGCACCACCGCTGACGCTGCAATCCGCCAAACCAACTGCTGCTTGGCGCTGTCTTGTTTGTTCCTTCCGCAGGATGCCCTGGCGCAGGCGACGGGCGCGCGACCGGGCGCGCTCGCTGCACCACCGCTGACGCTGCAATGCGCCAAACCAACAGCTGCTTGGTGCTGTTTTTCTGTGGTTTCCTCCTGCAGGATGCCCTGGCGCAGGCGACCGGGCACGCGCACGGTGCCGCGCGTCTTCATCGGCAGCAGGTTTGTCCGGCGGCGGCGACGACACGGCGCGGCTCGCGGCCAGCGGCAAGCTGCGCCGGCTGCTGGCCGAGGCGGGGCTGCTGCTGCAGCAGCCGCAGCAGCAGCCGCCGGCGGCCGCGGCAGCAGCTGGCGAGGCTGCAGGCGATGACGACGCGTATGCTGAGGTGGAGTGAGCGGAGGGTGCGCCGAACGAATGCTGAGGCAAGGCGTGGCGCGACCCTGCTGCAGCAGAGCAGAGCAGAGCAGAGCGTGGCAGCGTGGCGGCAGCGACGCATGCTGGTGCTGCGGGCCGTCGACGCTTGCACACGGCAATGTGGGCGGCGTCCGCTGGGGGCGTTGCTGCTGGCGCTACCTTGCGTCTGCCGCATGCAGCTGCAGCCGTCCACACCTTGGACCGGTGCCTGCAACCGACGCTGGTCTTTCTCAGCCGGGCTGGGACTGCGGCCACAGCGGTGGTGCAGTGCCGTGGGCCGTGCACGTGGGTTGCATTGGCGCCGCCACCATGTACAGATCTGCACGTCTAGACGCGACCACAGCCATGGTGCAGTGTTGTCGGCCGTGGATTGCATTGGCGCCGCCGCCACGTAGGAAATCGTCCAGCTTCGTGCTTATCATTTCTTCCAGGGTGTTGGGTGCACGCGCACGGGTGTCCTGCAAAGTCGTGGCAGCATGCTGTGCAGCCATGCCATCAGACACGTGTTGGTGACAGGGTTGAGGCAGGTGCTGGGCTGGGGTTTTGCGCCACTGTTGGGGAGTTGCGGGCGCATGTGACGGCGCAAGTTGAGCAGTGT
This sequence comes from Scenedesmus sp. NREL 46B-D3, assembly GCA_014080715.1. Lineage (NCBI taxonomy): Eukaryota > Viridiplantae > Chlorophyta > Chlorophyceae > Sphaeropleales > Scenedesmaceae > Scenedesmus > Scenedesmus sp. NREL 46B-D3. Next base: position 84,268 of record JACERP010000061.1, read on the forward strand.
ACAGCTGTTGCAACCTAAGCTCAGGTTGCCTTCGACTTGCTGGCGTTGCGACTTTAATTTGTCGAACGTCAACCAACCAACAGCCACTGCAGTTTTGCTTCGCAGCCGACGAGTAAGCCCTGCAGGCGCCTTGCATCATGCTGTCATGCCAACTGCATCGGTTGCCTTATAGACCAAGCAGCACAGAGCACTTGGTTGGTTGGTTGTCAGGCAGTGCACTTGTTTGGTGTGGCCTGGCCCGCATGATTTTTTTGTCAGTTGTGTTTTGGGAAGCAGTGGCTGTGACAGGGCTGAGCGTAGTGCAGTACAGCAGTGCAGTTACGGCGCAGATGCATGTGCTCTGACCAGCTGTTGCAGTAGGTGAAATGCTAAAGGTAGGTGACTCGAAACACATGCGACAGGGATGCAAAGACCACCAGCCGGGGTTTAGGTGTGATCTGACCAGCTGAAGCAGTACATGGGCGGGCCGCTCCTGGTCAGCATTGCTTTGAAGGTATGACGTTTTTTGCATTTACCTGGAGCCAGGAGCCGTTAAATCCGTTCTTTTACATGGTATTGTTGACATCGTGCAGAACGATCATGCATGTGCTGAATGATCATGCATGTAATGCACACAACTATTATGGCACTGGGTGTGCCTGCGGCACATGCCAGCAGCCCCATGTTATGTCTGACCGATCTCCCAACTGCACAGTGTCATGAGCTGATCTGTGTGAGAGGACACGGCACTAGCATGCAGTCATGATCTGTGTTACTCTGGAGGCAGGGTTGTGCCACTATAACCGTGCCGTGCAGTGTACTGTCCTGTACGCGCAGACGTGGTGTGTAAGTCGAGCTGAATTTGCCGGCAGCTCGCGTCGGAGCTGATGCTGGTGCGGGGGAACGCCATACTGCACTTACAGCAGTTACCTGCCCACACACGTTGCTGAAAGTCAGGCAAGGTACTGCTGTACGTTATCCTTATAGGTTATAATCAGTTAGCGTCTAGCACATCCTTACTGGCGATCCGCTGGACATCGCCATCGTTCGGCGACCTCGGAACAGCAGGACAAGATGGGACTCAACTTTTCGTCGATGCTGGCTGGAGCGTCTGCAGAAAAGGCAAGCTTAAGTTCAAACAGTTCTCACATATGCATAGAGCGTGCGCATGCGCTGACAGGGTCGCTGCAGCCATAGTAGGCCTGAGGAAGCAGCAGCAGTGGCCAATGCCATGGCATGTAGCAGCAGCAGGTTGGTGCATTGCCCGGATGTGACGGATGTCAGCCTCCACACCACGTTCCAAAAGCACAAAGTCGGTCACTTGACCGTTTGTTGACTTGCACGAAGACCTGCATGGTGCTGGCTGCATGCACGCACAGGGTCCAGCAGCAGCAGCAGCAGCAGCAGCAGCAGCAGCAGCAGATATTCATGATGATTGAGCTCAAGCGGCTGCTGCTGCTGCTACTGCTGCTGGATGCTGCTGCAGCCCAAGACCGTGCTAGTGCCGCCCATGTTTGAGAGGGACCTGAAAGCGCGCAGCCGCATGGTCAAGAGCAGCTACGACTACCTCTTTGCAAAGCCCAGCCTCAGGTGCCGACATCACACTCAATGACACTCGTGACCTGTACTTGAAAGCCTTAAACATCTAGCCACCTGCAATTACGCAAGCCCCAATGCGCGGCAAAGCCCAGCCTCAGGTGCGGCCAAGCCATGCACACACTGTCACACTGCTGCAGATGTGGAGGAACACCCACGGCTGTCCTGATTGAAGATTTGGGTTCGATTGTGTCAGCTTGATGGTGCGGCAAGTGGCAGGTGGTGGAATGGTTGCCGCAGCGCTGTTTTGGGACATGTTACTTAGCAATGTTACAGCTGCTGCTGCCGCCCCGCAGGTGGCTGTTCGAGGACTACATGGGCTCGGGGCTCAACACGGTGCTGCTGTTTGCGCCAGCTGTTGACCCACGCATCTCAGTAAAAGCAAAGCTTGGCGCAGGGGATGCAGGTGGGTGTTACATACCATAACATAACACATGACACAACATGAACCAGTTTGGCCGTGCAGCAGTTGCAGGGAGAGCTTCTTCTTGTCATTCACCACAGGCATGGTGGATGATGGTAGATGATGAGCTTCGGATACATGCGCGCTGTCACTGTCGCTGTGAACTAGGGTTGCAAGCCTCCTGAGGTGCTCTCCCTCCCCCTCAGCATATCCACTTTTGATGATGGTGGCAGGCTGCTGCCTGGTAGGACGATGGCCTTGAACCGGCAATCAGCGCCGGCAGGTTTCTGGACTGCACTGCAATGCTGTAGTAGAGACGCAAAAGGCGGTTGCAGTGCAGGGAGTGACCGCGTGAAGAGCAGCTTGTGTTATCTGGGACATTACTTCATCAGCTGCTGCTGCTGCTGCTGCTGCTGCTGCTGCTGCCTGCAGGCATGATGTCGCTGCGCTACCAGCCGTTCGGGCTGGCGGAGCCGCTGTGCTTTGTGGACATCAAGGCCAGCCCACGGGTGAGGACGGGCGCGCGGCCCCTCGCAGCACAGCTTGCAGGAGCAGCAGCGCGCCCGCAGGTCGCCTTCAGGAAACCCGGAGCGCTTGCAGGAAGCCGGCATGCTTGCAGGAACCGCGGTTCCTGTTGCAGGACGGAATCAGGGGCGGCTGCAGGCCTTGCAGGAACCTGCAGGAGTGCGGACAGCAATGCCGTGTTTGATTGCACGCCTGCATACGCCTAGAGGTGCGGCACACTTCAAAAGGCCTGCCCCCTGTGCCTAACGCTCTGCCTGCCTGCCTGCCCTGCCTGCCCTGCCTGCCCTCCTGCTGCCAGTCCCCCGGTGATGTCACGCTGCGGGCCTGCGCCTTCTCAACCGACACCGGGCTGGGCTCGTTCGCCACGCTGCCCCTGGCCAAGCACGTGTCAGGTGCGCGGCCGCTGCGGCTGACTCTGCATTGCACGCCTCTCTTTGGCTGCAGTGCACGCCTGTGGCTGTGCATTGCACGTCTCATTGGCTGCATTGCACGCGTCTGGTGTACACACCTTGTGGCTGTGCATTGCATGGCTCATTGGCTGCAGTGCACGTCGTTGTTTGCACGGCGAGGCATGCGTCATGCTCAGTCTGCGGCATGGCTGTGTTGCTTCTTACTTCACTGGAAAGAAGTGGTCTTGTGGTTGTTTCAGCTTCCCAGGGCCAAGGGAATGCGAACAGGTCACTCGAGCCATTCTGTCTGCTCAAGTATTAGACATCATGCCTTTATGTACTGCCTGTATTTCGGGTGCCGTCGCCTACTGTGATGTGCTCTGCCGCTTGTACTGCTTGTACTGCCGGCAAACGTGCTGAAGTTATGCAGCAGCCAGTTCTTCACCCTAACCTGCTGCACGATGATCAGCTGGCTCACGCTGCTTGCACTGCCTGTACTGCCTGTACTGCATGTACTTGTTGTACTGCCTGTACTTGTTGTACTGCCTGCCCACAACATTTGTGCTGTCAGGCAAACGCGCTGAAGTTGGTGTTCGCTACAGCAGCCCGTTCTTCACTGCCGGCGCTGTGCTGCAGCCAGCCACCAACCGCCTGTCACACCTGTGGCTGTGTGGGAGGCATGAAGGCATGACACGTGAGTAACAATAACATGCGTCATAACCTGTCACTAACTCTTATGTTTGGCGGTTTCACTGCATGTATCGCCTGGCATGGGGCTGAAAGGAGCTGTGTCATGTGCGCGCAGCACCTATATACGTCATGGGCATGTTGTGGTGTTGGATGGTGATGAGCGAAAGCACGCTAGCAATAGAACTGCCAAGTTAATGTCCATCACCTGCTGTGTATGCTGCATTGATCCCACAGCCCTGTTTACTAATACTGCTGCTGCAGTGGGTGTGCAGCTGCGGCCAGACCTGCCAGTGGTAGTTTGACTGCTTTTTCGCCTGGCATGGTTTTAGGCTGAGCACTGTGGCCACAGCAGACAGTCGGGCTGTGCATGTGGACGCGCCGGTTGGGGCCCCACTGTGCATCAACTGAAGAAGCAAGCAAAGCCTCAACCACGTGGCGTGTGCTGCTGTCATGCATGTCAACGCTCTGCTTACCCACGTGCCTGGCTGCTGCTGCTGCTGCTGCTGCTGCTGCTGCTGCTGCTGCAGTGGGTGTCCAGCTGCGACCAGACCTGCCAGTGCACAGCCTGCAGGGGGGACTGCGGCAGGCAGTCACGAGCGCCGGCAGCAGCAGCAGCAGCAGCAGCAGCAGCAGCAGCAGCAGCGTGGCGGCCGGCGATGTTGCCGGCTGGCTGCGAGGAGTGAGCAGTGTGGCACTCAGCTACAGCCCTGAAGGCAGGACACGGGCAGGTGCGACATGGGGTGGCATGCTGTCTGAAAACCAACACAGGCTGTATTAGGGTTCCGGTCCCCACATGTTTGACCAGCAGTGTGGCGCTCAGCTACAGCCCTGGAGGCAGGACGAGGGCAGGTGGGCTGCGGGTTGGCGTGCTGTTTTTGAATAATAACATGCGCTGTGTTAGGGTTCTGGTCCCCACACGTTTGACCAGCAGTGTGCCGCTCAGCTACAGCCCTGAAGGCAGGACGCGGGCAGGTGGGACACGGGTTGGCGTGCTGTCATAAAAAGTAACATGGGCTGTATTAGGGTTCCGGTCCCCACATGTTTGACCAGCAGTGTGGCGCTCAGCTACAGCCCTGAAGGCAGGACGCGGGCAGGTGGGCTGCGGGTTGGCGTGCTGTCATAAAAAGTGACATGGGCTGTATTGGGGTTCCGGCCCCCACATGTTTGACCAGCAGTGTGGCGCTCAGCTACAGCCCTGAAGGCAGGACGCGGGCAGGTGGGCTGCGGGTTGGCGTGCTGTCATAAAAAGTGACATGGGCTGTATTGGGGTTCCGGCCCCCACATGTTTGACCAGCAGTGTGGCGCTCAGCTACAGCCCTGAAGGCAGGACGCGGGCAGGTGGGACGCGGCTGGGCATGCTGTCTTAATAACTAACATGGGCTGTATTAGGGTTCCGGTCCCCACATGTCTGACCAGCAGTGTGGCGCTCAGCTACAGCCCTGAAGGCAGGACGCGGGCAGGTGGGCTGCGGGTTGGCGTGGTGTCATAAAAAGTGACATGGGCTGTATTGGGCTTCCGGCCCCCACATGTTTGACCAGCAGTGTGGCGCTCAGCTACAGCCCTGAAGGCAGGACGCGGGCAGGTGGGACGCGGCTGGGCATGCTGTCTTAATAACTAACATGGGCTGTATTAGGGTTCCGGCCCCCACATGTTTGACCAGCAGTGTGGCGCTCAGCTACAGCCCTGAAGGCAGGACGCGGGCAGGTGGGACGCGGCTGGGCATGCTGTCTTAATAACTAACATGGGCTGTATTAGGGTTCCGGTCCCCACATGTCTGACCAGCAGTGTGCCGCTCAGCTACAGCCCTGAAGGCAGGACGCGGGCAGGTGGGCTGCGGGTTCGCGTGCTGTCATAAAAAGTGACATGGGCTGTATTGGGGTTCCGGTCCCCACATGTTTGACCAGCAGTGTGGCGCTCAGCTACAGCCCTGAAGGCAGGACGAGGGCAGGTGGGCTGCGGGTTGGCGTGCTGTCATAAAAAGTGACATGGGCTGTATTGGGGTTCCGGCCCCCACATGTTTGACCAGCAGTGTGGCGCTCAGCTACAGCCCTGAAGGCAGGACGAGGGCAGGTGGGCTGCGGGTTGGCGTGCTGTCATAAAAAGTGACATGGGCTGTATTGGGGTTCCGGCCCCCACATGTTTGACCAGCAGTGTGGCGCTCAGCTACAGCCCTGAAGGCAGGACGAGGGCAGGTGGGACATGGTCTGGCGTGCTCTGATTGAAAGTGACATGGGCTGGGTGAGGTGTTGGCATCCACATGTTTGAGCACCAGCTTGGAACCCACCTACAGCCCTGCCGCGTGCACCGTGCTTGCGGCCTTCTCAGCTGCTGCTGCGGCTGCTGCTGCTGCTGCTGCTGCAGGCCAGCACAGCTTCACGGCATCCATGGAGATGCAGGAGGGGCAGAACTTCATCATCAGCTTCTTCCAGGTGGGAGCTCCGCGCCGCTCACCGTGAAGTGCGCTCTGAAGCGACTGCTGAGCTTCATGGAGCACCAGTGGACCGATTTTCACCCGACATGACAGCCAGTGCTATTAATGAGCGGCAACGCTGATCAATTTATATTATTACATAAAGTGACCCCCTGGGACGGTGGATGGCAGCCGTAAGGGTCGGCCTGCGGATCAGACAAACCAAAAAGAAGCCTGCAGCGGTTTCAGGCGCGGTAGCGGGGCTTGCATACAGTGCAGTGCAGGCGTGTGATGGGCTGCCGGCACTTTGCTTTGCTTCGCAAGCAGCGCAACGTTGTTTCCACAACGCGCATCACCCACCTGCAGCTTCATCGGCCCCTGCAGCAGATCCCGTCCTCCTGTGTGCTTGCCTGACCCCATGCGTGTCGTTCTTTCTTTTGGGGGTGATTTTGGGGGGCTGCAGCACATGGCGGCGGTGCGCCAGGTCTTCAACCCGCTCGAGAAGGACGACATCATCGGCATTACAAACTACATTGACGTCGGCATGCAGCTGCACGTGCCGCTCGCGGCGGCGGCGGCGGCGGCAGCAGCAGACGGCAAGGGCGCAGGCGTGGCGACGCCCTTCAGCAGCAGCAGCGAGGGGGTTGCGCAAGCTGGCCTGCAACTGGCCGCATCGTGGCAGGTGCGTGGTCGAGTGATGTTTGCTTGCTCAGTCAGCAGCAGCAGCAGCAGGCATGATTGTGCGCAAGCTGGCCTGCAACTGGCGGCATCGTGGCAGGTGCGTGGTCGAAGCATGTTTGCTTGCTGCACGTGGGTCCAGTCACCATTTTAAGTGGTACGAACCACCCCAAATGAGCACCGGGTCAAAGCGTGACAGATCACTGATGAGCGCGCAATACAAACAGGTCGACACGAACGTGTGCCTGAAGGGCCGCCTGGACGGCGACGCGGCACGCATATTGTGGAGTTGTGTCTGATGCAGAAGTCTGCGGATGCTAACGCAGGTCGACACGAACGTGTGCCTGAAGGGCCGCCTGGGCGGCAACGCAGCACGCAGCCCTCGCGCCCTTGATGTGCCAGCCCAGACAAGCTTGTCGCGCTGATGCCGCTGCAGGTCAACAAGAACGTGTACCTCAAGGGCCGCCTGGGCGGCGACGGCGTGGCGCTCATGGCCGCGTTCAAGAGCTGGTTCCAGCCCAGCGTGGCGCTGGCCGCGGCGGTGGAGCGCAGCTTCGCGACCGGCCAAGTGCGCACGGGGCTGACGGTGCAGGTGCGCTGCCTCGGCATGCGTCGGCTTGCCCTGCGGCGAGCACGGGTGGTGTTGGTTACGGCGGTGGGAAGTGCAGCTGCTTGATGGGGGGGGGCGTCCACCCGCAGCCGCTGAACGCGCGTACAGGGTGGACCCTAGGCTGGGCAGGTGCGTGGCTGGTGTCTGTCGGGTGGCGCGCGTGAAGGTGCATGAAGCAGCTTCACGAGTGGCCGAGTGCGCATGTGTCGGCTCACCCCGCGCCGAGCACGGGTGGTGTTGGTTGCGGCGGCGGGAAGTGCAGCTGCTTCACGGGGGAGGGTCACCCGCAGCCGCTGAACGTGCGTGCAGGGTTGTGGCTGCGGGGGTGTGTGGCGGTTGCGTGCGACGCACAGCTTCGCGACCGGCCGAGTGCGCACGGGGCTGACGGTGCAGGTGCGCTGCCTCGGCATGCGTCGGCCTGCCCTGCGCCGGGCACGGTGGTGTTGGTTGCGGCGGTGGGAAGTGCAGCTGTCTGGCGGGGGCCCTGCACACATGGTGACCCACAGTGCAGGGTGCCTGCATCTTCGCATGCATGTTTGGTCGGCACCCGTTGGGGTACCCAGCCCCGCGTGGCTGTTGCTGCAGCGGTGGAGCGTGCTTTGCGGTCGGCCGAGTGCACATAGGGCTGACGGTGCGTTGTGCATGGCTGCAACGCACAACCGCACCGGCACACTGCGGCTCAGGCAGAGCTGCGCTCGGGTGGCGGCTGCTGCAGCAGCGGAGGAGCGTGCAGCTTTTGAACGGGCGAGCGTTTTGCGCACCCGCTGGGTCGCGCGCAGGGTTTGGGATGCTTGCAGACGAGGTTTGAGCCGTGCAGGCGGGTGGCGGGTGGTGTGGGGGTGCGGCTTTGCGACCGGCCGAGTGCGCACGGGGCTGACGGTGCAGGTGCGCTGCCTCGTGCAGCGCTTGAACGAGCAAGTGTTTCCCGCACCCGCTGAACGTGCGTACAGGGTTCAGGATGCTTGCGTACAGGGTTTAGGGTGTGCAGGCGTGTGGCGGGTGACCGAGTGCGCACGGGGCTGACGGTGCCGGGGCGCGACACGCTGTGCATGCATGCTTCGTTGGCACACGTCAACTTGCTCAGCCCGGCGTGGGGGGTGTTTGTGCGGCGGCGGCGTGCAGCATGCCACTGCAGGCAAGCCACCCGCACCCGATGGATGCGCGTGCAGGGCTGCGGCTGCGCGGGTGTGTGGCGGATGGCGGGCGGTGTGCAGGGCCTGGGTCTCACGTGAGGTCAGCTGTGGGGGGGGCAGGGGGGGCCCGTCGGGGAGATGTGCGTGTGGTGTGTGTGTGGGTGGTGGTGTGGTGTGTGTGTGGGTGGGTGGTGGGTGTGTGGGTGGGGTTGGGGGGGGCATCCTGGAGGTGTGTGGGGGTGGGTGTCTATGTGTGGCCGGGGAGCTGGTGGTCAGCTTGGGGCAGAGGGGGGGGGGTGGCGGTTGGCGTGACGTCAGCTTTTGGGGGGGGGGGGCGTGTGGCGGGAGGTGCTAACTGGGGTTTGGGTCTCACGTGAGGCCAGCTCTGCTCAAGCAGCCCAGCGCTGCTGTCTCGCAGCCGCGGCGGCAGCTGCAGTTCACGTGCACAATGTGCATGCATGGCTCGCAGTGCAGGCGAGTTGAGCACTCCCGGAGGTGCGCCGCCGCTCCTGCAGTGAAACGCGCAGCTCTTTGTTCGACGTCTGTTGCCAGGCTGAGGCCTCTGGCTCGCTGTGCTGTTGGCGGCCACGCAAGCAGCCTCACAGGCCCCGAAGACCCCAGCAAACATCTCTGCTGCTGCTGCTGCTGCTGCTGCTGCTGGTGGTGCTGCTGCTGGGGTGCCACCGTGTGTGTTCCTTCAGATCGAGAACTTTGGCCGCCTGCGCTACGAGCGCTCGAGGGAGGCCCTGGCTCACGGCCCATCCTGACGCAGCGTCACGAGGCCACTGATGCCGAGCTCGCGATGGCGGAGGGAGACAGGCCCCTGGTGGGTGCATGTTCATATGTCATGTAACATGTTATATAACATGCATGTAATTTTCAGTGCACCACAGGCTTGAACATGTCGAGCAGCAGTGCTGAGGGTACTAGGTGCTCAAGGGGGGTTGGAGAGCAGGGACAGCACCAGGACACTGTCACAGTATGCAGCCGTTGTGAAGAACAGCAGCACTCTAGCATGAACAAGCAAGCAAGCAAGCAGTGTCATACCCCTATGGATTCAGAAGTATGATCTACCATGTATGCAGCCTGCATACCGGCATGCATTGTTGTTCTGAGTTCCTGGCCACTTGTGCTGAGCCACATGAACGATGCAAGACACCCGTGCTGCAATCGTGATACAGCTATGCTCAGCAGACACCGCTGGCAGCAGCTATGCTGCGGTGTCATGTATCACCTGCGCCAGCCAGCACTTGCACACAGGGAAAGCAGCCCAAGGGGGCGGGGGCGGCCGCGCTGTGGTGGCCATGCCTGGTCAGCGCTGCAGCTTGTTACCCACATCGGCATGCGCGCCATCCTCATTGTTGCAGCTGCCACTGCTGACTATGCTGCTGACCGTGCCGCTGCCTGGTGCTGCTGCTGCCGCTGCTGCTGCTGCTGCTGCTGCTGTCTGATTCGTGGTGTGTGCTGACCGGGGGCTGTCTGTCACGCCGCTGCTGCGCCTGCAGGTTGGGCGACGTGCTGCTGACGAGGACTTCAACATGCCCGAGGCAGCCAGCACAGCCTACCTGTGAGGCAGCGCTCTGCTGCACAGTGCATTGCGTACCGCGAGGGCGGCCCTTATTGACAGAGGCCTCATGGCTGACTGCAGCCTGGTTGAAGCCTGTCTTTCTGCGTAGTCGGGACTGGCATCTCACCAGGCACTAGCCCAGCCAGCACATTCATCCTTGTCTCATCATCTCTCCATCATCTCTCATCATCATTCATTCATTCATCATCATATCATCATCAAATCATCATATAATAAAATAATCATCATCATCATCATCATCATCAATCACATCATCATCATACTTACCCATTCAAGACAGTGCTGCCAGTGCTGCTGCGTGTGTGTTACATATGTTGTCTGTCTGGCAGTGCTGTGTAACACCGTAGGAGCCTTCTGCCTTGGGTGATGATCAGATGTTGCCACCCTGGCTGGCAGTACTAGTCCCTGACTGATGCGATGTCTGTGCATGTCAGCGAGATGAGAAGTGTTCCAGAGTGTGCCTTTTATTCTTGTGAGTGCTGCATTTGCTGCTTTGTGCTATGTAATGCGTGCTTCCTGCAACCCTTTTGCAGCCATTCTTGTAAGCCATACCTTGGAGGCATCGGCAACGCGCCTCAACCCACTGGGGAGGCGGGGATTTGGAACGACCATTCTCTCCATTGATCATCATCATATTACCCATTCAAGCCATAGCATCAGCGCCATCGGCCCCGCGCCCCACCGGGGCGGGAACTCTCTCCATTGATGAGAGGTAGCCCATCCAGACCCTCGCATCCCCACCAGGCAGCGTGCGGGTATCCCCGTACGCTGGACAGCCTACCTATAGCTAGCAGAGTATGCCTGTTTGAAATGCTTCAGAACGTTTTGCAACATCCTTGGACAAGGTTCACCTAGCCAGCTGGCTGTAGTCACTGCAGTCACAGTGACTGCTGGTTGTGCTTGGGCAAGTCAGCATTGACACGTACAAGCACTAATCAGTGGGCTGTGCAGCAGTTACTGCAACTGCAGCTTTGGCAATTGATTTTGCGAACCTTGTACACTGTGCAAGGTGTACTAGCAGTACAGTGATGTTACAGCGACAGCGCTATCACAAATCAGGCTGCTGTTGCCGAAATACCAAATACCAAAGTAGGGCCACAGGCCCACCCACTAAGGAGCCAAACAAGGCTCATGGGGTAGGAGTTGCAAAACAAAACAGGCCGCTGTTACAGCTGTTGCGTCCGACGCGTGCCTGTATTAGCCAGCACCATGCACGTGCATGGCGGCACAGGTGCACCTGTGCCGCCAGCTAGCCTGCAGGTCAACTAGGGCTGTGCATGGCGTCTATCACGCATCGCTGAGCCGAGTAGCACGATCAGGCGAGCGACAGCCAAGGCACAAATGTGCTCTTTGGCGCTTCCCTCTAAACCCTCTAAATCTGGCAGGGTTCTGGCAGGGAGTTGGTTGGAGTGACGCTGCAGCCTTCCACAGCAGAGCAGCTGCTGCTGTACTAGCTGAGATGTTGATGCAGCGACGCATGCCTGGAGAGATATTGTCCCGGTCGAGTGGGCGTACACAACACCTGCAGGCCTGCTGTGAACAATGCTGGCCCTGTCAGCACTTGGCCCCTGTGGCCCCGCGCCCAGGACGATGCAAGCCCAACGTTTTTTGCCGTCATCTTTCAAAGTGATAAGCTTTCAGCGGTGCCCGCGATGGAAACTGCCCAGCCAACTTGTGCCAGTGACGAGCAGCAGGGCGCCCTGCGTCTGGTGGTGCATGGCAGCAAGGACGACCTCGAAGTTCAGCTTGATCTCACGCAACAGGTATGCCTGAGCACCGTGCAGTCACACATGTTGGCCAAGGCCACGCTTTGTGGGAAGCATCCAACTGAGCGCTGCTACTGCTGCTACTGCTGCTGCTGGTGGTGGTGCAGACATTGGACCGCGTGATAGCAACGGTTGAAGCTGCACAAGCCAACCAACAGGCAGCAGCGGGGGTATCTGGCTTGCAGGACGGCAGCGTGCTAGCAGCAAGGTGCGCACTCGCATCTGCAGCAGAGGTCATGGTGCCTACCAGGCCAGCAGCCCTCTCTGCAGGACTTGGATGCACATCAGCACAGCACGTTTGACCAAGCCCCTGACCTGAGAAGTGGCCGTGTTGACAGTGGCAAACCTGGCTTGACAAGGGCCCACAGTCGGACCTGTGCTCGTTCTGCAGCAGCCACCTTGCTCGATGAGCTGTGCCTTTCCCAGTTGCTGTGAGTCACGGTGGCCATTGTCGCAGGGAGCAGCAGCTGTGGGACAGGCAGCAGGCCCTGCTGGACCGCATGCAGCAGCAGTGGGACAGCGAGCGGCAGGTGAGGCATGTCGGTGCCTTGTTGGTGTCACTCTTCTGACGGCCTCTCCCGGTGTCACTCTTTATGATGGCCATCGGCCTCTGGGGTACATCACTTGTAGTGTTTGTGCTGCTGTTCTGCTGCGCTCGTCGCAGAAGCACACAAGTTACCTGCTCAGGAGTTCCCACCAGCTGATGCCCTGCAGGTTGGCGCAAGCAACTGGCAATGTAACACCGTTAGCTTGTTGTTTTCTGTGTCACTGTTTCCTGCAGGCCTGGATGTGGCGGGAGAAGTCACTCTTGGATGAAGTAGCAGCCCTGAGGCAGGAAGTGCGGCAGCTGCTGATGCTGCAAGCCCAGCAGCAGCAGCAGCAGCAGCAACAGCGGCAACAGCAGCAGCAGCAGCAGCAGGCATTGCCGCAGCTCCAAACACCAGCAGCAGCAGCAGCAGCAGCAGCGGCACCACCAGATGCTGCCTCAGTTGCTGGGCCAGGCGGCGCTGCCAGCAGCAGCAGCAGGGGTTTGGGTGCTGATCCTTCCTTTTGCAACTCGCCAGCAGCAGGTGGGGCTCCCTGCAGCGGCAGTGCTTGGGTGTGGTGTGCTTGGTTTTGAATGCTTCAACAGATGGTTTCAACAAGGTGGCAGGTGTATTGCTGCTTGTCTTGGTGTGCTGCTGCTGCAGCCGTCATCTCGGGCCCCACCAGCGCCTCCGCTGCTGTGCTGTGTATGTTGAGCTGCGTCACCTGTTTGTGCTTCACCGCCACCTGCTGCTTGTGTTGTCTCGCATGCTGCTGCTGCTGCTGCGGCGGCGGCGGCGGCCGCTGCTGCTGCTGCAGCCGTCATCATCTCGGGCCCAGCAGCGCCTCTGCTGCCGTTCATCTATCCCCCGAGCCTTGCCTTCATCCCTTCTGGTTTCAACGCCACCTGCTGCTTTTGTTGCTTCGCATGCTGCTGCTGCTGCTGCAGCCGCCGCCTCGTGCCCCACCAGCGCCTCTGCTGCCGTGGCTGAGGCCATCAGGGCTGTGCGTGATGCGCACGCCAACCCGCCCGCAGCAAGCAGCATGGAGGAGTCCTGCCCAGCAGCAGCAGCAGCAGCAGGCAGCCAAGGTGGGTGCCAGCAGCAAGCAGCCAAGGTGGCTGTGCGTCTGCTGCGGCAGCAGCAAGCAGCCATGGCAGGCCTTGGGCTGTTGGGTGTTACTGGCAGGGGCCCGCAAAGTCAGCTAGGCGCAGGCACGGCTGCTGAGCTGCCTCGTTCTCTTCTTTGTGGTAAACTTGACACACCACCTAGGCTGCCTGTCGACACTGCACCGCCTGTTCTGCTTGTGTGATGAATGTTTCGGTTGTGTAGGATCCTGGCAGGACCTGTTTGGCAGCAGCAGCAGCAGCAGCAGCGGGGGCGGCGGCGGCGCTGCTGATAGCGTAGCTGCTGCCATCGCTGCAGTTGAAGACACAGACATACTGCTGAACATGGACCTTTCGTTTGGGGGCGGCGGCAGCAGCAGCAGCAGGGGCCGGCGGCGGGCTGCTGTTGACGCTGCCGCTGCCAGCAGCAGCAGCGATGATGACTCTGTCGCTGGCAGGATCGACAGCAGCAGCACCAGCAGCAGCACAGCGAGCAGCCCCCTGAATCCAGCGGTCGCCGAAGCCGCCCTCAGTGACACTGCCGCTGACACAGAAAGCAACAGGCTGCCAGTAGAGGTCCAGAAGAGTGACCCCGCGGGTCCGCCGCCGCTGCTCATGCTCGGCGACGATGACATCTACTGGGTTTCGAGGCTGCACGGGGGTTTAATGAATGCAGGGTTTTACCCGAGCGACGAGGAGGTTGAGAGCTGGGTTTTTGGGGAGGCCACCCAAGGGGCCCTGCTGATGTTCCAGGCATGCAACGACGTGGCAGAAACAGGTGGGCTGCTGGGTTTGATTCGCTGCACCGCACACGGTTTTGCGTGCACCTGAGTTGGGTCTGGTGGTGCAGCGTGTGGCAGTGGCAAGCAGCAGCAGCAGCAGCAGCAGCAGCGAGGAGCCGCTGTCGTGTCATATGGGACTGGTGTGCTGGTTGAGCCTGTCACTGCAGCATCACTTCATCTGCACTCCAATCAACGCATCTCCTGCTGCTGCTGCTGCTGCTGCTGCTGCTGTGACCAGGCTCGACTTGTGATGCCACTTGGCGCAAGCTGCTAGGGGAAGCAGAGTACGAAGCAGCACACGCCAACAGCAGTAGCAGCAGCAGCACCAGCAACACCCCAGCGGTCACGGATCAGCAGCAGGAAGTCGTCACGTACAGCTTCGGCAGCAGCAGCAGCAGCAACGACGCGGCAGCACTGAGCAGCAGCAGCACCAGCAGCAAGGGCAGCAGCAGCAGCAGCAGCAGCAGCTGGCCTGTGCTGCTGGACATGGACGGCGGCAGGGAGGTGCATGCACTGCAGGTGCGCCGTGCCGCTGCTGCTGCTGCGTTGTTGCGTGGTGCATTGATCGGTTGTTGTGTTGTGCGCCCCATGTGCATGTCCCTGCTGGACAGCACGTGGGTGGTGGCTGGGGGGTCATGTGCAGAGGGTGCTGCTGCCTGCTTGTTCACTGAGCTGGCCGCGAGGGGCGGCAGGGGCAGGCGCAAGCTGCATGCAGGATGAGGCCAGCTGCTGTTCAATCAAGGCCTGCTGCACGGCCGCCATCATGACCAATGCACAGCTGCACCCCCGCTGCGTGTTGCTGGTTGCTTGTGCTGGGCTGCGCTGCGCTGCCAGATCCACAAACATCTTGCCGCTCTTTGAAAACCCCTGGTTCTGTTGCTGCCTGGCGTGTTTGCAACATCACTCTGTTGCTGTTACTTACTTGGCATCGTGGTTGTTGCTTTGTTCACTGGCTTATTTGACGGTGTGTTCCACACACCGTCAGGCGACGCTGGCAAGCGTGGAAACGGCAACACTGCTGTCGCAACGACAGCAGGCAGCCCGTGCTTGTGCAGGCAGCACCTGCACGCGTGTTGGCACTGCCTCATGACCTGTAGCTGCGTGTCACATCCTGGTGAAACGTGTGTGTGTCCATAGAACACCTCAGCTGACCACATTGCTGTTTGTTCATCGGTTCCCTACAGTCACTGTTGTGTCGCACTTTGTGCTGCTCTGGTTTGCTGGCTGCTTGTGTCAAGATTCATGTCACTCTTGTTTGCTGGCTGACTGTGTCGCTCTTGGTGTTTCTCTTGCTTTGTTATTTATCTTTATGTCACTCTTGTTTGCTGGCTTCTTGTATTGCTTTTCATGTCACTTTAGTTTGATGGCTTCTTGTGTCACTCTTTGTGTTACTCTTATTTGCTGGCTTCGGTTATCTATTTCAATGTTACTCTTGTTTGCTGGCTTCTTATGTCATTCTTCAAGTCACTGTTGTTGGCTGCCTTTGTGTGTCGATCTTTTTGGCTGCCTTTGCATGGTCACTCTTGTATGCTGGCTCTGCATGCCCTTTTTGTCTGCCGGCTTCGCGTGTCACTCTTGTTGGCTGGCTCTGTGTGTTATTCTTTGTGTCACTCTTGCTTGCTGGCCGCATTTGTTACGCGCTCAACCCTCAAGCCAATCGTACGCCGCCTCTCATTCTGCAATTGCCGGCCCACCTCATATGCCACGTGCAGGTGGCGCTGGGCAGGCAGGGCTACCACTGCGGCTTTGCATGTCATTCTTGTTGGCTGGCTGCGCATGTCACTTCTGTCTGCTGGCTTTGTGTATCATTCTTGCCGGCCGGCTTTATGTGTTGCTCTTTGTGTTGCTCCTGCGTGCTGGCTGTGTGCGTCACGCCTTTGATTTCGCAGCCAACTTGCCAAGTTGTGTTTCTGCTGCCCCGCGCAGGTGGCGCTGGGCAGGCAGGGCTACCACTGCGGTGACGACGAGATGCGCTGGTGGCAGTTTGGCAGCAGCACGCTGGACGCACTCAAGACGTTCCAGGTGCGTGCACGGCGCCGATTTGTTACATCCATCCCATGCGCTGATTCTGGCTGGGTTTTGCTTTTTTTCTACCGCAGCGGCGCCGTTCCAGGTGCTGTCTGATACGTTCAAACCAGAAACCAACCGTCCCAGCGCAGGGGAAGGGGAGGGCGCTGTTGTGCCAGGGTTGTGGCATGGCTGCGGCGCTGTTTGGGGTATGTAGATGTTGGAGCCAGGATGGCGGCAGCACGCTGGACGCGTTCAGGACGCTGCAGGTGCCCCACGCGTCAGGCGCGTGTGCGTCTGGCGCTGGTCCTCCCCATGCATACATCGGGAAACGAAAGAATTGCACAGGAGCTGCCGCCTGCTTCACAACAAGACCCACTGTTACAGACCCAACGATTGACAGCATGAGTAAGACCGGTTTGGTATGAGTCTCAAGTGCCTATCTTGGGGACGTGGCAGGTGTGCATGTGTGCGTGCAACCACACCTCGCCACCGGGCCCAGTACTGCAAGTTGAACAATGCACACTGCCTGCCCATGGCCCCCTTGCAGGTCCCCTGGTCAACACACACTGCATGTCCCTGGTCGGCGGTGTACAACTGAATGTGGTGTGCTCCATCACCCAAGCTCTGCTTGAGGTTGTAGGGAGCCGAGGTTGTGGCTTGGTGCCACTCAGTTGCTGCCGCTGCTTCTGCTTCTTCTGCTGCGGCTGCGGCTGCGGCTGCTGCTGCTGCTGCTGCTGCTGCTGCTGCTGCTGTTGCTGCCGGTGGCAGTTTTAGGCTAGCACAGCTGTTCCCTGAGCCTAGCACTTGCCTAGCACCCTGCAGCTGCATGTCACACACTTGCTGCTCCGGCGGCCTGCCAGAGTGTGTGGAGCGATGCCTAGCACTGCTGTATGTGATTGCAACTCCTGCTGCTGCTGCCCTGCACAGTGCGCTGCTATGGTCTGGCATAAACATGACTTTACAGCACGTGCGGGCGCACTCTCCGTTGCTGCTGCTGCTGTTTTGTTGGTGCACACGCTCTGCAGGGTTGCAATGGGCCGCAGTTGTGGAGCCAGCAAACGTACAATCTATGACACCATGTACCCAACTGCTGCTGCTGCTGCTGCTGCTGCTGCTGCTGCTGCTGCTGCTGCTGCTGCTGCTGCAGGCTTGCAACGGCCTGCCGGAGTCTGGTGCCACTGACGAGCGCACCTGGCTGGCGCTGCTGGGGCCCGAAGCGACGCCCGCGCAGCTGCAGGTGCCGAACTTACAGCGCACACCTGCCTGTTGCAGCTGCATACCCGGTCATTGCCGTATTGCCTCTTCAGTGCCGCATAATGTATCTGAGCAAAGCACTGCTGGCGGCTGTGCTGACTGCTGTGGTTCAGGCATGCCAGCCCCAGACTGAGGTCATCGTCATCGTGATCCGGATGCTGCTGCTGCTGCAGGCGCCTAAAACCTAAATCAATGCGCCCTTGCATGAAGCAGACGCGGCTGCTGCAACCAGTGCAACCGCTGACTGTGCTTGCCGCTGCTGCTGCTGCTGCTGCTGCTGCTGCTGCTGCTGCTGCTGCTGCTGCAGGAGCTGCGTGGTGACGAGTCCATGTACGAGGACGACATGGCTGCATCCGAGGAAGGGGCGGTGTGGCTGCTGGGCGAGCAGCGCTGGTCACGGCCCCTGGGCGGCACGGCATGATGACGTGCCATCACATCTTGATTGGTGATGCCACGTCATCATGAGAAGTGGCGCCGCACCAACATGATGTGATGCCACATCGTCAGCTACATGTGGCCTCACATCATGTGGATGTTTCATCATGTGGAAGATGTCGTGAGGGCATTGTGTAGTGCTCGCCCTGACTGCTAGTAGTCCGTGCTTGGTGCAGGGGGTGGCGGCGTGGGGCGCTCACATCGTGGCAGTGTCATGCATGCTAGTGCCGCGGCCGTAAACTTGACGTGTGAACCTGTGGCATGAACGACAAGGCACTACGCGGCAACCAGGCCGGCTCTGCCTCAAGTATTGGCGCATTCCGCATCAGCAACCAGAGGTTTGCGCAATGCGTTCAAGCACCATGGAGGTGTGCTCCCTTTTCCGTCCGCGCCTGTGGGGCGTGCATACGTAGCTGATCATGGAGGGCGTGGATGCCATGGCCTGATTGGGTAAGATGATGATGATGATGATGATGATGATGATGATGATGAGCAACCAGAGGTTGTTTGGTTGGGACCCCAGCAGCGCAGGTCACGCTCCGCAAACGGCACGGCACTTCAAAATGCACCAACGATGTCCACCGTGTGACACATGTCTGCTGCACATGTCTGGCACTCGTGAGTGTGGCAGTAGCGTCGCCGTGCAAGGTGAAGACTCTCTACCGGAGCTTCACGATGAAGACATGGCCTCAGCCGGAGCTTCACGGTGAAGACATGGCCTCAGCCGGAGCTTCATGGTGAAGACACGGCCCGGCCCTGGCAGCCAGTGCGTGGACACGCACTGCATGTAGTGCAGCTGGCGGCAAGCTGCTACGGGTTTGGACACTGCAGCAACTCAGGTTCAACAAGTGGTACTCTGCGGCACACCGCATGGTAATGGCAATATGTAAGCCATTCTCATCATCATCATCATATTACCCATTCAAGCCATAGCATCAGCGCCATATGTAAGCCATTCTGTTGGGCAGGTACAGCTGGATGGGTGCGCCTACGCAGCATGCTTGGGTTGGGGTTGATCTGATCAGAGCACATGTACCGGTACCGGTATGTGAAAGGAGACGGCACTAGCATTCAGTACATGCCAAATGCCCACCACCCACCCACATGCATGGAGCAACTGCTGCTGGCGCTGCGTTTGCTGTAGTACGCACGTACTGCTGATCACCCACTGTAACTTACAGTCAATTGAATTGACGCTGACGGCATGTAGAGAGCAGCGGTCCAAAATGATGAGCTTCAGGGGCACCGGCCCTTCTGCGTCCAGGAAGCATCAGGTAGAGAGCTGCGCACGCATGTGTATCAAGGTATATTGTCTGTCTGCAGTAGTGCGCCGACGCTTGTTGCTGCCCTGGCGGGTGTTGCGTTTATGTGATGTCATAGCATCGTTGTCACAGCAATCTTCTTGCACTTGTGCTTGTAGTGCTGCGTTTGTCAGCATCCTGAGTATGATTGAGACTTCACCAGTTTGCCACTTTAGAAAAGGTTGCCCATGGACCTTGCGGAGTTTGTGCATAATGTTGCATTTTGATACCACCTGGGCCATGCTGACATCCATATTTGTTTCTCGGTGGTGCTTTTGTTTGAGGAGTATGCTGCCCCCACAGAGGAGGGGCACGATCCCCACCATGGTTTGTTGCGTGGTTCACCGTGCCACCTGTGCTGCTACCAGATATTGCGCCCTTTCAAACCCTTGCAAACCCTTGCAAACCCTTTCGCGTTGTTGCGGAGTTCGCATGGATTTATCAGCAGCAGTAGCAGCAAGGGCAACGGCGACCCTCTTACATGCTGATTGTGGATTTCAGACCTGGATTGTGATGATCTACTGCCGAACACTGCATGTTCAGCCATTCTGTTGGGCAGTTACAGCTGCATGGGTGCAGCTACGCAGCATGCTTGGGTTGGGGTTGATCTGAGCACATGTATGTGTATCAAGCCACATAGTCTGTCTGCAGTAGTGCGCCGACGCTTGTTGCTGCCCTGGCGAGTGCTGCGTTTATGTGAAGTCATAGCATCGATGTCACAGCAACCTTCTTGCATTTGCTTGTAGTGCTGCTTTTGTCAGCATCCTGAGTATGATTGAGATTTCACCAGTTTGCCACTTTAAAAAAGGTTGTCTTGGACCTTGCGGAGTTTGCGGGCGCGCATAATGCTGCATATTGATGCCACCTGGGCCATGCTGACATCCATATTTGTTTCTCGGTGGTGCTTTTGTTTGAGGAGTATGCTGCCCCCACAGAGGAGGGCCACGATCCCCACCATGGTTTGTTGCGTGGTTCACCGTGCCACCTGTGCTGCTACCAGATTGTGCCCTTTCGCATGGATTTATCGCTATGCTATACTGTAAGTTGGCTGCTTGTGCATGCTTGGCCTCGAGGTCGCTCCCTTTCCTCTTTGCTTGTGGAGAGACATTTTGGACCCCATGAGCCTTGTTTGCCTCCTTAGTGGGTGGGCCAGTGGCCCTACTTTGGTAACTTTGGTATATATGTATATATATATATATATATATATATATATATATATATATATATATATATATATATATATATATATATATATATATATATATATATATATATATATATCCTACATATTATATATATATATATATCCTACATATTATGTATATATATATATATATCCTACATATTATGTAGGATATATATATATCCTACATATTAAAAGAATAGGGTGGACCCCTGTTTGGAACAAGCCAGGCAGCTGCAAGCCACAGGCACCCTATCAATGTATTGATGTAAATTAGTAAAGGCGTTTGCCGAAGCTTGAGGGCAAGTAGCTGCCCCTGTTCGGAGAAAAGGCTGGTGTAGCCCCTTTCAAGGGCTTTTTCTCGCAAACGGCGCAATGAAACCCCATGTCCTCCCCCCTCAAACGGTTTGTCTTGCGATAATCTACAACCTCAGCGAGCGTCGACGGCATCAGGTGGCGCATGACGATGTCAACAAGAGTGAGGTTGTGTGAGAGTGTTATGCTCAGCGTGTGCAGTATCAGACCGCAAAAGGTTCAATACCAACACTCAAACACTCTCAAGCGTTCTCAAAGAAAGACCATGAAAACACTCGCAAGCACCTGAGCCGGCAGCAGCATGCAGCCACGCGTTCTTGCATGGACCTTACGCCAGGAACACTACAGCAGCAACATCATGATCGAAAACAACAGAGGCAAAACACAAATGAAGCGCGGGTCGATGCAGGTGAGCGCCGGTGAAACAGGGCAACAGTTCCAGCATCGGTCAGTTCCACTGTCACATCCAGCCTCTGATGGTGTGATCTTCGCGTGCTGCAGCTTCTTTATCGCCAATCGTTGATCCAGTCGCGAGCAGACTCACTTCAGGGGACGCATCAGGAGCCGGAGCATTCTCCAGACTGCAGCAACAGTTTGTGCAACACATGCAGCCGCAACCACCAGACCCTTTGCTTGCAGCAGCTGCAGAACGGCGACGTGCTCAGTTTAATGCCAGACAGCAGCGCCTCAGGGAAACCCAAGCACAGCAGGCTGCAGCTGCCAAAAAGCAAGCTGCTGCTGCCAAGGCGCACAAGCGTCGGTCCGCTACAGCACGTGCTCAGGCACCACCCACTCCTGCTGCAGGAACCCAGTCAGCCATATTGACGCCCTTGAATGAGCATGTTGATGGCATCGACATGCAAATGATGGACTGGATGTCAACTTTTGATGGAAATGCAGAACAGCGGGAGTACTTGAGTGCTGACAGCATTGCAGATGATGCGCAGAGGGGGATGTACCCAACTGAGTTTCTGAATAGCTTGAACTTCTCTGGGGTGCCACCTCACAAGCTGGTACTGCGTGTGGGGTGCCCAATCATGTTGTTGAGAAACCTGACAGATGGCCTTGCCAATGGCACGCGGTTGATTGTCAAAAGGTTGGGGAATCGTGTGATTGAGGCTGAGGTGGCCACTGGTCCTGCAAAGGGCAAGGTTGTGTGCATACCACGTCTTGCCATCACACCCTCAGACTCAAGCATGCCGTTCACGTTACGAAGGGTGCAGTTTCCTGTTAGGCCTGCATTTGCTATGACCGTGAATAAGTCTCAAGGCCAAACCTTGAGGATGGTGGGGCTGTACTTGCCAAAGGCTGTGTTCAGCCATGGGCAGCTGTATGTCGCATTGTCCCGTGTTGGTCATAGGCAAGCTGTGCGTGTGTTGGTGGAAGGGGGTTGGGTGAACGCGGGGGACGTTCAGAACGTGCCTGAAGGATTGTACACTGTCAATGTGGTTTATCGTGAAGTTCTGTGAAGTAAGGCCCAACCACTGACGTGGGGATGCCTGTAGTGGATCATTATGTATGTATGTTGTGCACTGTTAGTAGTGCATGGGCCCAACCGCTGAAGTGGGGATGCCCTCCACCGATGTAACCTATCTCACACCAAAGGTGCCTTGGGGGGGGTCCGTGGCATCATGCCACGGGTTTACGCTAGTATATATATATATATATATATATATATAAACTACAAAAACACCTAAACAAAAAACTTTCCAAAGCCAACTACAATCTATAAAAAGATTGACTATGAGTATTTTGAGGCTCTCAACGTGAGCTTCAGGCTACCACAGATGCAATGGCATCAAAGGAACTTTTACAGCAAAAGCCTAAAAAAAACCCCACCACAAAAGCAATTGACGACTAGATTCAATAGGCTAAAAATCTTATTTTTGATAGTAAAATCACAAAAATTGTTACGGAAGTAGAAGGATTCGAACCTCCGGTGCTTTTAAAAAACACAATGGCTTAGCAAGCCAACGCTTTAAACCACTCGGCCATACTTCCATTATTCAATTAATTTAGATTAAATTAAATCTGTATTTATAATATATATATATATATATATATATATATATATATATATATATATATATATATATATATATATATATATATATGGGTTTGGAGCAATCCAAGCTAACCTATAGTGGGCAGAGGATGACGGATAAAAAGCTAATGCTCCCCTGTAATGGGGGTGATAGAGTCTATATATATATATGCACTCATCAGTGACTGATGTTGAATGACATTGAAGGCGCCAGTGCACATGTTTGCTGTGCGGGGAAACATTGTAAGTTGACAGCAAGCTGGTTGTCTTAAGAAAACGCCGTAAACCCGTCAGTCGGGAAAGGGTCCTAGGAGAGAGGAGGAATTGGCGGCGCTGGAAGCTGCGCTGCTAACTGGGCGCTCGGCATTAAACGCGGCGATATGCAGGCCTTATCAGCGCGGTCGCAGTTCTGATAGCGGTGTTTGGTGTGCGGTAGTGACCATTCAGTTCGAGATATTGTCAGGCTGTAGCGAGCGCTGTAGCCTTATAGTTAGTGTGCCAGAGCAAACATTGCTAGTGCAGCTTGGAAGCTCCAGTAGGACACATTTGCTACAGCAAGGATACAAAACGCGGTGAAAAGCCGCAAAACGGTCTACCGCAGCCGTATGCGAAACAACAGCTGCTCGTGAACATGAGCAAATGACAGAAGTGTTGTCTTGCTCTCCTTGCGCAGATACACTGTTGAAAACTATTGTATAAACACAACAAGCCATATGATACTACTTTCCCGCCGAAACTAAAAGGGATTACGTAACAAGGAACTTGCTCTAGACGCGCAGCGCCTCGAGCACCATGGCCAGCTTGAACTTTTACCATATCTCGTACGCGACGTGCGTTGAGTGTTTGGTGGGGCTGTGATCAACCTTGGTGTTGTGCAAGTGACCTCTCACAACACGCCTCTGGTTGCACTACATATGCAGGAGTGACAGAGCCTCATGCATGATGCGCATGCACAGGAGTGACAGAGCCTGCTGCCCATATGGCATGAGCCCATGCACAGCGTGCAAGGGCCTCGAGGGAACCTGTGAGGCGGGTTCCACAAACCCAATCATTGCAAAAGGTAAGATGGGCGGCTGTTCTGAGCATCTGGGTGGGTTTGCTGTGCAGACGATGGACATAAGAGGTTGAAGCACAGATACTCCTGTGCACTGCCATCATGGCATGACTGCAAGCAGGGTGCGCACCCTGTCCCAACTCCTTTTTGCTAAACTTCACCCGGCTGCACTGTAGAGATGCAAGTAGCTTTTTCAAAACAGCAAGCCACACCACTGTGCTGCAGGCTGCAAGTCAGCAATACAAAAGAGCTGTGCCCATGGGCAGCTGCACAGCATGTAGCTCAGCAGTGCCCGTCTTGACTGCCTGTGCATAAGCACCCACTTGGCGATGCTTGAACTATGCTTTTGTGTTACTGCTGCACAGTGCCTCCTTCACAGCTGAATCTTTGCACATACATGGTGTTACAAAAGCGTGGTTGCAGGGCTGGCAGTATCTTCAATTCAACACAATCCACATGCAGCAGCACACTTTACGCTCTAATACCCAGATGGGCCTGTCAAACACCAGTACCTGCTAGGAGTAGTACGTCTGCATTGCTAAGTGAGCAGCAAACCAGCTGCCACAGGAGCTCAGCCATGCCTGCCTGCAGCTGCACAAACATACGCACGCCTTTTGTGATGTCTTTCACAGCAGTGTGCGGCGTGCTGCTGCTGTACCATGCTTGCAGGAGAGCTGCAACTGTGGCTCAGGGGTATTTCTGTGGATGTACACATGCACTGGTGAGCACACAACAGCGCTGTGTGTGCACACGCCTTTGAGGCCCCCCTGCAGCAGCTGCAACATTAGCAGCTGATGTTGCAGCCTCCTTGTATATCAGGAGACCGGTTCATGTGGATACTCTGCTTGAAAGGGTGCATGCGTGGTGGTACTTTGCTGCCTCATGTGCCAGCAGAAGCTGCAAGCAGCAGTGCTATGTGGCAGTGACACAGCAGCAGCATGTGCTAAGGATCAGCATATCTGGCGTAGCTGCCCCCCCCCCCAGCTTAATGATTATGGCTGTTGTGCCTGTCAGTTAACAGTACTATGTCTTTGCGCTTTCAAAAGAATGCAGCACATGAATGCAGACTGCGTACACCACGTGCACGCCTGCATCATGTGCGCGCTTTTCAGGCCAGGCGCACCTTTGAGCTGTCTGCATCTGCTGGTGCTATTGCTGGCTTGCAAGAGCATTCCCGCCTCTGTGGCCACCCTTTCAACACAGCACATGCCTGCTTGACTGCATCTCTGCTTTTCTATGCAGTCCTGCCAGCTTTCCTACCATTCTTGCCATGAAACCTCTTTCACTGGTTCTTTCACTGTTACATTCCTTGCATCATGCAACCATCTGTCTTGCAGGCCCTGCACCTCCGCTGCTGTGCTGGCAATTAATGCCAACACGTGGTCCTGCAAGTGCTCTTGTTGCTTGTACATTCCTCAACACAACTCAACTTGTCTTGCTCCGCAATCTGCTGTCCGGAAGTCGCTGCACCACTGCTTTTGTGTCGGAAAGTGGCATGTGGTCACCTCTGCCGCTGTGCTGGCCATCAATGCCAGCACATGGTCCTGCAAGCGCCCTTGTTGCTTGTCCATCCTTGTTGTCCTGCAGTGCTGCCACTGTGCTAGACCTGATCGACAGCTCACGATTTAGTGATATATCTAGCGACTTGTCTTGTCGCCTGTCTTCACCCATCACAGCTAACACTTGTCTGACAGCCGTGCTGTTGCGTGTCCTTCACACAATGAATCCTCCCACCTGCTGTCTCACAGGCGCTGCGCCCTTGCTTATCTTTTAACAAAGATTGACAGCACAGACAGGCTGATCGGCTTCAGTAAGCTGAGGGCGGAGGATCAGGCCATGGTCAGGAAGGCGCTGGAAACCAAGCAGCTGGAGCCGCCCGGGGATGCAGCAGCAGCAGCACAGGGGAAGGTGCGGGGCCTGCTTTCACTGCAGTGTGATGGATGTAAGCATAGACGCTGAAAGACAAGCTGCTGATTTTACTGTCTGGTGTTCAGGCAGGAAGTGCTTGTGTGATAGAGAGCAAGCAGCTGAAGCTGCCCGAGGTTGTGGCAGAGGCGCAGCAACTGCTGATGTCAACTCCTAGATGCGTTTGGCAGTTTTGGGGTGCAGCGCAACTGCCGAGCAAGGCAGGCACAGCGCACGCGTACGCAACCTCTTTCCAACTTGCACAGGATGGGTTGCTGCAGCTGCTACTGGTTGCTCAGCTCGCTTTGTAGGTGTGCTGTTGCCACATACTTCCGCTGAAGGCTCTGCAAGCTGGATTCGGCTGCTGCTGCTGCTCCTTCTGCTGCTGCTGAGTGACAAGGTTCAGGTTCAGAAAAACCTACTCCTTCTCGTCACCTTCTCGTCCACCTTCTCGTCAGGAAAACCTGCTCGTCACAAAGCACATGCAGGTTGTTTCCCTGCCGCTGCAACCCACACGCCGCCAGCATGTGTGTTTGCAACTTCCAAACTGCCTCAGACCATCGCAGTTTCGGTGCTGAATGCACCAGCGGTGGTGTGTGCTGCTTGCGCAGGACAAGATGCCAGCAACACTGCAGCCAAAACCAGCAGCACCTCAGTTTTGGGCAGCACAGCCCAAGCCAGCAGCAGCACCTCCTAAACCAGCACCAGTACCAAAGCCAAAGCCAGAAATGCCCCTTCAAGGCAGCCACACTCTGGCGCCTGCCCTACAGCCTCACTCTGCAAACGCTGCCCAGGTATGCTGCGCTATCATGGACATTGCATTTGTAAAGTCTCACCCGTTCAGGTTTGATTGTATCATTTACAGCAATGCACACCTACCCAATTGCAGCTGGTCATGCACCACCTTGTTCTTCCTACTGCTGCAGCCACCATGCCAGCCATGTCAACACATTTCTGTGTTTTCTTGCCAGCTTTGCACTTGGGGGCTGCATTTTTTGCCCCGCAGGTCGTGGCACTGTGCATAGGCGTGTCCAAGTACAAGTCATCCCCGCTCAAGAACGCAGCAAAGGATGCACAAGATCTGGGATCAGCCCTGCTGGGCAGAGGATCCGGCGTGATGCTGCTGACAGATCCAACAATCACTGAGCTGAGGGACAGCGTGGACAAGTTCTGCTACCAGAAGAACCACCAAGCAGACCAAGTTGGCCATCTTCTTCTACGCGGGGCATGGTGCCATCTGCATGGACAGCAACCGTGAGGACCTGGTCGGCAAACACTTCATGATGGCCACGTGCTGGGAGGACTACGCTAAGGGCGGCTTTGCCTTGGTGAGTAGTGCATGTAGCTGCATGCATTGCGCTCCAGTTGGTGCAGGTTCTATGCATGCAACAACAAGCATTCTTTGACAACAAGCGATCCGTCAGTGCGTCAGCCAGGAGCAAAATTTTATGCCGATGGACAGGAGATCGGAGTTGCACTTGGACGAGATCTTCAAAGATGACTGTCATCCTACCACACGTGCTGGAGGGTCATCCTGCGTTTCAAACCAAAAAAACTGAAACCTAGTTTTGCACACGTTTTCCTTGTTCATAATGCTCCAGCAGCAATGGTGTACAGCTCATTGATGACACGGGCCAGGTGCATGGCCCAGGAGCAGTCAGTGCACCAAGTTGATGCTTGCAGGGCTGGACTGATCAGTCTAACAAACAGTGTAAGCTGTTGCATTGATAGATTTTGTAAAGCGAGTGCTGCCATGCACAGGAGCGGCTCATACAAACCATGTCAGGTGGAAGTTCTTGTTCCTGTCACATGTCAAGTTGTTATGCCACCTCAACTGCTGCTGCTGTGGTTGCTGCTGCTGCAGGCAGCCGAGAAGCATGGCTATGCCATTGAGACTGTCATCAGCAAGATGGAGGAGCAGGGCTGCCCCATGAACCTGGTCATGGTGGACGCCTGCAGGAGCCCGAACCGTGACCTCAAGCTGGTGCGCAGCGCTGGCCAAAGTGACAAGGACAGCGCGGGTTGGGGTAACAGGGCGCTGCCACGCGGAACACACACGCTCATCTGCAACGCCTGCAAGAGCTTGAAGGTGGCATCTGATGGAGTGCCCGGCCACAATGGCATCTACACCGGCGGCACTGCTCAAGGTGGGCATGGCCCCAGCTGTCTTGCTGCTGCAGTGGGTGGTCATTACTGCATGCCAAGCAATGCTGGGTCCTAGCTGAGTGCAAGCAACTCTGGTTGACAGAACTCAGAGGGAAGAACATGCAGTACATGCTGCAGCGTTGCTGCAGCTGTCAGAAGCCTTGCTGGCATGGACCTCAATTGCTCTTGTAGCATCCAGATTTCATCAGGCAGTGCCTGACCTCACTTGTGTCCAATCCGACCCTTGTTGCTGCGCTTGTGTAGCACTTGTTCAACAAGGAGCATGGGAACCTGTTATCAGCCCTCTTTGCCGCCAACACTGAGGCCTTTCAAAGCAGCAATGGCAAGCAGCAGCCAGGCTGTGAAGTGACAGATGGCCGGCCGTTCTCATCGTTTCACCTGGCATAGGCTTGCGCAGCATGGCATGCTGCTGCTTTACATCAGCTGAAGCCCGCCAAATATTTTTTTTTCTGGTGGCACGGCAGCTGGATGCAGCTGCACACTACTCACAGTTGCCTGCATGCAGCATGGACAATGAGCATGTCAGAGCACTGTGCTCCCACTATTATGCAGCTGCCGGTGTCAGAGCTCTCAATAGGTGTCGTGCATCAAGCACGAATGCTACTCATAAATCAACCAGATCAGGGTTCCCAGTTTTTTCAGGTGGAGCATGTTCTGCGATGTCTGTGACAGCCAGGCGCTTGAAGCTGTGAAGTATTGATGGCTGCAAGACTAACACTCACTGTTAGGATGAGTGCTAATGGCCTCTAACAGGGACAATGCCCTGTTGGCGCAGAGAAGCGGGAAGCTGCCGTCAGCTGAGCTGCAGCTCAGGTTAAATTCATTACTCTATGCTAGCACAGCTGCGCCGTGTTCCCGTGTGCACTCAGGTTCAGGGTGAATGTGTCAGAAAGGTAGGCGTCGTCCAGTACTACAGAACCGCAGTGCTAGCCGCTGCATCTCGCAAGCCTTGCAGTAACAGTACTGTTACTGTGCGTTATGGGGACAAACAGCTGGCAACCCGTTTAAAGTTCTCGACGAACTATAATTACATATATTCGTGCTGCCATTCAGGCAAAATGTCCAGGGCCTCCGGGAGCGTCGCGGCGCGCTGACTGCAATCTCGGCTCGGGGAGAATCAACAGAAAGCGGTTGCACACGCGCTTTGTGCACGTCAAAACACCCTGGGCGCGCATCACTCAACCGTGACTGAAGCACTCATTACAAAGCACCGAGCAGCTAACATAAGCTCAAGGCCGGGAACCACCTTTTGACACCCAAACGATGACATCACAGACATGCCGCAGACGCAACAAACTGAACACCCCTTGGCCCCCACATGATGACGATACTGGCATGCAGAAGACGCAGCAGAACGCTTGATACACCTGAAGCCGAGACCTGCCAACTGGTGGACCACAGAACGACATGCAATCAAAAGGGTTGCAAGAAGACATGTATTGCAGATGCAGCACTCCAGGAACATGCAGCATGCCCATAATGTGTGACGCGCCTGGAGTCCACACGCAGCACCCTCCCCTTCTTTCCTTTTATACAACTGGCTCCACGCCCACAACAAAGCCATCCTTATAGCTTTTTACTTTCATACACATGTGCAGCACACGCCATTCATACACTGCAGATTCAAGACATGGTGATGTACATGGAGCGGCACAACACTGCCCCGTTGCCGGCAGCAGTCCATGCCCGACATCTCGCTAAGCAATGCAGCAGCACCCTCACACACGCCACCACACGCTGCGGCTGGCGACGGCCACACCAGCACCAACCGCCCACAATCGCAACTATCAGCCAAACACGCATGACACCACCATGCAGCGCCAGACGCGCAGACGACAACCACAACACGAGTAGCAGCATTGTGCATACGTTGCTTGCCAAGCACGGAAACGCTGCTGTCACACACCGAAAGAGGTGATGATGGGCAGCAGCAGCGCACCAGCAGCCGACGCACTTGCAGCAGCACTGCCGCCACCCTTCACTGAAAGCAAGGGCAGCGCTTGTCACACCCCCAAACGCTGCTGCTGTTGCAGCCGCTGCCTCCGACAGATGAACACATGGTGAAGTGATGCACCACCACACACATGTTGCTGCAAGGCGCACAAACTCACGCGCGTGGCCACATGCACAACCTGTTCCAAACCTGATAATACAGTGTGGTGCTGGTACATGAGCAGTGATCGTACATGAGTGCTACATCCATCAACAACAGCAACCGCCGCCCACACTCCACCTAGATACTAGGACACCAAGCTCGCAACCGACCATACCAGCCACCTGGCACCTGGAAGAAACAAGCAAAGCGCCCCAATGTCGGCTGCATGGTGTTGCATGCTGGCAACAGGGACATGCCAAACAGCTGCAGCCTCCCGTCACGTACCTCTCACACCATCGGTCCCCCCATCGCTCCAACCACCCTGGCAACAGGCACGACGACACAGCCCAGCCTGCACCACCCCAGCAGCCTTCACCCGCCACACAACGCCCACACTGCCAGCACATCATGCAGAGCCCAACCCACACAGATCTCGACACAGCAACACACCGAACCAGGGCAGCAGTCCTCACACACAGCCCCTGGCCGCATAACTACATGCTGGCCAAAGAACACAGCCTTCCAGCCACCAGCTGTCGACAGCAAATGCGACGAGAGCACAGCACAGGCGGCACAGGCGACCCACACGGCAACTGCTGCAGAGGTTGCTGCATGCCCGGGGTCAGGTGCTGAGCTCGCCTGCCAAGCACCTGCCGCCACCTGCTGCTGCCGCTGCTGCTGCAGCCGCACCACCCGCAACTCTTCCTCCGACAGCACCGTGATGCCGTCCACTGCACACCACAGCTGCTGCCGGACACGCCCGTTCCTGCTGCTGCTGCTGCCACAGCCGCACACCCACCCTGATCTCAGTTGAGCTTGCTGGTGTCGTCGGGGAAGTTGTCTGGCGCCTGCCACGGCGGCATCCTCAGCCGCAGCCGCTCCGGCAGCACGGGGAAGCCGTCAGGGCCGTACTGCAGCCCCTGCTGCTGCTGCTGCTGCTGCCCCAGCCCTGCCGCGTCCTCGGCGCCAGCGGGCGCATCCCTGCTGCCGCTGCCACTGCTGCTGCTGCTGCTGCTGCGTGGCTGGATGGGGCTGTTGAAGACGGGGCCGGACAGCTCGTGGAAGAGCTTGAGGTTGTCGATGAGCTTGTGGGTGATGTTGCAGCAGCCGCACCTGGCGCGGCAGACAGCAGCAGCAGCGGTGCAGGGCGCGTTAGCGAAACAGGCACCCTCCGTGCTTGCGCTCTGCGATTGGATGACTGTGATAGGTTACAATGCTACTATGCAACAAGCTGCAGAAGCTGCTGGCAGCAGCAATGTGGGGCAGCAGCAGCAGCTGACAGGTGCACTTGCACTGTGGCAGGGCGACTGAAACGCACCAACCCTTACAGGTTGCTGCTTCTGCTGCGCTGCTAATGGCAGCTGCGCCACTGCCTGCAGAAGATGACTGCAGTCACTGTGTCAAGACGGTGCCCGAAGTGCACTATGCTTGCATGAGTAAAACTGCGGCCAGCCTGCAAGCCTTGCAGTAGCATGACTAATGGGAAACACAGAGGTTCCTCAACCACTGAAGAGCCGGGTGCAAGGTGGCGCCGTTGCAGGAGCCTTGGGAGCGTGCTTGCTGCAGCTGGTTCATTGCCACCACGTTACCGCGCAAGGGTGTTGCACAGGTTGCAGCAACAGCAACATCATCAGCAGCAGGAACACCAGCAGGTGCTGCGCTGCGAGAGAACAAGCGGGGGCCACCAATCCCACCCATGCTGCTGCTGCGCTGCTGCTGCTGTTGAGCTGTTGCCTGCAAGACTCGTCTTTTTCTTGATTCCCTCACTTAGCAACATGGTGCCGGAGGTCCATGCGCAAGGGACACACACACACACACGCACGCACCACCGCACCACGCACGCACGCACGCCACCGCGCCACACACACACACACACACACACACACCACACACACACACACACACCACCCACCACACCACACACCACACACCACACCACACACCCACACCACACACACCACACACACACCACACACACCACCACACCACCACACCACACACCACACACCACCACACCACCCACCCACCACACACACACACACCCACCACACACACACACACACCACCACCACACCACACCACCCCCACACACCACCACCACCACCACACCCACCACACCACACACACACACACACACACACACACACACACACACCACACCACACACACACACACACCCACACACACACCCCCCCCACACCACCCACCCCACACACACACACACACACACACAACACCACACACCACCACACCCCCACACCACACCACCACACACCCACACCCCCACCACACACACACACACACACACACACACCACCACCCCCCCACCACACACACCACACACCACCACACACACACACCCCCCCACCCCCACACACCACACCACACACACACACACCCCACACACACCACCCACTTCATGCTCCTGCTGCTGCTGCTGTGGTGCTGTTGCCTGCAGCAGTCGCGCACCACTCACTTTGCAGCTGCGGTGCCCAAGGTAAATTCATGCTGCTGCTGCTGCTGCTGCTGTGCTGTTGATCCAAAAACCAGGCACCACTCACTTAGCAAACACGGTGCCGGAGGTCCAATCTGTGCTGCTGCTGCTGCTGCTGTTGCCTCCATAAAACAGGCACCACTCACTTTGCAAACACGGTGCCAGAGGTCCACGCGTGCGGGTTGACCGGCTTGATGGTGGTGGCGCCGCAGCGCTTGCACGTGAACTTGATCTGCAGTACAGCACAGCGCGCTGTTGAACCTCACAAACCGAGTTCTAGCTGCGACCAGGCACAATGGCATCGCCCAATTGGCACACGGTGCCGCATGCTGAGACCAAGCTCGTGCTGTGACCAAGCTCGACAGCCCATAACACAGCGCATGCTGTGAAACATACTTGACATGGCAGAGGCCGTTGCCGGGTCAGCATGAGTGTGCTTGTCCTTGGTGTTGGGCGGCAACACGCAGCAGCTGGTGCATGTGGGCCCCCAAGAACGACTCACGCCACTGCTGCTGATCCCACAAAGTCCACGCAGACCTGTGCTGCTGTTGTTGCAAAACTCACAGCAATGCAAGTTCTGCTGCCGCTGCCGCAGCCGCGACAAACGCCGTTTGCCAATGCATGCACGCTGCTGCTGCTGGGGATGCTGCTCGCACCTTCATCGTCCTCCTCTTGTGCTTGGTGTTGAAGGTCTCGTACACTGTGTCGTCATTCTGCAACCAGCAGCAGCAGCAGCAGCAGTGGTGGCAGCAGCAGCAGCGGCAGCGGCAGTAGGATACACTCAGCCAGACTTCAAAACTAGGCGTGCTAGTGCCCGCACGCATTTGCAGCAACATCACAGACAGGCGCTCTGATGTAAAGACAGGACGTCTTGCATCACGCGGCAAAACACTGTCTAGTGTTTTGACACCAGGACTGCTTGTGCACTACTCACCACAGGCAGCTGCAGCTGGTCATCCCTGCGCCGCACAGCAGAGCCCAGCACCACTCCAAGCATGGTGGTGCCATCACGGGGCACTATGGCCAAGCAGCTGCTGCCATCGCTGCCGCTGCTTGCAGGAACGCCGCCCTGCTGCTGCTGACCTGTCTCCTGCAGGGCTGAGCTGTCGCTGCTGTCCTGCAGCATCCGTTTGAACGGCACGATGCCGAGGCTCTTCCCCTCTACTGGTAGTACAACCATCGACACCTCAACCTCGTCCAGCCGCAACGGGATGATTTCTGTTGGAGGCTGCGGCTTACGTAAGGCCACACCACGTGGAGGTGCACGCTGCAGTACCAGAGCTTGCTGTGGATGGCGCTGCAGCTGCTGCTGCTGGGGAGCGTGTGCCCGGCCTGCGCTGGATGGGCTCATTATGAAGCTGTCGCCGTACACAGGATCCCCTGTGGCATCACTCATGAACCATGCACCGCCGGGAAGCATCATGAGGCGCCTGAACGCGGAAGCATCGTCTGCAGGAGTGGCCTGCACGATTGTCTTGCTTCTGCTGTTGTTGAGCCTGCTGAGCACGGCTGGCCGCTCCGACCTGGGTGCTGAGATGGATGATTTAGTGTGGCATCGCAGGCTGCTGCGCCCTCGCAGGCCCTGCATGATTGCTGCGTGCGTGTATATCAGCAGTTGTTCGAGACCCCCGGAACTGTGCACCCCAGTGCTGATTACACGCTGCTCAAAAAGATCTTTCACAACAAATACATTGGTGACAAGATTGATGCCTCGACTACTAGGCAGGGCTAGACTGGCTTGTCACTCAGGGCTTCGCCCAAACATTTGAAGCATAAGGTGACCGCTGCCTTGTACAAAAGCTAGCATGCTTGCTTCAGTGAGTATCAATGACATAGAACATTACCGGCTAGTGTACAGCATGAAGTAACCTCTTAACTGCTGCCCTACAAGCTTGCATTCGCGCTGCTCTACACCACCTTCCCGGTTCAATTTCTGATGCTTCCGTGCATCAGGCGCCTGGTGGCTCTACTTCTTACTGGACAGCAGTTGCCACAGCATGTGGCCTTCATCATGGACGGCAACAGACGGTTTGCTGATCAATTTGGCCTGCAACGCATAGATGGACACACACAAGGCTACAATAAGGCAAGCTTGAACTTCTATGATGAACACAGACCGAAGCTGACAGCAGCAGCTGCTACTGCCACAGCTGCTGTTGTGGCGCTGCCCATGACAGTGGTGCTGCTTGTGCTGCAGCCGTGAACCCTTGCATGACGTGAATCAGCCTGTTGTTTCTGCCAAGTGCAGACTGGATCCCAACCCAACTTTAGAGCAGATGCAGCAGCCTGCACGTGGTCATGTATGCCAGCACCCAGCTCTGCAACCAGGGCATCGTCCATGATGAGCTCTGCATGCTGCCGCATCCGTTACGCACCGCACTCCCATGCAGATGAAGGAGATGGTGCAGTGGTGCCTGGAGCTGGGCATCGCCTGCGTGAGCGTGTACGCCTTCAGCATAGACAACTTCAGGCGGCCCCAGCAGGAGGTGGACGCGCTCATGGAGCTGGCAGCTGCCAAGTTCGAGGAGCTGCTGCATGTGAGTGGTGGCGCCGAGGGCCTGGCGTGGTGTATGGGCGACGCCTGCTGCAGCAGCAGCAGCAGCAGCGGATGGTAGAACCAGGCACGCATGGAGCTGGCAGCTCCCAGGTTGGATGGAGGAGCTGCAGCAGCGGAGAGTTGTAGGTAACTCGGGCTTAACGGCAGCTCGCCAGCCGCCAAGGTTGGGCAGCGGCCGCATGGCAGTATGACCGAGTGCTGGTGCGGCCACAGCAGCAGCAGCAGCAGCAGCCACTGCTGAACCACCAAGCCACAGCAGGACTCGGCAACTGCAGCTTTGAGCAGCTGCTGCTGTGATAAATCTCAGTTGCTGGAGTTGCCGCCGCCTCAGCAGCAGCAGCAGCAGCAGCGGCTGCAGCAGCAGTTGTCAGGAGGACAGGCAGGCTTCAGTGGGGAAGTGCCAGCCTTCGCCTCCTTTGTTTGGTGTTCGTCAGCGCCCGGCACCCTGGCGGTAGCAGCAGCAGGCATCCTGACAGATGCAGCAGCTGCCAAGGTTCACCAACTGCTCGTTGGTGCAGTCTTCGACATGGTGCCAACTATGTTTTTAGTAGTGGCATAGTTGATGAGGTCAGAGGCTGCTGCACGCAAGTGGCAGCTTCGAAAACAACCTTGGGTTGAGTTGGGCGGCTGGGCAACGCACTGCCATGGGGCACGCGCGGAGGATGACTTAAGCCAAGCAGCTGCTGCTGCTGGCTGCTGCTGCTGTCGCTGCTGCTTGCAGGATGAGGACGCCAAACGCTGGCAGGCGGAGCTGCGCGTGGTGGGTGACCTGTCGAGGGCTCCGCCGGCCATCCAGGCGGCAGCAGCACGCCTGATGCAGGGCTCCAAAGAGCAGGGACCGACGCGCGCAGTGGTCAACATATGCTTCTCGTACACGTGAGCGTGGCGTGTGCGGCTGGAGCCTCAGCTGTGGGGCAGCAGCAGCAGCAGCAGCACGTCTCGTGCAGGGCTGTTGAGAAAGGGGCCGACACGCGCAGCAGTGAACTTATGATCATTGTCAGTCGCCAGTGCAGCACGTGACGTATGCAGAACCTAGCAGCAGCAGCAGCAGCAGCAGCGGCGGCAGCGGCGGCGGCTGTGGGCGTTTGACCTTTGCCAACACCTGTGTGGCAATGCAGTCCCGCCCATGTTGCTGCTGGTGGCTGCTGCCCCGCATATCGTTGCCTGGTGTGATGCGGTTGCAGCGCCTCGCTGCGATGTGTGGTGTGCTGTGTCGTGCAGGTCCAGCCAGGAGCTGCAGCATGCTGTGCAGCAGGTGGCGGCTGGGGTGGGGCAGTCGCAGCTGCTGTTGGACGATGTAACGCCAGGCCTGCTGCAGCAGGTGCGCTGGGCTCACGTGCATTGCTTGTGTTGGTGATTGAGTTGCGCAAAGCTACCATGCAAGTTGTTGTGTGGTTGGTGAGGTCTCAATGCAGCTCTGGCAGCCTGGACCACCAGGCCTGTCGCATCAGGTGGGCTGGGCCGTTAAAACGGCCGCCGGTGCGCGTGTGCTGTAAGGCTTCACAGCATCAAGGAGTTGGCGTGTTTGATGCTGGCATGCGGTACGTTCTTTGCGTGCCTTGCACGCGAAGAAGTTGCTGCAGGTCACCATCAAACACGCCAACTCCTTGATGCCATCGAGGCTACAAGGCACACAGGTGGCACACACTTGCTGCGCTTCCTTGTGCCGGCCTCCTCCGCCATCATGGCACCGGCGATCGTGTGATAAGTGTTATGACTGTTACATGACACACAGGTGATGCACACGCGCGAGTGCCCGCCGGTGGACCTGCTCATACGCACCTCGGGAGAGCAGCGGCTGTCGGACTTCCTGCTCTGGCAAAGCAGCCACGCCTTGCTGCACTGGGAGCGCTGCCTGTGGCCTGAGTTCGGCTACACACACCTGCTGCGCGCGCTGCTGACGTGGCAAGCTGCCGCCGCTGACCTGGCGCAGCTGCGGCGAGCCGCCGCGGCGGCCACAGCAGCAGAGGTCGCGGCCCAGCAGCGGGCTGCGGCGCAGCTCAGCGGGGCGAGCAGTCCGCCGAGGGTGGTGTGGGCAGACGCAGGCTTGCAGGAAGCCGTGCAGCAGCAGCTGCTGTGTGCGTCGTCCCTGCTGCAGCAGCAGCAGCAGGATTCGCGCGAGCTGCCAGACAAGCCGCCGCCGCCGCAGCGGTGGTGGAGCAGTGCAGGGTCGTGGGGGAGTGCGGCAGGGAGCGACGCCGGCAGCGGCGCCGGCAGCAGCGGCGGCGGCAGTCCTGCGGGCGGCTCGCCTCAACGAGCTCCATCCGCCTCGCTGTCGATGATCAGCGAAGATGCGGCGACGTACTGCCCGCACCCCTGCTCCCAGCTGCGCGTGGACAGCTATGTGGCCAGGCTGGAGCAGCAGCATGCCAGCAGGCTGCAGCTGCTGGCGACGGCGAGCTAGCAAGCAGCAGGAGCAGCACCAGAGGCGCGGGAGAGGCAGGCACAGTCACAGCAGCAGCTGAGGCACCAGTCCTACCGGGTAGCGGCGCGCAGCAAGCTGCCTACCATGTTGCCATCACCTTTTTGTGTGGCCTGGTCCGGCGGCGCAACCTTAAAAGGCAGCCAGCAGGAGCAGCAGCAGCAGCAGCAGCAGCAGCAGCAAGGGAAATGCTGATGTGTTGCAGGCGGC
This sequence comes from Scenedesmus sp. NREL 46B-D3, assembly GCA_014080715.1. Taxonomy (NCBI): domain Eukaryota; kingdom Viridiplantae; phylum Chlorophyta; class Chlorophyceae; order Sphaeropleales; family Scenedesmaceae; genus Scenedesmus; species Scenedesmus sp. NREL 46B-D3. The sequence goes on from JACERP010000061.1 coordinate 121,892, forward strand.
TTCATCCAGGCCTGCCGTGTTGAGGATTGAGCTTGCACTATACGCACTGGCAACAGCAGCAGCAGCAGCACCAGCACCAGCACCAGCACTAGCACCCACAGCAGCCTGCTGTGTAGCCAATTCTTCCCTCCACTGATGTTCTGTCGTGCAGCCAGTATGTTGCGTCTCATATGGCAACAGGAGCAGCAGGAGTGGCTGCCTGTAGCTCAGCTGGGGCTTGCAGCCAGCTTGCAAGCATCAGCAGGCGGGAGGGTCGCAGTCGGTGGTTGGCAGCTGCATGGCAGCTCTGCATCTGTAGTGGCCAGTGGAGTTGAATGAAGGGAGCTGCATCAGCCAGCACGCTGCAGCCTGGCAAGCACCTGATCATGGCTGGCCCCACCTTGGACAGCCCAGTCTCCTGGCCGCACCTGCATCCAGGCAGTAGTAGAGCCGGCTGCTCTGCTCTGCTGCCCTCAACCAGACCAGACAGCTGCGTGCAATTTCCATACCACCAGCAGCACTTGAAAGGTATAACACCAGCTGTATGACACCGGTGATGTAGCTGTTGGGTGCACTGCAGTGCATCGTAGTTGGTTACGTTTGCATGTATCGACCGTAGCTGGCAGGGGTGACGTCAGCTAGTAGACTAGGGTGTGGAGGTACGCTTGCGGAGATGCAGCTCCCTGCTGCTCCAAGAGCAGAGCTGTGACGTGCGGCATGCTTCTGTAGCGTGCCAAAGCGTCGTCGGGTCGGCCCAGGCTGTGTGTTTTGGGCGGCAGCTACCTGCCTCTAGAGGTCACGGGAACCGGCACTCACACATGTGTCCTGACATGCAGGCATTGCACTAGTGCAGTACTGCAGCTGCACTGCACTGCACTGCGTACTGTCATGTGTAGTAAGCAGCTGCCAGCTCTGCTTTCAGGTGAGACTTGGATCAGCAGGCGAGGGCTGCGCTGTACATGTTCTTCCCTGGGCAGGCTTGCAGTTGCTCCTTGCCACATCAAGTCACGGTGCTGCTTGCAAGCAATTGCTTCGGCGCACAGCTGGCAGTGCTGCTGCTGCTGCTTAGAGTGCTTAGAGAGCTGCTTGCTTCAGCACACAGCTGGCGGTGCAGCCATGGCATGACGATGTCCTAGGCTCGCCGAATATGCACGTGGTGGCAGGGTTCAAAGCAAACGGGCACAATACCGGGAAAACTTGGGCGGGGGTCCCCGGTCCAGCATAGCTTGAGGTATACAGCTGTGCATTGTCCAGGAGCAGCTTGGTCCTGTTCATGATGCGCCCGGGCAACGCTGTGGCACAGGGATGCATGCACGTGTGTCAAGCATGCAAATCATGGGAGCCCCTTTATCCGGATGCGGGCAGGTTGTTACAGTCAAGATATCAACCTGCTGTACACTTCAGGATGTCCTTGTTGTGGTGCAGAAGTTGAGTCTTTGTCACACTTCATGTTTGATTGCCCTGCTACTTCTGCTCAGAGGGACAGTATGTTTGCTGAATTAGATCCCTGCCTGGTTGCGCTGAAAAGTTGCGCAGCGTTTTTCCATGGCTGATTCGTCAATCAAGGTGTTGCGTTTTGTATCTGATGATATTTGGGGCAGTTCTGGAAGATGTCGGATGGTGTCACCGTGTATTGCTGCTTTTCTTGTCAAGTCTTAGATGTGCGCAATGCATGCAAACATTCTGGAGCAGTGCTCCCTCCTCTTTCCGCCCCGGTGGGGTGCGGGGCCGGTGGCGCTGATGCTATGGCTTGAATGGGTAATATGATGATGATGATGATGATGATGAACCTGCTGTACAGCATGTTCACATGTGACTTCAATGGCAGCATCACCCTCAGACATGTCAGAACACATTGTACTTCATGTATATCGCTATGCTGTAGGTAGTGCACCAGTGTAAGAAGGCAGGATGTAGGCTGCCTGTGGCAACCCAGGTCAGAATTGGTCTGACCTAGGTGTGGCATCCTGACCGCCTTATCCTGACCTAACCGGTAACGGTGCTGGTGCATGTTACAAAGTCACCAACATCTGAACTCACAGCAGGTCCTCACAGTGTCAATCTGCATTACCGATTAGCTCTTTTCAAAGTTCTGGTCACGAGCGCCAGTGATGATACTTGGTCAAAGCATCCTAGGAGTTGGTGGTTTAGCATGTGGCAAGTGGGCCTGCAGGCTGCCAGATGGGCAGTCACTGAGTGGCGCTGTGGGTAAGCATGATACTCATGAAATCGCTGGGTACTTCCGTAAACAAACCGACATGTACTTTCAGCATAATTTAACGTCGTCTGTACGGCTTTGCTGCTGTTGATGATGGAGTGAGCTTGTGTTGGGGTTGTACTGCACACCGGCGATGGCGGGCGTCAACGCTTTTGCACACGTGATGGACGGATGCCATGTCACGCACAGCTTGAGCGGCATGTTGACGAAGTATAGCTCTGGTTCTGGTGATAATAATGAACGATTTCTCCCGTCCTGCTGTTCCAAACCACCGAGTACTTTTGCACGCTCCCGCCACAATTGGTGCTGGCAGAGCCCACCATCAACATTCTGACTGCAACGCATTCCTAAACGTACCGTCTTATGCATGAGGCGCTTGCAGCTGTTGGTGTTGGCGCTGGCTGCATCACATTCCCTCTGGTCCTGCCGGTGCATGGTGATGACCCTGCAGGCACGTACTCGAGCGGTCCTACGCCACACCAACATACAAACAGGGTTCAAAGGCATGAATTAAAAACAAGTAGTCAGTCAAAGATAACAACCGTGCTGCAGCCAACTGCAGCAGCAGCGGCAGGACAGCAGCAGCAGCAGCAGCACAGCAGCAGCGCCTCACAATGCTGGAAGCTGAATTGTTGTGCTGCTGCAGAACAAGAGCAACTTCAGTGTGACAGTCACACCCATTGGCGCGTCCATTCAGAAGCTGCTTGTACCAGACTGCAAGGACAGCTCAAGGCAGATTGATGTCGTGCTGGGGTGAGCGCAGCTCACTTCGTGTGTGGTACGTTGTCGCACACCAGCAGCATGGCTGCCGCGGTCTGCGCATGATCTGCCTGCTGCTCAATGCTGCAGGCATGAGCAGGTAGTGCCTGCAATGTCACGTCATGGTGTGTTACATCTTGCAACATGTTGGCATGTGTACTGTGCGTGCTGCAGGTATGAGGAGGTAGCAGGCTACAGCTTGTTTCCCCACCCCAGGTGAACAGCAGCAGCAGCAGCAGCAGCAGCAGCAGCAGCAGCAGCAGCAGCAGCAGCAGCAGCAGCAGCCAGCAGCAGCAGCAGCAGCAGCAGCCAGCAGCAGCAGCAGCAGCAGCAGCCAGCAGCAGCAGCCAGCAGCAGCAGCCAGCAGCAGTCGCAGCTGGGGCGCTGCAGGCGGCAGGAGCAACAGCAGCTGAAGCACCAGCAGCAGCAGCACCACCGGCACCGGCAAAGCAGCAGCAATGGCAGTGATGGTAGCAGAGCTTTCCGTCCAAGGTGCCTGACCTGCTCTGCCATTGCCTGCACTGCATGCTACGCACTTGTGCAATGAAGGTGTCCTGCATCATGCTGCAACCACAAAAATGCACTTGTTGCTGATGCCGCTGCTGCAGCTTTGGTGCTACAGTGGGCCGTGTGGCTAACAGGATATCTGGTGCTCAATTCACCTTGGATGGCGCAACTCATAAGCTGGAGGCAAATGATGGCAAGCATACACTGCATGGAGGCACCGTAAGTGCCCTCCTGCCCCCAACACCTCCGGCTGACAGCAGCAGCAGTGGCAGCGGCAGCGACGGCAGCAGCAGCAGCAGCAGATGTAGTACTGCAATGATTGTAGTAGTGGTGATGCTGCGGACACTCTTCATCAAGGGGCGGTGAGTGCTGACAGCAGCAGCAGCAGCAGCAGCAGCAGCAGCAGCAGCAGCAGCAGCAGCAGCACCTGTTGCTCTGCACAGGCTGTGTGGTGGTGCAGGCACTGCTTGTGCACTCAGCATGGACGGGCAGTAAGTACCACCGCTGCTTCAACTGGTGCTGTACCTGGGTGCTGCTTGTGCTGCATGGGCGGCAATGCGTGCTACATCAGGCAACAGTCGTATGTCTTGTGTTTGAGTTTTCAGTCTAGAAGCAGCAGCAGCAGTTCACCAGCAGCAGCCACAGCAGCCAGCAGCAGCAGCCAGCAGCAGCAGCAGCAGCAGCAGCAGCAGCACAAACAGCAGCAGGTTCAAGATCAGGTGCCGAAGCTGCTAAGTTGGTATGACATGTCCACTGCAGCACAACACTTGGCAGGCAGGAGCAGAAAGGATGGACGAGGCAGCAGCGGCAGCAACACATGCGGGATGTACATCCGGCCTGCATGGACGCTGGCTGGTTGTCATTCACCGCCCATGTGGCTCCCAAACCATCTCAGGTGGTGACTGGACCCACGTGTAACTAATATCGCTCAAATGCTGCTGCTGCTGGCTGCTGCTGCTGCTGCTGCTGCAGGTGCGCTGGAGCAGGCTGGTGTGGAGTGCCAGCGTCAGTGCAGACAAGCTGACCGCCACCTTCATGCGCACATCCAAGGACGGCGAGAGCGGGTGCGCGTCGGAACACACACACGCTGCGCTTGATCCAAACACATCACGAGCGTGCGTGAGCTTCATGTGAACTGCCAGCATGCCAGCGGCATCGACAGACACCTGCGTGCAGCACAGTGACGGCTTGCAAGCGCCAAACAAACTAAACGGCCAAAACTTCTGGCTGGTGAGATGTCGTAGTCTGCTTGAACTGCTGCAGGTTCCCTGGCAGTGTGCGTGTGATGGTCAGGTACAGCATACCGGAGCAGGGCACGCACTTGAACGTCACCATGCGGGTGCGGCTGTAGCGGGTGCGGCTGTCACCATGCGGTGCGGCTGTAGCGGTGCGGCTGTACCAAGTGCGGCTGTCACCATGCGGGTGCGGCTGCAGCGGCTGTAGGGAGCATCGAAACAAACCGCTGACATTGTCTTGCTGCCCTGTATGTGGGTGCCTGAGTGGCTCAAAACTGCGGGGTTGCATACAACGTGCGGAAAAAAAAATACGGCAAAGGAAGGTCTTGCCCCAGCACCGAATGGTCAACAAGGTCCGCTTCTGCGCTGGGTGTGCATGCAGCGGTCTTGTCACCAATGTTTGACCAAAGTTTGACCAGGTCCAGCACGTGATGTTTTTTTTACATGAACCAACACACAGGCAATGACGGACAAGGCCACCCCGCTCAACATCCTCAACCACGCCTACTTCAACCTCAAGGGGGCCACATCCGACAGCAGCGTGCTGGATTACGTGAGTTTGGCCAGAGCTTGGCCAACGTACGAATTGACCACAGTTTGACCTGCATTCAATAACATGATATGTTTGCATCCCTGCACATAACAACAGAGGTTCCTGCATTGGCAGCTGAGGCGGCACACAGATGCTACAAAATGTAACAGCCGCCGCGGCCTTCAATTTGTTAAAAACTGTTGGCCAGCAATGGGACCATACCGCAGGTACAGCAGCCTGTAGAACCACACAGCAGCTGCTGCAGTGCAACAATTTACACATCCCAAAGCACCCTGCACAGCTCAGCAGCTATCGCCTGTAATCCAGCCTTGCTGCTGCTGCTGCTGCTGCTGCTGCTGCTGCAGGTTGTGAATATCCCCAGCAACTTCTACACACCCGCTGTCCCAGGGCAGCTGCTGCCGACAGGGCAGGTCTTCAGGGTCAGGGGCACACCCTACGACTTCGCAAACGGCCGCAAGCTTGGCGACAGGCTCCTGGCTGCTGATGGCGGCCCCCACAAGTGAGTGGCTGCTGCAACAGCTTTGCGGTGCTGTGTGAACCTTTGGCAGTTGCTGGTGACAACTTGTTACTTTGCAGTGAGTGAGGTCTGTGGGGTGTGCGGCGTAACTTGCGGCACTCACTGGCGGCAGGAAGGTTGGCGACGGCTGTCATAACAGCAGCAGCAGGCACACGCATGGCGGGGCCGTCCGCTAGCAGCTGGTAGCCCGAGGGCTGCTAGCTGCTGCCGGAGGGCCCCGCCATGTGTGTGTCTGCTGCTGGTATGTTGAGCCCTGCTGTGGATGCTCCTAAACCCTACCAAGCAGAGGGAGTGATGCCCCCGCCAAGAGCCGACGGCAGCCGCAGCAGTGCAGTGCCTGTAACGCTTGAGCAGCAGTGGTACATGCAGGTGGGGGAGGGGGTCACCAGGGTCATGGTCACGGCACAACTGTGGTTTCAACCACGCCGCAGCCAAGCAGGAACATTGGCGACGAACTGTTAGCTTCTGACCGGGGGCGGGGGGCATTAGTAAGCGGCTGCCGGAAAAAATCATTACGCTGCTGTGAAGTCGAACAGCAGCAGCCAGGGCAGCCGAGGTGTGCTGCGCTGGCGCCAATGCTGACGTGTCGCTGCTGCCCGCTCCGCAGGGGCTATGACGCCAACTACCTCGTGCCGCAGGGTGCTGCGGAGCAGCAGCCGGTCTGGTGGAGGCGGGAGAGAACCCCAGGTGCCAGCACCCGCCATGATGTAGCTGCTGCTGCTGCAGCAGCAGCAGCAGCAGCAAAATCTGCATGCTGCAGCAGGCATGCAAAGCAGGGCAGTCGCTACCTTCCAAGGCCAGGGCAGCAGCAGCAGCGAATGAGGCAGCAGGTCGCAAGGGTTGTTTGCTCGCCTTGCCTGTGGTGGCATGCAGTGTCAGCTGCCTCCGCTGCTGCTGCTGCTGCTGCTGCTGCTGCTGCTGCCCGTGTCCATACTTGCTGTTCAGGGGATGCAGAACTTCTTGCAAGTGTCCTAGCAGGCGCTTTGGAGTGCACCAACAAACGTTTGGCAAGTTGCTGCTGCTGCTGCTGCTGCTGCTGCTGAAGGTGGGTGTTGATGCTGCCAGGCGGCCGCTCTCGCTGGCAGCAACAGTGACGGAGCCATCGTCCGGCATGCGGCTCAAGGTGCTGACCAACGCGCCCGGGCTGCAGCTGTATACTGGTGGGTGTGTGTCACATACCATTTTTTACATAATTACTCTCTCTCACACATTATTCATAACACTCTCCAATCTGTGACATGCTATTTGATGATGGATGTGTTGCATGTCAAGATCAGTTGGACGGGAAGAAGTAGGACGCTGCATTGAGCAAAGCGGTGGTTACTACTACCAAGGTGCAATAGTTCTGGCACCTTTGTTTGGTATCTTGCAGGAAACCTGCTCACGGCAAGCTCAAGGTCCTGTTGCTTGCAGGGGAAAGCGAGCTGTTACGCACGCTTGACAGTGCCTGCACTCCCACAGCCGTCAATTACACTGCTGTGTCCTGCCTTGCAGGAAATGTCCTCACCGCCAGCTTGGCGGACACAACGCTTGCAGGATAAGATGCGGCCGTTCAGCAAGCAGTGCTGCGCCCCCGCCCACCACAGAACCGCCACTGTTGTCGCTCTGCCCCGTCTTGCAGGAAACTTCCTCACTGGCCAGCCCAAGGACATGGCGCTTGCAGGAAAAGGCGGTCTGTTTACAAGCAGTACGGCGGGCTCTGCCTGGAGGCACAAGCCTTCCCAAATGCCATCAACACGCCGACCTTCCCCAGTATGGTGGTGCGCCCAGGAGAAATGTACAGCAACAGAGTCAGCTACGACTTTTCTTGCGTGTGAGGGTCTCCCACCAAAAGCATGTTGGTCAAACCTTGGTCAAACTCTGGTTAAACGTGGTCAGGCATGTGCTGCAATCGCTGTCAGGCTGCTGCAGGACGCAGAATGCCGTGATCAATGATGTTGGTTGGTGGCTGGTTGCGTCGGGTTGGTGGCGGTGTTTTCCCAGCTCAGCTTCACGCAAAACTGTTCAACGTTGTCAACATCTGTCCATCGTAGTAGTATACTACGTAGAACTACCAAACTACAGCTGTGACGGCATGTAGCTATCACATGGCTAGAGAGGGTGCATGTTTATACATATTTGTCTGCAACACTACTACTACTTGTAGTGATGCACACTGCTCTTGCCAGCTAGCCTGATCAGGAATCTGGTGGGACTTTTGCTGAATCGAAGTTCGTACGTTTGTACGCATGCATTGGCTGCATAGAAAATAATTTATCTGAATGGGTTGGCTGTACAAGAATGTGCTGAGTCAGCCCATTGATTTGGGGCACTCCCGTTTGACTGCCAGCAGCCAAGCCGCTTAGGGCCTAACAAGTGCCAGCAACCAAGCCCAACAAGTGCTTCAGTACTGCAACATTTTCAGTACCAATCATCTCTATATTGCCTGCTTCCTTAGGTCGCAGTACGCAGTTGAGCAACAAGAAGGCAAGCTGAGTCCGCTAGTTCAAATGGCCATGGCAGCCACCTGGTTGCTGTTGATCCGAGCTTAGACTTCCAGTGCGGGTTGCGCCTGCCTACAAGCCGGACAGAGAAACAGTAAAACCTTTTTTTTCAGGGGTCAGCTACGACGAGACAGTCACAGTAGGCAACCAGGTGCACGCTATCGGCAGGGATGCAGGACAGCAGTACTGTCATCCTCGTCATCACTGCATGCGCTGGTGTGCGGCCACAACAGGTTAAAGCAAAGGAGCCTACGTGCTGCCCATGCAACGTGATATTTTCGTCGTATGCTCTGGCCAGCTCTCCGGTTTGCTGCAGACTGAGTTCTCACCACTGCGTCACAACCCTTGCTTTGGCACGCTACCCGCATTGCTGCTAATGCTTCCGTGATTGATAACTAAGTAGATCTTGAATTACTATCTGTGCGTCCAGCTGCCAGCAGCCGTTGCAATGGATCCCAACGTGGACTGGGTCAGCGTGTCTGCGCTCTTGGATGCGGCGTCCAGCGAGCTGAATGCCGGCCAGCTGCTGCATACATCGGTGTTCAGCCTGTTTGAGGCCATGAGCGCTGTGGAGATTGGAAATCCTAAGATGGATGCAGGTGGGCATCCTGCTACTACTGCTGCTGCTGTGCTGCTGCTGCTGCTGCTGCTGCTGCTGTGGCAGCATGGCAGCGGGCACTGTGGGGATGAAAGTTCATTGCAATTGGTTAAGTATTCACAGCAGCAAGTGTATGTGCGGCTCCTCAGCGCGCCTTTGCATCTCGTGCATCAGTGAATGCGGCTCACTGCACAGGTTTGAGAACAGCAGCAGCTATGGGGGCACACAGCAGCAGCAGCAGCAGCAGCAGCAGCAGCAGCAGCAGCAGCAGCTGTTGTGCTTCTGCTGCACTGTCAACACATGCTAAAAACGTGACTGTTTCATGTGCTTGAACAGCAGTTCACTTCGTTTGACCATGTATATTCCAGCCAAGGTGGTTGATGGAGTGAAAATGACAAGCAGCCCAGTCCACGTAATTAACACCCAATCTCAGCAGCAGTCACGCATGCGCTTGTATCCAGTCACGCATGCGCTTGCAACAGGGATGCTGTGGTTTTGTCCTTCTCTGTTTGCAGTGGTTGGCCAGCTGCATAAGTGCCACAGCAGCATGACTCGAGCGGCAGCCAAGGTGTTGAATTCACACGTGTGTTCTTTGCTGTTATTTTATCAAAGCACTGCAACAACATGCACCTCATTCTCAAGCAGCAGCCCATGTATCTCACCCATGCTAACGGCACAGGCAGGGCTGGCGGGTGCGGTGCATCGTCAACTGTTGCAGCGCCCCGTTTGAGCAGCGGCCCGTTTGATGCAGCCAAGGCTGCCGCAGTGCAGCAGCTGCCGGGTATGGTGCAACACCGGCCCCGCCGTCACCGCAGATCAACGGCAATCACAACTCAAGACCTCAACACTCGTCACCCGTGTTCGGCACGTGCATGAGAACCAGCAGCGCCCTCCGTTGCAGCAGTCGCCCGTGCCCAATATTGAGTCTCCAATCTTGAATGCCGAGTCTGCTGATGTTCCGCTGATGTTCCGCTGATCCCGCTGATTTCCGGCCGGCCTGGTGTGTGGTGCCTCCCTCAGGGGCGCGGCCGCAGGGGGACGCCACGCCGCTGCAGCAGCGACCGATGCAGCTGGAGCTGTCGCAGCAGCAGCTGCTGGGCGTCATGGACGGCCTGCTGCGCCTCGAGGCGACGTGGCACAACGGCGGCGCCCTGGCGCGCACGCTGTACAGCAGCATGTACATGATGCAGCCGCAGAGGTGGGTGCGGATTTATGTTGATTATTTCAAAAAAATTGAACTTTTATTTTTTTTTTTATTTTTAAATTCAATTTGTGGGCCCAGCTGCTGGCAGCGAGGGTCATGCGGCTCAATGCTGGCAGGGCGTCATGTGACGGCGTTGGCGACAACGCTGCGCAGCAGCATGGGAGCACACGATGCAGCCGCAGAGGTGGGTGCGCAGCAAGCGCCAGATCGTCTCTGGTGTGTGCTGTGCTGTGACCGGCTGTTACCAGCAAAACATGTGACAGCATTGGCTCGCACTCTGTGCAGCAGCATGCACACGATGCAGCGACTCAGACTCGCGCACACACAACTTGCACGGTGTGGATGGGTTGTCAGTGTGGGTTTGGGGACTGTAATGTGGGTGTGGGCCGCGTCGTTTGGCTCTCACGCTGTGCAGCAGCGTGCACATGGTGCAGCCGCAGAGGGGTGTGCGGATGTATGTGAATCCGTGGTGCGCTGTGGCTGGCTGCTGGCAGCAATTCATGTCAAAGCATTGGCTCGCACTCTGTGCAGCAGCCATAGTGGGGTCTGGGGTTCAAGTGACAGCCAGCGCCCTGAGTGGCACCTGTTGTAGGCTGCCCGCAGGCACTGTTGTGTGGGGTTTGTGCTGCCTGGCTGTCACTGCTCAACGACTGTTCAGTGTGCTTGTCTGCTGCTGATACATACTGGTGTGGGCTGCCCGCAGGCGCTAGGCATGTGCAGGGGTGTGCGCTTCTGCACGCTGTACAGCAGAGGTGAGGATGCATCAGCTATGCACGTGCTTCACCAGGACACGTGCATGATGCCGCTGCTGCTGCTGCTGCTGCTGCTGCTGCCGCCGCTGCTGCTGCTGCTGCTGCTGCTGCTGCTGCTGCTGCTGCTGCAGGACTGCCTCCCACCAGGTGCTGTCTGCGTACTGCCGTGCCACTGAGGCGCTGTGTGCTGAGGTAAACCACCTCATCATGACAGGCTGCGTCTGCGAGGTGAGGGCTCAACGCGGCTCTGCCACCTAGGGTTTAGGCCGGTCCGCCGTCACATGTTGGTCTGCTTTGAAGTCCTTCTGCGCCACTTCGTCATCGACTTTGAAGTGCTGCTGCTGCTGCCGCTGCTGGCTTGCAGGAGGAAGACTTCAACGCCCACATAGCAGGGCTGCCGCTTGAGTTTGCGGTCACAGCAGCAGGTGCAGCAGCGTCAGGCTCCAACAGCCCGACGCCACCCCCACCAGGCAGCAGCAGCAGCAGCAGCAGCAGCACGTCTGGCCAGGCTGCTGCTGCTGCCGCTGCTGCTACGGACAAGCTGCTGGCAGCACTCAGCCAGGCGGTGGACTCCCAGGACCTGTCAATGAAGCAGCACAAGGCCAAAGGCGAGTTCGAAGGCGCAGCAGCAGCAGCGGCAGCAGCGGCAGCGGCGGTTGTCGCGCGGCTGCAGTTCAGGAGGCTGCTGCTGCAGGCGCTGGTGCGCATCAAGCGCCGCCAGAAGCAGGACCTCGACCAGGCCGCCAAGCTGCTGCTGAAAGCACAGGTGTGGCTTGCTGCGCCTGGCGCGTCACGTTGGTGTTTATAACAGTCACTCTTGTCATGTATTAACATTGTTGCGTCATTCACAGGCTCGGCTGGCGGCTGTCAGGTCCAGCCTGGACCTGGGTGCATGCCACATTCCATGACATCACACCTCTTGGTCTGTTACGTGCTGATGGTATTTCTAAAGCGCGTGTGACTTCTGCTGTGCAGGCTGAGCTGGCGGCTTTCAGCACGCACCCCTGCACATTATTTTGTGTGGGTAATGCACTACACCCTTTGAACCACTTCTGAATGCTCTTGCTGTTGTTCCTTGCCTTTGAGGCTGAGCTGGCGGCCGTCACATCCACCCTGGACCTGGGTCGACCGCGTGTTGTGCTGTCCAGCCCGTTATTTATTGCAAGTGCGGACGTTGGAGAGACATAGACGTATATGTAGGCCATCCGACATGTTGTGTTGCTATTTTCAGGCCGAGCTGGCGGTCGTCAGGACCAGCCTGGCCCTGGGCGCACAGCACCAGGGCCTGGGCTGGCAGGAGGACATGAACAGCCACCTGGTGCCGGCGGTGCCCCCACGCACAGTCAAGGTGAGCTGCGGCGCAGTTCAAAAGTTGTTACAGTGTCGTTGTAACTGTCATTCTGTCATTTTAGCCTGGGATGGTCCCAAGGGGCCCAGGAATGCCAACATGGCGCAGGGGCATGGCTTCAGACTTGATGGTCCCTCGCTTTGGGTCTGCTGCTGCTGCTGCTGCTGCTGCTGCTACGTGTTGTGCACCGCAGGTGTTTTCACCTGAGCAGGCGGTCGACCACTTTGAGGCCCTCATTGGCCGGCTGCTGAAGGTGGCGCACATCACCAGCGTGCACAGGTGGGATGTAATGCAATCTCCGTTGTGTCCTTGTCTGTGTGTGGTGTGGTACACACTTCGCATGATGCGATGTGTGGAGGCGGTTGAGGTGTCGCCATCGCCATTGTCACATCGTATTGTTATTTGCACTGGCGACATCTGAGTAAACACAACATACTGCTCACCTGTGTTGTTGTTGCTGCGTGTGTCTGCTGCTCTCTGACGTTCATGTGGTGTGCAAACGTTGCAGCTGCCCATGCATCTGCCGCTGCATAACATACAACAATACCCGTAATAACAATGAGACTTGGTCAACCTGACACTTTGAAACCCGGGACCGGGCGCAGCATGTCCACGTGTCACCCTGCAGCTGGCGTGCGCTGAAGTGCTTTTTGGGGTCTTTGCAGCTGGAGGACAATCAAACATAAACCCTGCCTGCTCAACCCTGTTTTCTGCTCCCGCCTACCTAAACCCTAAACCCTACTCCTGGTGGCTATCATGCCTGGAAGTGGCGAATCAGACCGCACCTGCTGCACATATCACTCTTTTACTGCAACCCTAAAACTAAGCATGAAACCCTGCTGTGCTGCTCCTGCCTGCCTGAACCCTGTACGGTGGACCCTGAACCTGATTCAGCTACCCTGCCCTGAAGGATTACCTGATGGCCTTTGCAGCTCAGCCCACTTGCGCAACTTCCCGTTCCGCAATGCACATCCAGGTGATGTGGCTTGCCTTAATTGCACTCCGACTGGCACCACCAAGTAATGCTGCATCACCAAGCATCAGTACATGCCCGGCCTCATGTCAGCCGTTGCATTCTTGCTCACCACTGCTTGCAGCGTGCAGCAGGTGATCTCCAGTAATGGTGTGTATGCCGACCGTCAACCTTGTGCTTTCAATGCAGGTGTCCTACAACACATGGGTCCCCAGGTCAGCCAGCCGCAGCAGCCAGCAGCAGCAGCAGCAGCAGCAGGACGGCACAGCAGCAGCAGCGGCAGACGGCACGTATGATGCCAAGCACCACCAGCACCACATCACAGCACCCAGCCATGCACCCGGCGCAGCAGCAGCAGCAGCGGCGGCGGCGCCGAACACTGCCAATGGCTCGCCGAAACCAGCCCCACCACCAGCAGCAGCAGCAGCAGGGCCACGAGGCAGCAGCAGCAGCAGCGCCGCCGCCGTGCCTGTGTGGTGCCTGTCGCCGCGCATGCTGCGAGCCGCGCTGCTGCTGGACGCGGAGGCCGAGCTGGGGGGCGACGGCGAGCTGTTCCTGGAGCAGGCGCTCATCGCTGCCACCAACATGGTGCAGGCGCTGCTCATGAACCGCAGCAGGAGCCGGCGCCGGCTGCGCAGGTGTGTTCAAATAATAAGTTCATTTTGTTTTATGATGTCAGCATGAGCCGGCGCCGCCTGGGCAGGTGCGTACAATTAAAAAATACAAAACAGATTAAAAAAATGTAAATAAAAATAAGCTTTATAACTACTTGTTAGAAATCGGAGATGTCAGCATGAGCCGGCGCCGCCTGCGCAGGTGCGTCATGGGGCCTGCCTGTTGATCCTCATCGTCACTGCTTACATCATTACTGACACTGCTGCTGACATCATTTACAGCAATACAAAGGATATGATGTGGTTTGTTGCTGCTGATGATACGGTTTCAATGGTGGTCAGCGTCTGCTGTGGCAGCGGGGTGCCACCAAACCCCAGCAGCAGCAGCAGCAGCCGGCGCGGACTACATAGGCGAGTTGTGGAGCCTGACTGTCATCAACCTACTTCTTCCTTCTGTGCTTGGCTGCGGTGTTGGCAACACAGTACGTCTGTTGATGCGTGTTTGTTGCTTCCTGCAGTTGCAGCGCTGCCTGCCGCTGCACAGGTGGCAGATGCACAGCAGCAGCAGCAGCAGCAGCAGGCGCTGCATGTGCACGTGGGACAGCCGTGCCATACAACAGCGGCGTGCAGGCTTGCGGTGTGGGTTGGTTTTGTGCCTGCCAACGCCACCCAGACGGACACACCCAACCTGGTTTGATTGCCGACTATATTTTATCTGTGCTGCAGGGGCTTGGGGGACTGGGGCAACCTGCACCAGCACACGCTGGACGCAGACACAGCAGCTCACACTGCACGCTGGTGGTCTTGTTTGATTCATATTCTGCCAACTGCGGTTGTGCTGCAGGGGCTTGCTCGTTTTCTTTTCATGACATAACATATTCGCAACTCGCCAAGTGCTGTAGTGCTGCAGGTGCTGGGGCAACCTGCACCAGCACGCGCTCGACGCAGACACACCAGCTTACACTGCACGCTGGCGGTCTTGTTGACTTGATTTTTGCCAATCACCTTTGTGCTGCAGGGGCTTGGAAGACTGGGGCAACCTGTACCAGCACGCGCTCAACGCAGACAACAGCCCGCAGTTCCAGGCCTACATGGTGGTGCACGGCTGGAGCTGGAAGAACGAGCACCCGAACGACATTGCAGTGCGTGACATCAGTATCAACACGCATCCTAGTACACTCGCATCCTGGCGAAGCGAAACCCTAAACCTAGCTGTTGAACCCTGCTGCCTCACCTCCTAGGGGAGGAGCTGTGCAAGCATAATGCGCAGCCGCCACGCTGTATGCTGCTGACTGAATAATTACATCATCATTCACCCCGTGTGTTGACTTCTGCCTGTATGTACATCAGAGTATTGCTGCCCCCCTATGGCGAGGTGGAAACGATGCAGCGCGATGCTGAGCCACCCGCTCTGTGTATGGCATGCTTGTCTTATAACATGTTATAACATGTTGTTATGCCTGCTGCTGCATGTTGCAGGGGCCCCTGGCGACCTGGGTCGAGGTTGAGACGTGCAGCGTGATGCTGAGCCACCTGCTGATGGGCTTTGAGCTGCAGCTGTATGAGCCGGCGGATTATGCCATGATCTTCTGGTAGGTAACACTGTCATGTTACATTGTTACAATTTTTGTCACACTTTGAGGATGCACAGTGCCAAACAAACAAGTATGTGCAGATTTGTGTGCTGGTGCAGCAATGCTTCTGCGCAAACTGCGGTGTGGTATCTCACCTTAATTATGGCATGCAAGGAGAAGCTTCGCCCTGTTGCTCTGCCACAACACGGCATTCCAGGTGCGCAAATCTAAAGCCAGGTATGGTGTGGCAGCCGGGCAGCGAGGCTGGGGCGCTGAACCCTGAACCCTTGCTGTGCCGCTGCCGAGTAAACCCTGATTTATGTGCTGCCCCTGAACCCTGCATCCCTCGTTTTCCTGCAGGTATGTGGACGTGCTGGGCATGGTGTGGCAGCAGGGCAGCAAGCAGCTGCAGGAGCAGCAGCCGGCTCTCATCACCGCCCCCGGTCCCACCACCAAGAAAGGCAGCAGCAGCAGCAGCAGCAGCAGCAGCAGTGCAGCAGCTGGCCTCGGGGGCCCGAGACTGCCCACCAAAGCTGCTGGCAGAGCCTCCAAGGCATCCGCAGCAGCAGCAGCAGCAACAGCACAGCAGCAGTCCGGCAAACGCAGCAGCAGCAGCAGCAGCAGCAGCAGCAGCAGCGCTGGAGACGCGCAGGCCGCAGGGCACGCGCACAGCAGCGGCGCGAGCAAGCCGGAGTGGCTGCTGGCCAACCTGGCTCTGGAGGCGCAGCGGCAGCTCGCGATGGGCCTGCTGCGGCTGGCGATGGCGATGCCGCTGCTGCAGCTGCAGGCGCCGCCGGAGCTGCCGTTCAACAGCGAGGCACAGCGCTTCGACCAGCGCTTCGCGGCGTTCCACCAGCTGCAGCGGCCGGACCCGCTGTCGTACGAGCAGTTTGTGGCGTCGACGAGCGTGGAGGGGGTGGCGGGCGCGCAGCTGCTGCGGCTGGCGGGCGATTCCTTCAAGCGGGTGAGCTGCGCTGCGACGTTGCCGGATGTGTGGTTTTAGCGTATGAGCGAGTTGAGGCAGAGGCAGCTGCTGTGGTTGGCGGGCGAGTCCTTCAAGCGGGTGAGCTGCGCTGCGACGTTGCTGGATGAAAATCTGTTTAGCGAGGGTGTTCTCAAGGGGTGGATTCAATCTGAAGGGTCAGGAGCACTAATGCGCGGTTCAGCTCTTGAGCAGCTTCAGGCAGAGGCAGCTGCTGCGGCTGGCGGGCCGGTCCTTTGAGCGGGTGAGCTGCTGTTGTAGCATGGCTGTTTTGCTGTGGGGTGGTAACTGCTGTGGTCTGAGAAGCTGCTGCGGTTGGCAGGGGGGTCATCGAGCAGTGATCTTGAGGTCTTGCCAAGCCATGTCAGTAACATGTTACATCCTGTCATTTCTGTCACTGCAGGCGCAGCAGGCGTGCACAATGGCGCTCAAGGGCCCCAACAGCCTGCCGATTAGCCAGCACCAGGAGCAGCAGCTGAAGGCGATGGACCGCGTCGCAGCAACGAACGGCGTGGCAGTGATGCTGCTGGGCCGTACAGCAGCAAGCGCCAGCAGCAAAAGCAGCAGCAACAGCAACGGCAAGGGAGCAGGTGGTGGGGACGGCGCAGCAGCAGTAGCAGCAGCAGCAGCAGGGCCTCAACTGAAGCCGCACTATGAGTTTGCAGTGAGCAAGACCTTCCCAACGCTCACGCTCAAGTCAGCAGCAGCAGCAGCAGCAGCAAAGTAGTCTGTTGTCACTGTGGTCCTCGTCTCTGGTCGCACCCATCACAATGCACGCTCATACCGGTACTCAAGTCAGCAGCAGCAGCAGCAGCAGCAGCAGCAGCAGCAGCAAAGCAGCCGGTAGTTTCGATCTCTGGCAGCACCCATCACAATGCAAGGTAGGGCCGGCACGCACCAGTGCTGCACTTCTGCCAGATGTGTGTTTGTGTGTTTGGTGGTGGTGGGGGGGGGGGTTCAGCGGTTGGAAAGGTACCCCTACCAAGGAGAGGGTACCTTTGTCAGGCAGATTATAGCGCTTAATCCTGCTTACCCTGCTTGGTAGTAGCAATTATCAGGTTCTGGCGTGGGTAGTCTTCAGTGTTCTACAAGAAGTCCCGGATCCGGGAACTTTTGGGCTTTTGCCAATTACCGGGGCTGTTGTGCGATACCAGACTCGGTTGACCCGGTTTGAAACAGGTGTTTCGAGGAGAAAGTCCTGGGCGCAGCCCGGAAACTTTTTTGGCAGGATCCCGGCTCAGAAGGGTGAAACTTGGCGTTTTTCTGAGCACTTCCCGGGCGCTTTGCTGTCGAAGCGGCGCTGAACATTGAGCCCGGGTTTCATTTAGGCCAAGACCCGGGCAGCCCCGACGAGATTTCGTAAATGTGAAACAGAGTCCCGGCGTCGGCGGTGGAGCCCGGAATCTTTTTTTTTACGTTTTCGGGCAGCCCCGGGACCCTGTCAGAGGCCTGTAGAACACGGGTAGTCTTCCGTATCTATCTGTCAGCTGTTGTCTTCCGGCCACGCGTAGGTACGCTACATACCTGCACTACCTGTGTGGATAACCAAAGCAGCAGGGACAAGGCCACTGTAATTTGGGGCTCCTGAAACTTAGGTAGAAAAACACCCTTTAAAACATGCGCTAAACAGATTTTTGGGCATCAGTTTTTACGAAGAGCAAATCCCTTCAGCGAGATTTTTCACTGAAGTCCATTGGAATAAGCAAAGCGACGTTTGGCTGCTGCAACGAGGTTTTGGCAGCGTTGCTGCCCGTCCAAGCCAGCCGACGCCATTGCATTATTCCAGGAACGCGGTTGCTCAGTACAGCTGTATTGTTCGAACATAACTAAATGCAACGATGGAAAACGGACTGCAGCGCTAGTGTGGCCATGAATGCTGTCCCTGGGTTCCGTAGCAGGAACAGCTGTTCGCAGCGGGCCGTGTGCTGCCGTTCGCCGTTCACTTACCCCAAGATGACTTTCTCAGACCATTCGTAGCGGGCGAGCCTGCGAACACGCGGTACATCGGAATGCAGCTTTTTCGCAGCTGTTCTTCAGGACAAAAGAATCTCGCCGATTTGCCAGAACAACTCTCGTTCAACGCAGCACTCTCAGTATGGCTGGCAAATGCTGTTGGCTGTGCCAGATGTATCAGGCCACAGGACCTTACAGCCCTCACAAAACAGCACTAGTGCGCACTGTATGCAGTACTGCTAGGTGCAAGGCTGCACAAAAGCACTGCTAGCTGCAAGATTGCTATGACTGTCTTGTCAACAGAGACTGCCTGCTTCTTGGGAGCTGCCGATTGACTCTTTCCTTGCTGTGTGCGCTGCTGTCAGGTGTGCATTTCTGCCATCGACCCTGATCATGACTGTGTCTGATTGATTGTGGAGGACACGAGCAGCTGGGAAACCCAGTGAAGCCTATCAGGTCTGCCACCCGTGCCGCTGTGTGGCCAGAGCATTGGCCTGGAGCAGCTAGACAAACAGTCTGCCGCAATGGCGTGTGACAATGTCCTTGAGTCATGAAGCAGCAGCTGGGCGGTCCTGCCTTTTACCACTGCGCAGTGACGTAACAGGTAAGCGATTGCCAGATCAGCGCCAGTGAGCTGAGGTCTTGGCACACACCCCCAAACACCAGATGCTTGCTTGCAAGTAGCTTGTGTTTGTTGTGAACACAGCTCACAATCTATTTATTCTTTCTCAGTGTCTCTGCAGTAGTGCCCCTGCAGTTGGGCTGATCGCACTGCCACATCTGCTTGATCGCCTGTGTGTGACTGAGCTACAGAAATATGATGCGCGAAGTGGCACCCTGGACAATCTGAGCCACACACTCGGCTGCTGGCTCAGAGAGCCGAGATCTCAGGTCGTGAAGTTACATCTCGACAAATGCTGGCATCTAATGCCACAACTGAGACAATGGGTGATTCTTTGCGTGCCGCACGTCAGCACGCACACAGCAGATATGCACTCAAGCCGGGAGACCAACAGGCATCCGTGACAGTCACTCTGACTTGACTTGCACGAGCTGGACAACATGAACGCCAGCAGACATGCATACCATTGCGTCCAGACATACATGCTACATGGCAAACTAGAGCTAATCGGATGATGGAGCCAATCGGTTACGTCAGCAGCACCTGCTGCCGTGTCTACAAGCAGGTGCACCAGGTGGTAGCAGGGGCCCACGCAGCAACTGGGGCCTTTGGTGTGCAGGTGAGGTCATCAACTAGAAATGGCTGCAGGTTGCATGTCAGTTGTTGCAAGGCTGATTCTTGTGGTGTGATAATCACCGCATTATCCGATGACAGGGCGGCTAGCCACCCTACTTATGGAAAGACGGCGACAAGCTGTAGCTGCAATAACTCATGTTCAAGCACATGCAGCCCAGATGGCAGCAAATTGCAGCCAATGCATCAACCTCGCATGTTGTTGCCGCAATCAACGCTGATGTCGTCGTTGCACCAGATGCCCCTGCCGACTCCCCATTGGATGAGGCGGCAACAGAAGACGAGATCACGCCGTACACAGGCCTGCGCCAACTTGCCCGACGACAGGAGTCTGCTTCAGCAACACGCTCAATCAGCAGATGATGCTGACGGGGCGGGGCGCCTCCTGCAAGTGAATGCGCGCCATGGAAGGCCTCCAAAGTCTTGTTTGATAAGAGCACATATACTTGAGCCCCAAGGGCACTCTCGGCATTACGTTGCGCCTGCTGCGCCCCAAGAGCAAGCTGGCATCAGTTGACTTCAGCTCTACCTCCTCGACGCTCAGCCCCATGTGGTGTGCTGCCGCGTCCCTAGTGGGTGCAGGCACACCAAGCTTGCCAATACCAGATACCAAAGTAGGGCCACATGCCCACCCACTAAAAAGCCAAACAAGGCTCATGGGGTCCCACAATAGCCAAGGAGTAACATTCCAACCAAGTAATCCGAGGCCTCAACAAGTCCAAAAATTCTGTCCCTGAGGCGCTGGTTTCACTTGGGAGCACAGCATGCGCCATAGCCGGATCATTTCTAACCAGGAGATAATATTAGCTGAAAGCAGCAACACTACTCTGCCTCTGCTGCCTAAAGTCAGCCAGACACCGTCCAAGAGGGCTCACAGCAGCAGCTGGGCTCTGCCACCCTCCAACATCAGCAATAGCCGCCAGAACCGATCGTGAACAACCTGATATGCGTCACATTCAAACACAAAGTGAAACTCATCCTCAACTTGGCCAGCACCGCACCGAGAGCACAGTCGCTGTTTCCTGGGTAGCAGAGAGTTATCAGCCCTCTCCCACGGACCAGTAGCCACATGCAAGTCATGCGCACCCAGACGAAAGTGCGTCAAAGATGACAGGTGCATCTTGTTTAAGCCAGCTGTGTTGTGCACATAATCTGGACACCAACTCATAGGTCTCATCAACTCAAGCTTATCAAAAGGGGAGCATGCAAACCAGTTCTCATAGGTAGAGTGCATGACAGTATCAGACTCAGCCAGTCTGGGGTTGGCTGGCAAGTCCTGCCACTGCTGGTACAACCATGCTTGGAAAGCACTCTGTACATTGCTCACATCAGAGGCATCAAGGCAATGCAAGCCAACCATTGAGTCAGGAATGTCTGCTAACATTCCCGTATGCGTATGTAGCGTACGCACAAAAGCCCGACTGCCAAAACCACAACGACCTCTGCCTGCCCTGCTCAACACTGCTGGGGTAGGCCCTCAAACTCAAATCCCTGTTCTCCTGCATAGCAAGAAACAACCAGTCATTGGGGGGCCGTGCAACCACTCGGTGCCACAGGTCCCAGCAAGCTGTGAACCATCCACTGACTAATGGTCGGCAGCCAAACTCACGTAGTAGAAGCTGCCTGCATGTGGATTTGCGCACACGATCAGCCAACATGCGCAAGAACATCAATTGCAATTTTCGACCAGCTCAACGGAGGGGACTGGGCCGTTGACCCCCACCTCCACGGTGGAGGTGGGCATCAACGGCCCAGTCCCCTCCATTGAGCTGGTCGAGGACTGCAAGCTTGGTGTGCCTGCACCCGCCCGGGGGCGGTAGCACACCACATGGGGGTGATCTCAGCCCTGCAGCGCAGCATGCGCTATGTTGCTGTGACCCTGCTGACCAGCCCGCTGTCCATGTTGCCCTTTGTGTGCCTCAGCCAGCAGCATTGTGTGCAGCACAACATCAGCTTCAACTACCTGGCGCGCCACCCGCTGCCGGTCGCATCACCGTTGGGCGGCACCGCTGCTCTCGCCATTTCCCCCATGGCTGCCATTAGCCTAGCTGTGGAGCTGGGCATCACCAGCATCTACCGCCTGCACACCCGGCTGACCTATGACAATCCAGCTGCACAGACAAAATTAGTAACGGCAAGGACCCCGCCAGCCTGGACAAGCCCGTACAACTGTTGCGCGACGCTGGTACTGCCCATGCGGCTGGCACCAGCAGCGGTAGTGAGGGTGCCATTGTACGCAGCATGCATGTTGTCAATGCGTTGGACCCGCACCATTGCAACACGCAGCATGCAGCGAGGCCGATGGCGCTGATGCTATGGCTTGAATGGGTAATATGATGATGACGCAGCATGCAACATGGTGCAACACTACAAGTGTTGCTGTTGGGTGTTGTAATGCACCAACAGAGATGGAGCGGCAGACGATTGAATACATATGTGGATCTGTTCTGCAATGCACATCTTGCATGGTGGACATTTGCGCATGACTGCCTGCTACCTGCGGCATTCGCGCTGCTGCGTCCTTCCCTTCATGTGTGCTGATCAAGCACACCCGTGTTGTGAGACTTTTGTGCTACCCTGTGCAGCCTCTTGGGCATGGCTACCTGCTGCATGTGGCATATTTTGCGCTGCCGTGTCCTTCCCCCATGCGTGCTGAACAAGCACACCCATGTGTTGAGACTTTTGTGCTACGTGTGCAGCCATCTTGGGCATGGTTACCTGCTACATGTGGCATGTTTCGTGCTGCTGCGTCCTTCCCCTCATGTGCGCTGACCAGGCACACCTGAGTTTCCCCTACTGGGCGTGCTGCTCCACTAACAATGTCTGCTTTGAGAACGCCACATGCACACTCACGGTGGCCATGTGGAACCCCCACAGATGCAGCGGCCAACGCTGAGTCGTCCGTGCCTTGAGCTTGCAACTTCATGAGGCTCAGTAGGTGCTGAGCAGGTTTCAGACTCCGTGACAAACATGCCGAGCACTGAATGAAGTCATTCTGAGTGACTGCGACACACACACTCCTCAGCCCCGAGCGTCAAGTGTGTTTGCCCTGACATACATCATACACAGCCTCGCATGCAGAGGTGGGGAGACGCTGCTTGCTTGCTTGCTTTCTTGCTGCTGTGTAAAAGTGCTGCTTCTTTTGACATCATACAGTCACCGTCAAGCCTTGAAGGTGATCTGATGCAGCACAAAGTCCAAGCACACCGGACTCAGGCAGGTGGCTGGCATTCACAACCCGTCAACGTGAATCCAGTTTACAGTCAAGATCCTAAGAGCCACATCAGCCTCGAAGGTGATTTGATGCAGCACAAAGTGCAAGCACACCGGACTCCGACAAGCGGCTGGCATGCGCAACCAGTTAACATCAATCCAGTTTACAGCCAAGATCCCAAGAGCCACATCGGTCTAGAAGGTGATTTGATGAAGCACAAAGTGCCAGCACACACGACTCAGGCAGGTGACGGGCATGCGCAGCCAGTCAACACCAGGCTCTCACCCAACAGCTGTGAATCCAATTGAAGTTCAACATCTTGACTTTCAGGATCCCAAGAGCCCCGTCAGCTGCAGTCAACACCAGGCTCTCACCCGACAGCTTGACTGTCAAGCTATCCAGCTCGTATTGTAGGAGTCCAAAGCCAAATTTTATATTCAATGTTGTGGCACAACATATGTGGGATTCCAAACAATGCTGCACGAAGCACGCCATGTGACATTCATCGTGCAGTGCCAAACACACACATGGCATCTGCCAACATCGGACGTGACATCCACGGAGAATTCGGACATCCAGTGATCTGAGATCATAGCAGAGCCGCTACCGTGCTGATCAAGGCTGCGACAGCAGCAGCCCACACCCCAAACCCTACTAGGCTACCAGCTGCGTTCCCTTGGTTGACCCTGATGTTCAGGTGCGTGCCACTGCCAGCGCCGCTGAGCAGTCTCGCATCGTCAGTAGTCATCTCATTCACGTCCACGTAGTCCACAGCACTCAGTCCGATGACGCCCGCCGCACTGTATGTAAAGTTCGCGGCGTTCTTGTTTCCGCACACGTCGGTGAACACCACATCTAGCGTGTGGTTCTGGGTGCCGTTCAGCGCTTTCGCCGCGATTGTCAGCGGGGAGCTGCACTTCGCCAGAAGCTCGCCGTCATGGAAGCAGCTCTGGCTGCCGACGCCGTAGAACTGCCACTCAAGCGCGATGCTGTCTCCTGTCTGTTGGCAGGGAGCGCAAAGCAGCGACGGCGCAGCAGACGGGCAAGACATGCGAGCATAGCCGAGAGAGCAGCATGCACCATGATTGATCACCAGTCAATGGCTTGTGAAGGCGTGCACGCATTGCGGCTTTTGATGAGCATATAACAACATTGTTGGCAGCAGACGTCTGCCCAAATAAACAACCCAACATGGCAAACGAAGCTGCCACTCAATGGCCTTGCTGTCTGACATCCAGGGCTGTCAAAGTGCAGGGTTTATGGGTTTAGAGTCCAGGGTCTGCCACATCAGTAGCTGCTAGCCCTTGAGGAGGGCATGCGCCTCACCTGCAGCGCCTTGCCCACTTTGTCACTGCCGATGGCTGACAGCTGCACCCTGCGCGCTGAGCGCTGCAGGCCCACCAGGGGCGTCGAGTCGTTGGAGCCGTTCAGCACCAAGAAGCCCATGTACTCGCTGTAGCCTGCAGCCAGCAGTAGCCAGCCACCAGCAGCAGCAGCAGCAGCAGCAGTGGAAGCAGGCCCAGTTTGCTGTTTCAGATCGCCATTCGCCTAGCTGGCGGCATACGGCGACTCAGTTTCCAGCATGCAGTCAGCAGCAGCCAGTAACAACAGAAGTGGATGCATGCACATGCAAGTTCAGCTTCTTACTTGATAAGCAGGTGGAGAGCAGCAGCAGAGCAAACTCACAGTATTGCGGTGGTTTGCCGTGCGCCGCAATGTTGGCAGTGCACCAGTCCATGCTCACACGACGCTGCATGCATGGACACGTCATCTCATGCATGCCGTCCTGAACTTGAGATGACAGCGGTCTGAAAGCGCTGACCATGTGACTGCTTGTGTGATATGTGGACATACAAAGGCGTTGTTATCTGCGCATGCGCACCTGTCACCTCGGGCATGTCCTCCTGGGAGATGAGGGCTTTGCCCTGCAAGTCAACCAGCCCCGGGTACTTGCTGACCACGGACACTGCAGAGCAGCAGCAGCAGCAGCAGCAGCAGCAGCAGCAGCAGTAGCAGCAGCAGCAACAGCAGCAGCAGTTCAACCCGGCAACTACGCAACTCAACTCCTCCACAATGAGACCTGCACAGACCTACCAACATTCAACAACCCGGGGCCAGTGCTTGGCATATGGATATCCATCTGGCTGCCAGCTGAACAGAGTCAGCCCGCCTGCAGGAAAACAGCAGCGCACCTTTGGCTGACAGCCTGTAGTAGCCCTCTGCAAGGTCCCCAGTGTCCAGCGGGATGGTGATGATGTTAGCGGGCGTCGTCTCTGTGCCAGCAGCACGGCATGTACATACATGTATACATGTGTTTCATTGTCGTCAGTCAACCAGCCTTACAGCGACACTGCACCTTCTGCTTATTTGAGCAACCACAGCCTGCAGGGCTCACCCTGGCATCACCAACCTGCACACCCCTTTTGTTTGGGATTTCCTGGCCACCTCAGCTGCTGACAGTGGGCTGACCTGGCAGGACATGCTGCTGCTCACCTGGCGGCACTACATAGTACTTGTTGATCACGTAGGTAGCTCCCTCGCCGTTGAACTCCGGTGCCTTCTTGAGCAGCGTGCCGTTGACCGTCTTGCGGATGCTACCAAACACCTGCAGCGGGTGCCACGCGATACCAAGCACCATGTTCGCAGCGCAGGCGTGGTGTTGCTGAAGAAGTACACCTTGTTGACTGCAATCCCAACATTGTAGAATGCCGAGCTTGGGCAAGCTTGCGGCGCTGCCGCCAGGCACTCATTTACCATGCGATGCTGGGTCGAGATGTCAGCATGCTGCATTGAATTGAGCACAAGGACAGCGATGCACATGGACAGCACAGCCGCTGCTGCACACCCCTGCACACTGCCCCTGCGACACCCCTGCGAGTTTGCACCTGCACATGCTCTGAAGGTAATGTGGGCGCTCCTGCTGGCGTACAAGGGTGTGGCACGTTTGACAGCACTTTTTTTTGAACGTCTGACAGCACGAACAGCTGGCAGCCCACCTGGATGACTGGCTGCAACAGCTGGCAGCCCGAACAGCTGGCAGCCCAAACAGCTGGCAGCCCACCTGGATGACCGGCTGGAACAGCAGCGCCGCGCTGCCATCCGCGCCGGCCGCCGCGCTACCGTTCTGTGTCAGCAGCTGCGCCAGCGGCTTGATGTTGGTCACGTTCACAGCAACTGCAGTGTTTGAACAAACACAGCTCAGCAGGGATGATAATGTTACAGCTTTGCAGGAAGCATACTTTGCAGCGAGAGGAGAGGCGCAAGCGTTTTCTTAAACGGGGATTTTCGTGCTACGTGGGGCCATGTGCAGCCAAGCGCACTGCAGCTCAGTCCCAGAGCTTCTGTGTCGGATGCAGAAGAGCCTGGCTGTCATGCAGGAATGTATGCGTCACTTCAGCTGGGTAAGGCACCTGTGGGCCTGGCATACCTAGCACTGCACTGCCTAGGCAATGCAGAGACCATGAGCAACACCGCTGCATAGCTAACTAGCTACAGCCTATGCAACAAAGCTGCATATATATAGCTGGCCTATGCTACAGAGCTGCATGCTGAGCTAGCCTGTGTGCAGCAGCTGCATAGCTGGCCTGGGCGACGCAGCTACACAGCTAGCCTATGCGGCACAGCTTCCAACTTGGCATGCAGCGTGGTGCAAGCACTCACAGCCTGTGGGGTCTGCGCAGCTCTGGAAGTCGAACTGGGCGGATGCCTGGCCGTCATGCCTGTACCAGCAGACCTTGTGGACTGAGGTCAGCGCAGCAGGCATGCCAGCTGGCGCTTGGCTGAGAGAGTAGCCACTGACTGTCACAGTGATGGTGGCGCAGGTCTCGACCTGGGGGCGCAGCAAGCCATGGATCAGCAGGGCAAGGCGGGGTGGTCAGTGCCAACGGCACCAAAAGCTTCACTCGAGAGCTCTGCATTCTTGCTGTGCCAGGGGCGCGCTGCATGTGTAACCGCAGATGTCTTGGAAGCACGGGTGCTGCTGCTGTTGCTGCTCAGCGCTGTGTTGACGGCTGAACACCAGCAGCAACCCAAGGCGCACACCACACGAACGAGCAGGAGCAATCCATTGGTCTGCTCCTGCAGGACCCCAGTGCGCAGTGCAGGGACCTCAGCGATTCTAGCAAGTGCATGCATGGACCCCCTCAGCTCAGCCACATGCGCACTCTTTACCTACGACATTGCTGTCACCTAATAGCATGGTTGCAAAACATTAACTTGAGTGCGGCACTCACATCGTCCGCCCAGGGCTCCTGTGGCACTTGGATGCGGCCTGCGGTGCCAACCTTGCTGCCCGGCTGCGCTGCTCCATCGCCATACGCAACTGTGTAGCTCCACAAACCAGCTGCCGTCAGCTGCGGAGGAGCACCCTCAAAGCAGCTTGAGGAATCATCGCCATCTAGCAGGGGGCTGCTGGGATGAAGTACAACGTCGGTTGGGCAGCGGTGCCTGCTGTTGTGTGGTACTGCTTGAACGCTACTTTGAACACTTCGCCTGCCCCGCTGCTGCTGTCGGTACTGTCTGCCGCTGCCTGCTGAGATGACAGGCTCCAAATCCCGGGGCTGTTGCAGACTGCGTCGCCGGTGCACTTGGTGGCAGTTGTGCCGCTGCTGTCGATGACCCAGAGTGTTTCAGTGGTGCCTATCTGCTCATATGTTGGCTGCCAGTTCAGCTTAGGCTTGCAGCCATCGTAAACTGCTGCTGTTGAGCCTGCGTGGCAATAAGATGTTTGTTTAGTGTAGCATGAGACGGTGTAGCATGCAAGTACAGTACAGCAGCGACGAGTACTATGCGCAAGTGTCACCCAGTCCCCCTGCCAGTCTGAGGCGTGTGGCAGCTGCGAGGCTCACCCAAAATGCATAAGAAAGTATAGGGCACCATCTTAGGGCTAGAATCTTCTCAAGCACTTGAGATGCCGCCATGTCCTGAACGTGTCGCGCCTTTTGCTTCGCGAGCACAGGTTGCGCAGGTTTAGCTTATTGCAGCGGGGGGAGCCAGACAGGTGCATAACGGTGTAATTATACGTATCAAGCTTAAGAACGTGGAATAGTCACCGTGATACTGGGAAGCTGAGCCCAGCTGTCAGTTGTTACACAGCTTTACTGCCTGTTGCCCCAAGCATTGCATATGCAACATATGTCAAAATCAGAAACGTGTAAGATGCAGTGCAAACGCCGGCATGGCGCAGGACTGCCACCCGCACTCCTGTGCGCATGCACCATTGGCCAATGGGGCACAGGAGTTTTGCTAGGTGCTCACAGCAGAGCAGCGCTGGTGCAACACGCAGTACCCCTGCACCTGCTTGTGCTTTACTGCTGCTGCAGCTGTGTCTGTTGCTGTCTTGTCAGCGCGCAGGCTGTGACTGTTGCTCATGCTGCAGCCTGATATTTGCTGCTGCTGCTGTGCATGCTGCTGCTGCTTGCTCCTGCAACCCAGCCTACCAGCAGCTGCAGCTCCTACCTGTGCTGAAGTTAGAGCCCTGATTGAACCCCATCCACCAAAAGAGCGCACTGCAACGGAGCGCCTTCCAGGTGCAGCACGCTTGTCAAGATTAGCAGCACTCTAACGCAACAGCAAAAGGCAAACAAGCAAGCATTCTCACCCTACCCTTGCTGGTGAGGCTGTTGTTACCGATTACCACCGATTACCAAAGTAGGGCCACTGGCCCACCCTGTAAGAGCCACACATTGGCTCATGGAGGCCAACAATGTCTCAGCAACACCAAAGGGGAAGGGAGGCAGAGTTGAGATGTACACATTCCAGTGGGCCTTACACATCATTGCTGCTGCTTTGCTGCTGCTGTTGCCGTTGAACCTGCAGCAGCTGTGCCGGCTGACGATCTCCCACGAGCTGCAGCGGTCACTGCTGCGGCTGCGGCTGCGGCTGCGGCTGCTCTGCAGTCGAGCCGGCCTCTGCTGCTTTTGCTGCTGCTGCTGCTGCTGCTCCTGTTGACAGCGGCATGTACCACTCAGGTCCGAACCCTGCCATCTTCCTGGCTGCATCATTGAAAGGAGGCTGCAGTGCAACAGCAGCAAACACAACGTTTTCATCAGCATAAGCAGCAGCAGCAGCAGTGGGAGGTGTTGTTAGTGCACTAAACTGAGCACACGGGTGTATGATTCCGGGGTGCCGCCACCTGTTGCAGCATCACCGAGCCTGGGTTGTGCCTCACAGGAGCCCGTTCCCTCAAACATGTTTGACTGCTGATCTGCTGTGACATGTCGCGCTGAAATGTGGGCAGTTCCGCACGCCCTGCTTGCTTCGCATGAAAATGCAACACATCACACCTTCAGGCTGCCCTTGAAGTGTGACCGTATGAGTGAGTGAAACCAGGCCTCCACAGAGTCATACTTGCGCGCATCAGCAGCCCAACCATCATCCGCTGCTGCTGCTGCTGCTGCTGCTGCTGCTGCACTGCGTTGCATGCCTCCGCTTGATGCTGCTGCTGCGGCTGCAGCTGCTGTTGGTCAATGCTGTCGACTGTGCCTGCATGCCCTGCTGCTGCTGCTGCTGCTGCTGCAGCTGCACAGGCTGGCTGTTGGCTTGTGGCCACTTTGTGCAGGTGCCTCAGCCAGCGTACACCAGCGGCACAGTGAGAGATCTCTTCCTGCAAGAAGGAACAACACAGTTGGCAGTCACGCAGTAGGCATGTATCAGCAAAGCTTTTCAACGCCACAGTTCCAATACACCCCTCCTGCTTACTCTGCACAGTTGCCGGCGCCTTCATGCAAGCAGATGAAGGACAGATGATAAGAAATGCTTTCCTACAAGCAGAAGAAGAACTGCGCAGCTGCACAATGGACCTGTATGCATACACAACAAAGTCAACATGCATGCAATCCTCCCCTGCAGATATCCCACACAGCTGCTGCCACCAGTTGTCAACACGCCTTCTCATAAACTTTACACGCATCCAGGACGCATCAAACAGGAAGCAGCCGTGCTGCAGCTTAACTGACTCTCTGCACCAATGTTGTCATACAGTAGTGCTGCAGTCGGTTCTATTCCATCGCCCTTCCCCCAAAGATCCTCACTCTCCTGGCGTGTCACATACTCTCATGCATGCACCACCAAACATCGAGCCGGCGCCATTCCAGCGCCCAACACAATAACCATGTTGCATCCTGATGCGTGTCAGCGCTGCAGCAGGGCTCTGTGACCCACCGCATAGATGACGTCCCACAGCAGTGCAGCTGTCTCTTCATCCCCGTTGCCCCTGAACTTTGCCACTGTGCCTGGCAGAACATCGAGTCCCCGAGCCTCATGCACACAGTGCTCAACGGCCAGGCGTGCTGGCAAGCTGTGGGCAGTAGTGGACGCCGACTCCCACAACCTGTCCAGTTGAAAGCAGCAGATAGTGCAAGGACGCGTCAACAGGCAGCTGCTGCTGTGCTTGTTTCAGCGTGCAGCCCCTTGCGCATTTCACCACATTCAATACACCAAAGCAGCCAACTGCTAGGTCAGCTGGCAGACAGTGAGCTGAGCCAGGCCGATGCATTCCTGCAAGCAGACGCCCACCACCTGCAGACGTGGGCGGCATGCAAGCACATCTGGGTCGCCCGATGCTGATGATGCACCCTGTACTCGATACAAGCAAACCCCGGAAGCTGCACCCAACAGGCGCAGAGCAACACGTCAGTGTCAGCCGCATATGCTGGGAGTTTGAACTTGCCAGTAACATGTTACATGTCACTTCAATCGCTCCACGGCTGACAGTGCCTTGAGCTTGCAGTCAGCTCAGCAAGGCTAACCCTGGGCCACCCGTGCAGGATTTGGTTGCTTGTGACATGCAAAACCTTAAAACCCACTTGTCACGTGCTGGCTATGCACAACAAGTCAACAGCTTCCGGCAGCTCAGCAAGGCTGCACATGTTTACACTCACAGTATTTATTCAAAGTCCAAGAACTTTGCCATCTTCAAAGCCTGAACCCACCTGTCATGTGCTGGCAGTG
Source organism: Scenedesmus sp. NREL 46B-D3 (assembly GCA_014080715.1). Lineage (NCBI taxonomy): Eukaryota > Viridiplantae > Chlorophyta > Chlorophyceae > Sphaeropleales > Scenedesmaceae > Scenedesmus > Scenedesmus sp. NREL 46B-D3. Next base: position 152,560 of record JACERP010000061.1, read on the forward strand.
CCGCAACAAAAAGCGGCTTGCAGACACTCAGCAAGGCTGCAGCACTTGTGCATGCACCTAAATCTATGTGTGCATGTACTTGCGCTTCCCAGCACCGTGACCTCCAGCCTCACCCGTCGTGCGCTGGCAGCGCCCCGTATGAAGACCCGATTGCCTCCAGCCGCTTGGCTAAGCTGCAGAAGTGGGAGCACTCGTCAGCAGCCACCTGCACCCGCAGCAGACATTTTACTGCACACTGACTTGGAGAAGCTGCGGGGGGTCTCACGGTCCAATTGAGGACAGTCCAGCAGGGGCATGCATGTTCATTGCGTGTGCAATTCACAAATAGACTGACGCCAAAGATCTTTTGGAATGCTTGAGTTGTTGCAGCCTCAGGTTGGCGGATGGGGCTGCTGTGTAAGCGGGCCTGTGGCCCTGTACTGGCACCAGCAGCAGCCCAAGGCATCACATGCTCCCCGGTGCAGTCAGCAAGGCCAGCGCAGGCCACTGACTCGCCACGTGGTGTGGCAAAGCAGAAAAGCTGTGAACAAAAGCGCACACGAGAGCACGTTGCATAGCCGCACAGACTGAGCTGCGCGGCGACAGCCACCTGAGCAGATGCAAACACAGCCAAAGCAAGTCAGCAGGCAAGCAGCCACTGCATCATCCTGCAGGCGTGCATCCGGCAGTCGGCATGACGGCAGCGTGCATCCACTGCCTTTCCTGCATGTGCGGCCACCCATCGCAACAACCAGTGTCGCAGACTTGGCGCTCACCTGCACAAAGTCGTCGAAGAACGCCCTTGGCAGCTCGTAGGTCGGGTCGCTGCCAAAGCGCGCAATGATGTCCCAAGACAGGTCGACCGCCCAGTTCTCGATGTGCTGGAGCAAAACAGGAGCAGCAGGCGACAGCGGCGGCGGGAGCCCTGGCTTGCGTGCACATGCCCGCGTTGTGTGTTGTTATACCCCTCAAGGGGCTGGCATCCTTGGCGGCAGCATGCAACAGGCCTGTACATATGCATTTCAAACATGTGATTGGCCGAGTGAACAGAGGACCACACAAACCAAACTCGTCTCAGGCTAAGCAGCAGGCCTGGCCAGCTGCCGCTGTGCTGCGCAACACGCTGCCCAGCATGCAACACCAAGTACGCTGACGACCATCATACACGCCACAGCTGCCCACCACCAGGCTGCGCAGCAGCGCCCGACAAGACGCCGGTCTGCTGGGTGGGCAACATGCTGCCCACGATGCCACCACGCGCTGCGAGGCTTATACCTGGAGCAAGGTAACTGGTAGTTGCTTGATATTTATCAAACGAATTTATGAAAAATAAATGAAAACAACAGAAAAAAAAACCCAGCTGCTCACCGCCAGGCTGTGCAGCAGGGCCTGGCGGGAGGCGAGTGTGCCTCCCTTGCCCAGCTTGGGCATGTCCCTCGGGGCCACCAGCTTCACCTGCATGTTACGTAACATGTTATTTTGTGTTACACTGCTCAGAAGAACACTGCTGCTGCTGTCGATCACTGATCAAGCAGACTCACAGCCACCACCCAGGTCTTAAGTTTGGCCACGTGCCTTCTGACCTGCCTGCACCGCTGCTGACTCATGCGGCCCAGCAGCAACATGGCTGCTGCTGCTGCTGCTGCTGCTGCTGCTATCACGCATTACTCAGATTCTAACAGCACCCACCTTGTCGTCCAGCCGGTGAGGCCTGTCAGGCACCGCTGCTGACTCATGCGGCCCAGCAGTGGCCTGGCTGATGCCTCCGCTGCGCCACAACGCCACAGCCTGCACAGCGCAGCACAGCAACGGGGACAATCGATGTTGCTGTGCGTGCCAGCTGCATGCATTGCAGCCAACAAAGGATGTGCGGACTGCATCTGCTGCAGGTGCTGCTGTTGCTGCTGCAGGTGCATGTGCGCAATCAGGACTTGCTGCAGCTGAAGGTGCTGCCGCAGTGGGTGCACACTGCTGCTGCTGCTGCTGCTGCTGCCATGTGCTGCTGTCTGCCTTACCCTGTGGGTGAACTCAGCCTTCTGCCAGGGGTCCCCTGCAGGACAGCAGCAGCAGCAGCAGCAGCAGCTGTAAACATAATTCCCACTGCACAGGATAGAACGCGCTAGGGGTGCCATTCATGCGCCTGGCTATTCCCGCCGTAGGCGTGGGTGTTGATCAGCAGCTACACCAGTGCTGCAGCTGTAGGTTGCCACGTGAATGGTATGCAGATGCTGCCAGGTGAGAGCTTCAGCTCATTCTTTTCTTCTCAGGGTAAGAATCTGTTGTGAGTTTCAGGCAACATCGCAGCACCAAGCTGTAAGGTGAGCGTTGCATGACACAATCGCGGCTGCTGGCCACTCCCAGTCCAATCCTTGCATGCAGAACATGCAGAAGCACTTGGGAGCCGTCTACCTTCCAGAGCATGTTTGTGGTTGTAGATACTGTGTTGGGCCATCACCACGAGCTGCTGTCACCCGCTCTGTGCCGCCTAGCAGCATGCTGCGCAGCTGTGAGTATAATGCTTACCCACTTGCAGCACCTTCAAAGCTGCCCCTACCAGCGTGTCGCCCGGCTCTGGGCAACTCATAGATCTCTACAGCAGCTGAGCACAACAGCTGTGAGGTTGCTGTTCAGCAGACAGCAATTACACCAGGCAGAACTTCTGCCTGAAGAGTGTCTGCGGTGCTTCTGTCTTGTTGTCGCTGCTGCTTGTGCTGCTGAGAAACCCTGCTGTTTGTCAAGCAGGTGAACAACACTTGGGCTAATGTCAGCGAGAGCAACAACTCCACAATTCGCACCCGGCATGTGCAGCCTAAAAGTACAGCACACCTTGCTCCCAAATCCTGCAACCTACGAACGTGTCACTGACATTCGCTTGAACGAAACAGCCCGACCTTCTTGCAGCAACCTCTGCGGCAGCATAATCGTACTTGAACTATTTGATGCACCGTGCACATGGAGCAGATCAGCTTGTGAACTCCGCATCTGGCCCGGAGCTGCACAATAATCGGCAGCAGTTCACGTCAACATGTTGAAAAACATCTTTGAAAAGAAACGGAAGGAATCCTCTCCGACTAAGAAGGATTCAGCGCCCCTTCCTGCAGATGCACTGCTGCAGAAAGCACAGGCGTGCCTCACACGGCTTCGTGGGCTGCAGCCCTCCGACCCTGAGGCCTTTCCTCTGGTAAACGAAGCCTCTAGATACGGTGAGGCATGCGGCCGCAGCGAGATCTGCAGTTCGTATTCCATCACTGCAGAGCTGTGCTGTTTGACCTGGTGTATTGCTGCTTGGTCAGGCCTGCCAGCTGCCCATACTGCTGCGTCGCATACAACTCCATATTCTGGCGCGGCAGCAGTTATGTGCAACAACACTATCCCCTGCAGCTGCATGCTTCACCACCAGCGTCAGCAGTCACCAGCTGCACGTGCTGCAGAGTTACTCCCTGTCACTCTATGACCCACTCTCAAGTTCATACACTGCAGCTTGCAGCAATCATCCATGCAGACAGCTGCAGCGACTATGGTTTGGTAGCTCATTCTGAGTTCATCTTTGTACCTGCTGCTTATGCTTGCATCCCCGCAGTGCAGCAGCTGGAGATTGAGGTGCACAAGCTTGCAGGCAGCGACGACACCCGCTGTGGCGCCTGTGAGTGCACGTCCAGACAGAAGAAATTAGACAGGTTTTCTAAGTTGATGTTGCAGCATCGACAGCAGCAGCAGCAGCACAAGCAGAGCTGGCTGCAGCTAGGCCTGCCACGCTGGCAGAAAGCTGCAGTGGCAGCAGCTGCAGCGGCACTTGCAGGACGCCGCAAAAGCTGCCACTCGGTAGCAAGCTGGTGAAGCAGTCCAGGCAACAAGCAGTGCTTGAAACAACATTCGGCGCCTTCACATGCAGCAATCACCTGCAATCCAATGCCAGACCCAGCTGCATGGACTGCCTCAACACCTAAATGACGTGAAGGCCGTCCACGCCACTCTTTGCATGGCTGCCAACTCCCTCACACAAACCAAAAACACGGGCACAACCCACATGCAGACTCAGCATTCCCCACCTTCGCACCAACAAGCCCTCTGCTTTCCTGCAACTGCTGCTGCTGCTGCTGCTGCTGCTGCTGCTGCTGCTGCCTGCTGCTGCTGCTGCTGCTGCTGCTGCTGCTGTGTCCATGTTACCTGCAGGCAGCTGGATGAGTTGCAGGGCGACCTCAACGGCATGACACAGCGCATACTCAACTCAGTCGACATTGGACGGGACCCGCCTGCGCGGGGTGCAGGTGACCAGCAGCAGCAGCACCAGCACCAGCACCAGCACAAGCACCACCAGCAGCAGCAGCAGCAGCAGCAGCAGTTCGGCATGTGCAGCTACAGTTTATTGACAGGTGGCGCCCGGCTGGTGTTCAGCATGCATCAGCACGCACAAAATCCAGCAGCAGCAGCAGCAGCAGCAGCAGCAGGAGCAGCAGCAGTGCCGAGGCTGCGGCAAAGCGCCTGCAAGCAGGGCTGTGTGATGGCAGCAGCAGCTTGTGATGATGCCGCTGTCACTTGTCAGACGACATGCAGGGCCCAGACTGCGCGCGATGTGTATGTTTTTTGCTCACATTCTCAACATGGGCATGCACAAAACAGCTCCCGTGTGTGCACAAGTGCGTGTCGGCCATTAGCCCTGCTGCATGTGCGTCGTCGTTTTGACTGTGCATCAATGTGCCTGCAGGCACGTCCAGCAGCACACCAGCAGTGCATTTGCCGGCAGCAGCACCGCAAGAAGCAGCACCTGCAGCAACAGCTGGAGGCTTCGGTGGTTTGGATGATGATCTGTTCAGGTGAGGAGCAGGCAGCAGCAGCAGCCAGCAGCAGCAGCAGAAGCAGCAGCACTCCACCATCACCTGAGCACGAACTCCGCGAGCCAGCAGAGGGTACCTCGTGTTCCACATAAGCCCCACCCCAAGATATCAATGCGCAATTGCGCAGCGGGACATCCAACTCTGCTTGTATGTACGGTGCTGGTATGCTCACGCTCTCGCTGCTCGCTGCTGCGCCTCTGCCTGCAGCGGTCTGAGTATCTCAGAGGCGCCCGCCTCCTTTCCACCGCCGCCGCCGTCGGCTTTGAGCTACGGGTGCGAAGGCAGCCCACCGCCAAAGCAGCAGCAGCAGCAGCAGCAGCAGCAGCAGCAGGGCTTGCAGGCACCAGCAGCTGCCGCTCTGTCAGCCCCACAGCAGCGGCGCATCAGCAGCAGCACCAGCAGCAGGCCGGGCTCACCAGCGGCAACGCAGCACAGCAGCCCAGCAGCAGCAGCATCCGGGGCATCAAGCGGCTTACGTAGCCGCATCATCAGCCAGCACGAGCCAGGACCCCTCCCTGGCCTGGAGCGGCTTGGCTCCGCAGCAGCAGCAGCAGGAGATGCACGATCAAGCAGCAACGGAGGTTCGGCCAGTGCAAGCTTGGGCCCATTGGATGAGTCCCTGTTCTGTGACTTAGGCCCTGCGTCTGCTGCTGCCTTTGAAGATAGCACTGCTGCGCCTAGTGCTGCTGCAGCGCCCTCACGAACGCCTGCCAGTGCGGCGTCCACTGGCAGCAGCAGCAACGCTGCCCATACAGCAGCTGCAGGGCAGGCACAGCAGCAGCAGGCACAGCAGCAGCCGGAACAGCGGGCTGCAGCAGCAGCAGAAGCAGCAGCACCCCAGCCTGACATACTAGACCTGTCAGGACCATGCATTGAGGAGTCTCCGCTGCCACAGCAGCACGCTGCTAGTGCAGCAGCAGCAGCAGCACCAGTAGCAGCAGCAGCAGCAGCAGACCGCCCACTAGGTGCTATGGATAATCTGTCAGCAAGCACAACCGCTGCTCCCATGCCTGCTGCTGCCGCTGCTGCTGCTCCCACCACAACCAGCAGCAGTAGCTGGCTGGCACTCAGCAGTGGCAGCAGCATTGACAGCAGCGGCAACCAAAAGTTGGGAGGTGTAGCTTCGCTCTCAATGGACAGCGTCAGCAGCAGCAGCAGTAGTGCGGCAGCCATTGCTGCAGCAGCGGCAGCAAGTAAAGCCAAGAAGAAGACCAGCAAACTGCGAGTAGGGTACGGAAAGGCAGATGAGGATTTGTATGTTGGGCTCGACTTTTCTGCTGCAGCGCTGCATGCTCATCCTGCAGCTGCTGCAGCAGCAGCAGCACCTGCACCTGCACCAGCAGCAGTAACACCGCATGTGATGGGCCGGGCGGGTAGCAGCGGCAACGGCAACGGCAGCAGCAGCAGCAGCGGCAGCGGCAAACCGTCATTTGAGCGCGACCCGTTGGCACCGTACCCTGCCCCTCGAGCTGTCAAGCCTGGCAGTCAAACACACGAGCTGCACCATGCCAGCTCAGCAGAAGCACGAGCAGCACTGGCAGCCGCCGCCGCGCAGCAGCAGCTGCACCACCAGCCACCAGCAGCGGCAGCGGCAGCGGCAGCGCGCTCTCAGGTGCAGCTTCCGGCATCACCTCGTTCGCTGCAGCAGCACTGGCGGCACTGGGCCTGGGGGCGGCAGCGGTGCCAGCTCCGCCAGTCAAACCCCAAAGGTCGCGTCGCCGCGGGCTTCGTTTTCCGGCGGCTCCGCTACCGCTGCTGCTGCTGCTGCTGCTGCTGTGTCAGGTGTGGCAGGACCCCAAGAGCAGCAGCAGTTGGGTGGCAGTAGTCTGCATCGTAACAGCTCGGATTGCCCAACATCATCAGCAGCAGCAGCAGCGTCAGCAGACACGCAGCCACCTCAGCAGCAGCTGCTGGGGCCGCAGCGGGTGGCCGAGCCACTCGCCACCCCAGCGCCCCAGCAGCAGATGGAGCGGCCCAGCAGCCGCAGCAGCAGCAGGCGCCAGCAGCAGCATACGCCAGCCTCGCTGACACCTACTCCGGTGCTGCTGCTGCTGCTGCTACTGCTGCTGCTGCTGCGGCGGACGGAGTTCACGGTGGTCTCCACCGCGGGAGCTCGCTCAGCAGAAGAAGTTCATTGTCAGCTTCTGCAGCTCTGGGTGCTGGTGGCAGCAGCAGCAGCAGTGCTGGGGGAGTTGGTGAACAGCAGCAGCAGCAGGTGTCGCTGCAGGCGCTGGAGGACTTCCTGTCTCTCTTGAATTCCGGCCCTGTTGCTCACAGGTGGGTGCATTTGCAGGTGACGTCATGCTGCACTACAGTGTGCAAGCAGGCACGGTGGCAGACGTACATCGTGCATTGCTCTTGCTGACGCTTTGGATCCAGTTGTGAGGTGCCTGAGTTTTTGTTTGCGTGGCTGCACGGCTGCTTCAATCAGCGCTCCAGAAGCAGACAGCCTGCACCACCACGAAGCACACAGCAGAATGATGCACATGTTGTTGCGGTGTTGTTGACCGCCTAAGACGTGCGGGCAACCTGCCTCTGCTCTGCAGGGCGCAGGCGGCAGCAGCACACCAGCAGCAGCTGCTGGAGGCACTCGCCCAGCAGGCAGCAGCAGCCGGCCGCCAGGAGCGCCAGCTGGCAGCGCAGCGGCGCCAGCTGGCGGGTGACGCGGCGGCGCTGGAGCACCAGCAGCGGCCGGGGCTGGAGTCGCAGCAGGCAGCTGCTGTGGAGGCCGAAGACTTTGAGGCTGCCGCTGCAATTGATGAGCAGCTCCAGGTGCGTGTGCGGGTTTTGTAAGTAAGCAAGCAAGTAAGCAAGTAAGTCAGTCAGTAAGTAAGTAGACTACGCTAGGGCAGGCGCCAGCGTAATTTACGGCTTGAGAGGGTGTGTGTGTGCCCAGGGCCGCAGCACTGGACTAGCACGCCCCTACCTGTGCCCATGACCCTCATAAGGTGTCATGGGGTTTTGCGGGTTTTGTGGCGTTGCGGGATGCTTGATGTGTTTGGTTTGAGTTGTCATCGACGTGATGTGCTTTTTGTTGTTGTGTGATGATGGGTTGTTAATGTGTGGTTTGAAAGGTCATTGTGCAACGCTGTTTGTGTACGTCAGGCTGCTGTTGTAGGTATCCGGCACCGCAGCGTTGTCAGCTGGCCTGTCAAATGCATCGGCACACAGGAGGGGCTGTAGGTGAACAGGCTGCTGCTGCATGGGTGAAGAATGTAGAGGCTGATGCTCCTGTTCAAGAGCAGCTCCATGTGATGTGTTCGATCTGTGTTAGCCACAGTGCCACCGACAGCTGCAGATGCACATGCTGCAAACGTTGAGCAGCTGCAGGCGTTGCTGTCCATGGTGGAGCACAACTGCGGGTGGGCGACACGCTGTGCCTCACTACACCTGTTGCTTGCGCTCATTGTCAACCATGCACCATGGTGTGTGTGTTCTGCCCTGCCTTGTGCTCCACTGTGCAGGCGCTGGCAGCGCAGCAGCAGCAGCTGGCTGTGCGGCTGTGCCGGGCCGAGCACCAGCTGGGGCAGTGTGGTGCCGCGCGGGTCAGTCTCGTGGTGCTGCGGGGCCAGGTGAGGGGGCACCCGCCACGGCATGCGACGGGCGTTCCAACCCTGCTGTGTGCACACAGAGGAGGATTAGAACGATTCAAACTCTGTTTTGCATGAGGCCAGGGGAGCGTGAGCACGTCGACACCAGCCCAGTCCTGTACAGCAGGTGCATGCCTGCAGGTGTATAGGTGTAACCCAGCAGGTGTAACGCAGTGGTGTAACCCAGCAGGTGTGACTCAGTGGTGTAACCCAGCAGGTGTGACTCAGTGGTGTAACCCAGCAGGTGTGATTCAGTGGTGTAACCCAACTGATGCGACTCAGTGGTGTAAACCAACTGGTTGAACACCAGCACATGCGGACAACGATGGCAGTGCTTGTGAATTTCAGATGCATCACATGCCAGCGGGGTTGCAACGACGGTAAGCAGCAGTCTTAAATGGCAGTTTGCATGGTATGGTGAAGGCATGCACGATGGCTTCTTCCCTAACCCTGTCTGACCCTTCATGCCGCCGCCATGGCTGCCGCCGCGGCTGCTGCTTAATTGTGTCCTTTGCTGCAGCTGCTGGAGCGCCTGGGCGCCTTCTTTGGTGGACTGCGGGAGCAGCGCCAAGCAGAGGTCGTCAAAATGGAGGAGGAAGCGGCAGAGGTGAGGCAGCGGGGCCCTTTTTTTGCGGTGCTTGGGTGTTCTTTCCGGCGCTGCCGGGGGTGCACTTGGGCCATGCAGAAGCTTTGCTGGTGTTGGTTGAGTGCACAGCCAAGTGCTTGCGCAGGGCACTGAAGTGCGTGCGCTTCTGACTGCTTCTGCATACTAGTGTGCTTGTTCTGCTTTATTGTGATAGTGCACAAGCTTGGTGTTCCGACTCTGCGCACTGCTGGTGCTGCTGTCGTTGCCGCAGGCCAGCCGGTCAGCAGCAGCGCAAGCAGCGGCTGCTGCAGCGGCAGCGGCAGCAGCCAAGGAGGTGCTGCAAGCCAAGCAGGCGGCGCTGCAGGCAGCGCAGGCTGAGCTGGGCAGCAAGGTGCAGGCAGCCACTGCACCAGCCGTGGCAGAGAAGCAGCAGCTGCTGCAGCAGCAGGAGGAGCTTCAGGTGGGCAGTTTTTGGGTTTGCCTGCCAGAGAGCTGCTCAGCAAGCCGAGTGTATTGTTCTGGCAGCAGCAGGAGGAGCTTCAGGTGGGCAGTTTTTGGGTTTGCCTGCCAAAGAGCTGCTCAGCAAGCCGAGTGTATTGTTCTGGCAGCAGCAGGAGGAGCTTCAGGTGGGCAGTTTTTGGGTTTGCCTGCCAAAGAGCTGCTCAGCAAGCCGAGTGTATTGTTCTGGTATGCTTCAGTTGTTGTGCTGTTTGCCTTGTATGCCGTGCTGGGGTTTCTCAGCAGACAGCGCCGCAGGCAGGTTCGGCGGAGCAGGGCAGCGAAGCGCAGGGCAGCTGCCGCAACAGCAGGAGGAGCCGCCAGTGAATGCGATTGGATTCTGCAGGTTCATGCGCTGCGTGTGCAGCCAGCTCAGGTTGTGGACACCTGAAGACACCTCACACTGTGTGCAGGCAGTGATGGTGTGCCCCCTGAACCCCTGCTGCTGCTGCTGCTGCTGCTGCTGCTGCTGCTGCTGCAGGCTGAGGTGGATGCGCTGCGCGCCCAGCTGGCTCTGAAGGAGGAGCAGCTGGCAGCAGCAGCTGGGGCAGTGGCGGATGCTGACAGCAAGATCGTGAGTGGCATGCCGCTATGATTTCAGCAGTGGTGGTGGTGGTGGTGGTGGACTGGCCTCGTGTGGTTGAGCACCACAGCATATGCAGCTTGCTGGAAAAACCAGCGTGAGCATCAGCTTGCGCTGTTCACCGGTGTGCTTGCCCCTATTGATGTCAACTGCTGGTTAGATGCGTGCTGTGTTACTGTGCTGCTGCTGCTGCTGCCAGGCCTCGTTGGCCGACCAGTACGCAAGTGAAGAAGCTGGCCTGGCGCAGCAAGCTGCTGACGTGGCAGCTCTGTCTGCTGACCTGGCGGCGGCTGAGTCAGCGTCCGCTGACCTGACTGCTGCTGCTGAGTCCGGCAGGTCGGCTTTGCAGGAGCAGCAGTCAGCCCTGCTGCAAGAGGTGAGATGCGAGGACAGCTACTGTCAGGTTGAGGTGTTGCGCTGGTTGCTTGTTGTTCGATGGTGCGGCTCTGTGTGTGGCGCTTTCTGTGTGTTGTGCTGCAGTGTTGTTGCCCCATGTGATGTGGCAGCCCTGTCTGCTGACCTGGCGGCTGCTGAGCCAGCATTCAAGCACTGCAGGAGTATCAGGCAGCCCTACAGCAGGCGATACGCAGTTGTCACCGTTTGAAGTATGCATGCTGCCTGCAGAGGCGTTGTTGTGCTTGGTGTGCTACAGCACATATGCAGGTCCTAATGGCATGCGTTGCCAGGCACGCATGGTCCTTGACACACCTGCTGATTGTTTGCTGCTCTCTTTCCATCACCCCCAACCAATCGCCCCATGCTGCTTCTTGCACTGCTTCATTCACTGTCTTGCAGGTCTCGCAGCTTGCACAGTGGTCAGAGGAGCGTGCAACCGCAGCAGCGGCTGCTGCTGCTTCTGTCGCCGCCGAGCAAGCGGCACAGCAGCTGCTAGTGGGCCTGAAAGCAGCTGATGGGGAGGCACAAGAGAAGCTGCAGGACCTTTGCAAGTGCATCGATGATGCGGCAGCACAGGTGAGAGAGTACAGACACATGCATGCTGGTGGCAGGGCTGCAAGTTGAGGCGCAAAGGAGGCCACAGGGCATTTGCAAGTGCAGCTGAGAAGCAGCTGAGCGGCAGCAGCAGTTCCGGTCGTTGGTGCTGATCTTCTTGTTGCCTCATGCATTGGTCGTGTGTTCATGTGCAATGCAGGTTCAAGAAGCCGAGGTGCTGCGGGCGCGCCTGGCAGCTGACAAGGCGGCAGCAGACGACAAGGCAGCCGCAGCTGCCGCCCGGCTGCCAGAGGTTGAAGCGGAGAAGAAAGCAGCAGCAGCAAAGAAGGTGCGGGCCATTGGTGCTAGCTGCATGCATAACAAAGCCAGACTGGCAGCACATGAGGAGGGTGCAGAATGCTGCACGTTGGTTGAGTACCACGTCCGATGGTTTTAGCTGTGCAAGTGAGCACAGGCTGCTGGCCAGCAAGTGGGTCTAAGCTGCACCGTCCCCCATGACCACGGCAGGCTGGTCAGGTCCTGCTCACGTGAGCAGCACGCAAGCAGCAGCCAACGATGTGCGCTGGCGCTGACAACTGCTGCCAATCCTCTGCCACGTGACGTCCGCCGAGAACCAGCGTGCTGTGCGCTTTGTTGTTGGCATGCTCTGCAGGACTTCAAGGAAGCAGCTCGCCTGTCGACAGAAGCCAAGGCGCTTGCGGTTGCAGCGCAGGCGGCGGCCGAGGAGGCGCACGGCCTTTCAGGGCGGCTGGCAGCAGCGGCGGCACAGCAGGCAGGGCAGCAGGCAGAGCTGGAAGAGCTGCAAGCCATGAAGCAGGTGAGCAGCACACGCTGTGATGATGGCGTTTGTGGGTGCAGAGCCTGTCACTATTTTGTTGGTCATGGTGGTGTCAAGTGTGTGCTTGGGTTGGGCGACAGCAGAGGAGGCGCAAGGCCTATCAGGGGCGGCTGGCAGCGGCGGCGGCACAGCAGGCAGTGCAGCAGGCAGAGCTGGAAGAGCTGCAAGCCATGAAGCAGGTGGGCGGAAGACTTGGTGGTGATGGCGTTTGTGGGTGCAGAGCTTGTCTCTTCTTGCTATGCTTACAGTGGCATGACGGTCTGCCTCAAGTAGCGCGCAATGCAGCAGCAGCAAAGTGGCAGGGTCTGGGCAACAGCTGCCACCTTCTGCACATGATTTGAACAAAGCAGCAGCATTGCAACCTAGCAGTAAAGCAAAGCAAGGCAAAGCAGAGCCACCCACCCCCTCATGCATTGCTGCGCATGCAAGCAACGCTGGCACCGCCCATAAGGCACTAACTACAACACACTGCTGTTAAGACATAGAGCACTGAAGCACGCATAGGCAGCACAGCAGAAGCCCCTCGGCCGACATGCATTGCAATGCCCAATCTCCCCACAGTCTGCCGCAATACGCGTGTGGTAGCTCTGCTGTTGATACATGCCTCGAATGCACCTCCACCTCCCCCTATTTGTGACCTGCTGCTCTGCACTGTGCCCATTTGTGCTAACGCGTCACGCAGGAAGTTGCCAGGGATGCAGCAGCAGCCACATGGCGCCGCCTTGCTGGCAGCTGCCACATGTTGCGCACACAGCTGGCAGCAGCAGAGGCAGCTGGCGACGTGGGGGAGCTGCAAGCCTTGCAGGTCAGTAGCGGAGCCTGGCATTGACACTTGTGGCTTTGCAGTTTTGACCAGCTGCGTGCCACAGCTTGATGCGGGCGCTGCAGCAGTCGTTTCCTAGTTGCATCACTGTTACCGCTATGCTGCTGCTGCTGCTGCTGCTGCTGCTGCTGCTATGCTGCTATGCTGGTACAAACATAACATCCTCGATGCTGGTTGGACACTGCTGATGCGCTGGAACCCTAGCTCATGTCATCCCAGCAGTGCCTACTTGCAACACTCCTGCTGCTTCTCCCTGCAGGCTGACCTTGCTGCTGAGCAAAGTGTTCGCGATGCACTGGCCGCAAAATGGGGCGGCTTTACTGAGCAGGAGCTGCACGTGGAGGGGCTTGCACCTCCAGAGACAGATGCAGCAACAGCAGCAGCAGCAGCAACAGCAGGGAGTGCTGCTGAGGATGGCCAGTCTGAGCAGGAGCGGCACGTGGAGGGGCTGGAACCTGTCGCTGCTGCAGAACCAGCAGCAGCAGCAGCAGCAGCCGGTGCAGCAGCTATGCAGAACACCTGTGAGCCAGGTATGGCCGATGCTGGTGCTAATACATCCGTTGCACATGCAGCAGCCGAGGGCCACGGGCAGGCAGCGCAAGTGGCAGCACATGCAGGAGGCGTTGCAGCGGCAGTGGGGTCAGCAGAGACAACAGCAAGTGCATCATCAGATGGCTTAGCAGAAGCAACACCACAAGCAGCTGCAGGAGAGTTATCCAAGAGCGCGATGGCAATGCTGGTGGCAGTGCATAATTATGCTATATTATGTTATATTACAGTGTTGCAATGGCGGTTCTGGTGATCCTGGTAGCAGTGCAAAGGAATTTCACTGCTTGGACAATTCAAATGTCAAGCTGTCTGTACTTTGAAACATTTACAGGCAATGGTACTTGTAAGCTGCGCTAGAGAAAGTAACAGAACGAAAACAAGGTGGCGGGGATCCCTTCTGCTAGTAGCTGTTATGTGACATATGCTGCACTGTGTTTTGCATTTGTTGCATTGGATTTTGCAAAGTATGCTTCCTTGCTCTCCGGCATAGTTGCTTTCCTGCACTGAACATTTTGGAGCATGCATGCAGCCAGGCACGCTTGTATGGCCCGCAACTTCTTCCGTAGAAGAAATTCAGCACGTTCTGCCAGGCGACTGCTTCTCCACGACAACCATGCACAGGGGGACGCCTTGGCCGCAGAGTGCATATCTCACCTGTTGCTAGTGAAGGGAATCCCTTGCAAGCGAATTCAAGCATAGGCGTGGCTATCTGGCTGCAGGACTCCAACAGTAACCACCTACACGGCACATGTGTACACCTGCGGCGCAGCCTTGGAGGTTGCTGCTCCTGCCGGCATGAATCACGCATTAGTAACGCTTACCATAACAAAACTGTTTTGGAGCATGCATGCAGCCATGCACGCTTATATGGCCCGCACTTTGTACCGCAGCAGAAACGGAAGCACGCCGTAACGTACAGCGTACGTTCTACCAGACGAGTGCTTCATCACGGCAACCAGCACAGAGGTGAGGCCTTGACTGCGGAGTGCATGTTCTTATATGATACTAGTTAACGAAAAACCCTGCAAGCGTTGTCAAGCGTCGCGGCTGGCGGGCTGCAGAAGTCATGCAGTAACTCCCTGCACGTGCACGGCACATCTGCGGCACAGCTTAAAGCTCCAAATTTGGAGAATGCTGTTCCTGCCATCAGTCACCGGTGAGGGTACCCTTGCAGTAAACGAATGCCGTCACGAGAAATGTCTTGAAGCATGCATGCAGCCATGACGCCTGTATGGCGATTTCTACCGCAGCAGAAACGGCAGCACGTTCTGCCAGCTGCGCAGTTGCATGCAGGCGAGTGCTTCATAACGACAACCATGCAGAGAGGGACGCCTTGGCTGGGAGTGCATGTACGTACCTGCTACTAGTCAAAGTTAACCCCTTGCATTCATTTCGAAGCATCGTGGCGTGGCTGGCTGCTCCAGCGGAGTCCAATTGTAACCACCTGCACGGAACACATGCGGCGCAGCCTTGGAGTTGCTGCTCCTGCCATGCTTCACGCATGAAGTAGATGAATGCCGAAACAACGGCCATTCTTGGAGCATGCATGCGGCCATGCACGCTTAAAAGGCCGGCGCTTTCTACCCGTACCGTAGCAGAAACGGCAGCCGTTCTGCCAGCACAGCACGAGCTGCGCCCCACATATGTTGTTGTGTTTGCGGTATCAATACTTGAGCTGTGCCGTTCCGTGCGGGATGCCGTGCCTCTGGTCGGTGCATGGGTTTCGCAGCATCTCCCATTGCAAGCAAAGTGCAAAATGCCACTCAGTGTTCCGTGTAATTTATAATTGTATTCCGTAGGTGCTGATGTTCGCCAAATAGACAGGCAGCAATCCACGCCCAGCAGCAGCAACAAGCAGGGCTGCTGTCATCCTGCAGTGCCCAGCCACTTCAGCAGTCATCACCAGTGCATGCAAGCGATGCTGCTAAGCACGTACAACTACGGCATACATGGCTGAGCGCAGCCGCTACTGGCGTAGCACACCAACAAGTAGCAGCAGCAGTTCCCTCGATGGAGAGAGGGTGTCTCTGCTGCAATCCTGCGGCCCACCAGCTCAGGTTCAAAACTTTACCTCAAAACCTTGATCATCACCATTGGCTGCCATGTGGCTGCAGCAGAAGCCGCGTGTGCTGTGCTGGGCAGCAGCACATTATAAGTGTGAAAAGACACCATCATACATGTGTTGTTCTGAGGACATGCATGCCTGAAGCAGTGACAGGGGCGTTGTGAAGTGACAGAGCTGCCTCACACTGCTGTGATCACAGCACCAAACACTAGCGCCTGAGACACTGTTGTAAAGCGCGATCAGAGCATGAAGCCAACGTTGGTCTCCAGGAATGACTGCCCCACGAGCTCCACCTGGAACGGCAACGCTGCCATGGCTGCCTTGAAATCGAGGAAGGCCGGGGATGTGCGGTGCGTGTCCTCGTAGGCTTCTCTGCTGACGTACCTGCAGCAGCATACAGTGAAAAGGAACAGCAGGGTGGGAAGATGAGGCCCTCCTGCTCTGATGACACCAACAACACCGCCAGCCACTATGCCATGGCAGGGTGATTTACATGTGCATGGTGAAGGTGCTATGACGAGCCGTGACAGCCGATGATTTCAATTTTGAGGTAACCTCCCCCCCGCCACAGCACAACCAAGTGACGCAACAACACAGTCGCTCATGATGAGCAGCACAGCAATGTGGATGTGCGAAGGAGGCCAGTTCACAACAACCCGCATGAACCATTGCGACCACAGCCGCCAGCAGGTGCAAAGCCCGCAATGACATCGCACGCGATGTTGAGTGCCCACCACATCTTCACCGCTGTTCCATAAAGTGTCGCGTAACAAGTGCATGGCTGTGCCCAGTCCATGCGCGGGGTGCGGCAAGCACGCACCGCTCATACACCACATGTTGCAGGGGTCGTTGTCGGCCTGCAGCACCTCAAATGCCAGCGCTACGGGCTCTGCTGCCTTCACATACTCTGCCAGCGGCTGCCAGATCGCCAGAAAGTGAAGCTTCTGCAGCTCATTTTGAAAGCGGAGGTTGACCACCAGCACAAACGCCTGCAAGGCACGATTGAGAGTGCAAGATAGCAGCAGCTGCGGTTCACAACATGTTACGTACACAGTAGCCGCTGACAGCATGCACACACAGCAGAAGTGTCCACACAACGCTGCATCTGATGCAAGAAGGGGTACAAGGACGAGTTGCTGTGCAAGGGTCACACGTGCCAGGCTGGGTGACAGAAGCAACGCGAAGCACGGCAGTGAGCAGCCTGCCCTCCAGCGCGCTTCAGTACTCATGCATCCCGCAGCAATGTGGCAGGTCGTGCTGCCACACTCCGCGCCTGCTCATGCTGCTGCCCATCTACCAGTTGCTCTGTGTTTGATTTTCTCCTGGAGTGTTGCTTTTCCCGTTATGCAGTACACACAGCGGCACTGCTGCTCTGCCTTGCCGCCCTGCCCTGTGTGCGGTGCTGCTGGCAGCCTTCCTTGATGCGCATGCGACTGCATATGACCTGCCGCAGTGCTGCTGTCCTTCGTCACTCCCAACCACTGCAACGTGCCAACACTTGCTGCATGTGTGGAGGCACTTGCAACGCCCTACTTGCTTTGTTGCTGGCCCCCCATGCTGTCGACAACCAGATGGCTTGCACCCTGCCTCAAGCTGCTGCTTCCTGCCTGTCCTGCACCCTGAGACGTGCCCATCATCGCCTGTTGCTGTGGCTTCCACATGCCAAGTTGACTAACTTGGCTACGTTGACCAACTGACTTAGTTGACTCACGTGCTTCAATGCTGCTGAGTCCAGCCTCTCCTGCAGGCTGAAGGGCGCCACACGTGGCCGGTTGATGTGAGTGTACAGGGCATACAGTACACCTGTTGCACCTGCTGCTGCTGCTAGCCTGCACAGCGGACATGCGGCAGCACTCGCAGCAGCAGGCTGAGTTGAAACACAGTTTAGCAAGGTATAACTTGGGACACCTGCAAAGTTTGTTTGCAAAGTTACTCACAAGGTGGGGATTGAAGGGTGCTCCGGCAGCAGGAAGAGTTTAACCCGGCGGTCCCTGCCATCAACTGATCATGGCTGTTGCAATCCAGTTGATGGCTGAAGCGGACATTTGTAAACTCATGGTGTGTCCTACTGATTGTGAGAAGTACAATAATAAACAGCAGCCAACCGTGGGCTCCACCTTGCTGTACAGGCTGTTGTGCAATTGCTGCAACAGCGTGTTGCTAGCACAGAAGCAGGTGATTGGGGAAGCTATAGCTGAAATATAACCAGCTATGATGTCTTGCAAAGCTGCATGTTACTGCCAGGATGGAAGCTTTGACATAGAGTGTCGCGGGGTGCAAGCTGACCAGCAGCAGGAGCAGCAACAGCAGCAGCAGCCAGAAGCTCACCATGTCAGCCGCTCGCTGGCCATTGCCCTTAGAAACGCCGAGTCAACTTTAGTTTGCTACTATGAAAACGTTTCTGTAGAGCTGCTCAGCTCATAGCTCCGAGCAACAATGTGCACAGGTGTGGCAGTTTCAGGCAAGCACTACGGCAAACTCACTTTGCTTGCATCGCTTATAACACGTAATATCATACGTACATCTACTATATTCACCACTGGTTGCTGATTATGGGTGAGGCTATGGATGTGGCACATGGCTGTTGCTTGCGGAAGTACCACCTGCTGATATCACGGCAAGCAGTATCGGCATGTATCGTGTGTACTGACGAGCAGTCAACCTGCAACATATTCGAGCCAATCAATGCTCATTGTGCACATTAAGCTGGCTCCGTCCTTCGTCACTCTGTTGCAGCATGCCGAAAGCAAGCAGATGCCCTTAGCACCTGATCAACGCTTATGGCAGCTTATACGAGCGTGATCGGAGAAGCCAGCTGGCCTCGACGGTCTGCTTGCCGGCATCAGCGCTCTGCACTTGTGGCTCAGCAGCAGAAAACAGCAGGATGCCGCATGCTGTGCTGCCCCTTGGGCAACAGGAGCTTGGCTGTGCACGCTGGGATGCCGGACAGGTGCGCAGGGTTGCTGTGCAGCGTCCCTGGGGCTCTGCTGCCGCCGCATGTTGCAAGTACAAGTGCAGCAGCAGGACAGGGTGGTTCATGAGAGCAGTTGCTGTTACTATGTTAAGTAGCTGCAACAATTTGATACAAACTAGACATGCTGCGGAGGTTATTTACGTCATGGTACCGCACAGCAGCACCAGTCAGCAAAATAAAACCAGCAGGAGCGTTCAGTCCAAAGTAAGATACAGACCCAGTCATCGTCCCTGGCCTAGGCATTGGGGGTGGTCTTCAAAACAATAGAGCATACACACAAGAATGATGGGATTTGCCAGAGGCATAAGGGCTTCAGGCAGAAAGCCTGACAGCAGGCTGCAGCAACACACATAATTGCTGCAGTACAGGCCAAGCGGATTGGTGACAGCTTTGGCTAGTGACACGTGAGGGTATTGCATGATTTCCACTGACAGATTTCATCGAATATAATTTATTGCGGAACTCCTCCGCACTGCCACACCTCCAACTACCTACCAAAGCCGAGCACAGCTTCACCTTTGTTGGTGTGGCAGTGACGCACGTATGCAGCCGTCCCCGTGCACTTCACGCAATGCTGCAGGTTGTCACGCAGTTCTGTTGTGTATTGCACCTTGCTAATTGTGTATGGGGTTTGACCAACAGCAACGCTCACTGCAACAGGAGCTGCTGCACCAGCCGCGCATGCCGAAGCAGCAACTGCCATGTTCCTGTCAGTAACATGTAGCAAACCTATCAGCAAGAGGAGCAGCAGCAGAACCGGCTTCTTCACATATGCAAACCTCCACCGTTTTGCCTAGTCACAAACTCCATCACCCCACAACTGAAAATCTAGCAGGGGTCACACAGCAAGCAAGCTCACATACAGGTCTTCTGATGTACACTGCATCCGGTTGGTGCACAGACCGCGGCGCTGCTGCCTTATATGCAGATGCAGCGCCACGCAGGCAGAACAACGCAGTGGCATGGTCAGCTGCTCACCCAGCAGGCCTTGCACCGCAGCTGCACCAGTGCCAGCGCATGCGCTTGCAAGGGAAGCAGCCTGCAGGAAGCGACCTGCAGCACCAGAACTTGCAGGACGCTGGTTGCAGTCGAGCAGCTTGCAATCAAGCAGCTTGCAGAAAGGCAGCTCGCAGGTTGCGCATGCAGCACAGGATGTCACGCATTGTGCAGGAGAGCAGCTCATGATGAACATGTCAGTGCTCAGTACTCTGAGGATAGTAGATGCAGCCCAGCAGCTTCACAGAAGGCAGCGATTACCCTTGTGTCGAGTTGGATCAGCAGCTGGATGCTCAAGTTGGGCGTTGGCTACTCGCTGGTGTGCTGGCTGTTGGCGGCATGCAAGCCGCCGTTCTAACCACAGAACCAGCGCACCTTCAGCCTCGCGTACATGCAGTGCGCACTGTGGGTTGAATGCATACCGGTGTTGCCGGCTGTCGTGCTTGTGCAGGCTGCTGTTGTCCTCGCAGGAGGAATACAGCTTCAGCCTGACACAGCTGATGGTGGTGCTGGACAAGCCCATCGGGCTGACCCTGGCGCCGGACCCCACCACCGGCCACGTGTATGTGCAGCACATAGCAGCGGGCATGTCAGCAGCAGACAGCAGACTTGTCCTGGTGAGCGCGGCGCGATGTTACATTATTTTACATTATGTTACATGACACGATTTGCATTCGGACTGTTGCGTTGTGCCTGGCGCTGTGGCTGACTGTGGTGTACATGCCTGGGCCCGTGTTTGTGCAACACACTGTAACGGGCACGTCAGCAGCGGAGAGCAGACTAGGTGTCAAGAGCATCATAACAGCTCAGTGGTTTCAGCTTGTCCATGCAGCAGCTGCCACACGTGCCTGCCTACTACACCTCAGGGGAGCAGCAAGGGCTGCCACAGCTGTATAGAAGCGTGGTTCCAACCGTCAGCTGTGCACATGTGCCACCTCTGCCGCCGACATCACTGTATCTATCATTCACTGCTGTGTCTGCTGCCGCTGCTGCTGCCGCTGCTGCTGCTGCTGCTGCCAGGTTGGTGACCGCCTGCTGTCCTGCAGCGCCGTGTTTGGTGATGAAATGTGGCACGCGCAGGACCTGCAGCGCACCCGCTGGGCCATCAACAACCGACCCGGCAAGGTGGGTGCTTAGGGCATCAGTTGCGCTTAGCCATGCTCTGGTGTGTTGCGGCTGTGTGCACAGGGCCTGACCACGTATGGTCCGCAACGCCTACGGGCTGCTTGCAACAATGCACGCGCTGGACCATCAACAACCAACCCGGCAACGTGGGTGTTGGCCGAGTCACTGTACTGATCCATTGCCATGTCGTACCACAGCCGGCACCTGGTGCAAGAGGGTTGACAGCAGTGCAGCGCATGTGCTGGGCCATCAGCAACTGACCCGGCAAGGTGGGTGCTTGCGGCATCTACTGTGCTTGCCGTGCTATTGTGAGTTGCGGCGTCGCATGCAAGCCAGAACCATGCGAGGCAGCTGACTAATATGGTCACAACAAAACATTGGGGGTGCTTGCACAATGCACGCTGCGATGGGCCGTCAACACCCGGTCAGGCAAGGTGCGTGCTGGCCAAGCCACTGTGCGAATTTTTGGCCATCTCCATTCTTTGACTCCAATGCAGCGCACACGCTGTGCCATCCACAAACAAACTCATGTGGGTGTTGACAAGCCACTGTGCTGATTTTTTGGCCATTTTGATTGTTTGACACCGGTTCAGCGCACACGCTGGGCCACCATCAACCTAGGTGGGTGTTGGCTGAGCCACTGTGCTGATCTGGCCATGTCTGTTTTTTTTTGGTAACAGCAACCAGGCAACGCGGCCACACATGCTGGGGCCGTCAACGACGTAGGTGTGTGGTGTTGACCAAGCCACTGTGGTGATGCGTTGCCATGTCGTGTTCAACAGCAGCGCAGCGCACATGCTGGGCCATCAACAACCGGCCCGGCAAGGCAACCAGCTATGTAGAGATGGTCACTCCTCCTGTGTGTGCACCATTGCAGGCAGCTAGTAATTCCGCTTGTTTGTTGCGCTTCATAGGGCTCAGGATGCGTCTGCTGCTGTGCAATGCTTGTGTTTTCTGTAGCGCAACACCTCCCAAGGGTAGCGCCTGGGTGGCCGGCATCGTTCTGGACGCCAGTTTTTGCGCTCAGCACGTCGCCAAATCACCAAGCACCGGTATAACTGCTTCGCTGCTGCCGCAGCTTGAGCTGCCGCAGCTTGAGCTGCTGCTGCTGCTGCTGCTGCTGCTGCTGCTGCTGCTGCTGCTGCAGGTGAAGCTGGTGCTGGAGCGTGGCACCGGCCGCCTGCCGCCCTGGTACTTCCAAGGCAGGGAGGGCATCGCCACATGGGAGGTGGGTGCCCACAGCCTTCGCGTCGTCGGGGACCGGCTGTGCTCCTGCGGCGGGGGTTCGAACCCTGCTGTGTGCACAGCAGCAGGGGGAATTCAGCTTCCTTACACCACATGGGAGGTGCGTGCCCACAGCCTTCCGCATTATTGGGGACCGGCTGTGCTGCTGCCGCGGGGGTTTCAGCCCTGCTGTGTGCACAGGAGGTAGGCAAATTTAGCTTCCTTATAAAACATGGGAGGTGCGTGCCCACAGCCTTCGTGTTGTCCGGGACCGGCTGTGCTCCTGCGATGGTGTTCGAACCCTGCTGTGTGCACAGGAGTACGGGAATCTCAGCTCTCTCACACAACATGGGAGGTGCGTGCCCACAGCCTTCCGCGTTGCAGTCATGGTGATAATGTTACGCCTTTCTCTTTCGCCAGCATCAGATGCTACATTGTGTCGTTCATACTGCTGCTGCAGCGGCTGCAGATGTGGTGTGCATGGTGTTGGAGGGCTATGTTGCAGGCACGCCCCTGTGATTCCAGCATTCTGGTGTTAGGGGACGCCTGCTTTGCATCATGCTGAGTAGTATGAAGAGGCAGTTGTAAATATGTAGCGTGCCCGTCGTTGAGCGAAACCCTACATCAACCCTTGCACTCGGCGGTGCGACTGTCAAACCCAAGGGATGTGTGTACAGCAATGGGGTGCATTACCAACATCTCTATCTGCGTAGACCCCTGGGTACAGCTGCTCTGTTTTGCCATCACGCAACGTTCCATGCAGGTGCCAGAGCTGCAGCTGCCGATCAGATTCACCACGCCGTGGGCGGCGAGCTGATGGAGAGCGTGCCTGGGGCCGGGCGCAGCATGACGGTCAGCTTCAACCGCTGCATGTACCCCAGCAGCGCAGAACAGGTGGGCAAATTGAGTGCTCAGGACTGTTGAGAGCCAGGGCTTTTGCGGTGGTGTGCAGTGCCATGGATTTTGGAATTGCAACGCCCGCCAACCAGAGACCTTACAATGTTGCTGGTATGCGCTGCATGGTGGGCTGATGGAGAGCGTGCCTGGGGCCGGGCCCAGCATGGCAGTCAGCAGAAACCGCTGCACGAACCCCAGCAGCGCAGAACAGGTGGGCAGGGTCTAGGGTACAAGGTTTGAGAAATGCTGGCATGTGGTTAGGCTTTCACATACACGGCCTCAGCTCTGCAGCTTGGCTGTGACGGGGGCAGCAGTACTGGCTCTTGTCCGTCGCAAGTACCCAGGATGCACATGCCCCAACCTCTCTCTGACTGCTGCTGCTGCTGGCTGCTGCTGCTGCGGCAGGTGCGGCCGCACGTGCTGCGGCCCGGCCTGCTCGCTCGGCGCGGACGCACGGAGCAGCTGTCGAGGCAGCTGGTCGACACCACCGCGTCGCCCGAGGTGGACATCACCTCCCCCATCAGCAGGTGAGGGCGGCCGGGTTGGAAGCAAAGGTTGCGAAAAGCACCTGAGCTAGGGGTTGAGCGCTGTCAACGCCTGGCTGGTACCCGGCCGGTGAACTGTCCATGGTGTACGGCCCGCCATTGAGTCTTTTGTGGGGTTTTTTGAGGCGCACGAGGCCACTCCTCACCCTCACGCACACCTCGAGGTGTACGGTGTACACTCCATGCGCACGTCGAAACGCTCAAACATTCAAGCAGTCAGATGAGGCCACTCCTCACCTCACCACGCACACCTCGCGGCGTACGGTGTGCACCGTGCGCACCACAAAACATTCAAATATCCAACCATTCATTCGTTTGAGCTCGCATCTGTTCACAAACTACGCTGTGTGGTCTGCCGCGGCTCAGGCTCCTGGCGGGCAGGGACGGCGCCCGTTTCCAAGTCGGACTGTCGGCCGCGCCTCTGCAGCCTGGCGGTACGACAAACGTACTGCCCTTCAGGCGGCCCGGCAGCAGCAGCGGCAGCAGCACACCAAACCCCAACGCCAACAGCAACAACAGCAGCAGCGGCGGCAACAGCAGCGGTGCCGGCGTCGCCAGCACACCTGGTCAAAGCAACGCAAACAATGTGCAGAACAGCAGCAGCGGCGGCAACAGCGGCGGTGCCGGCGGCGCCAGCACACCTGGTCAAAGCAACGCAAACAGTGTGCAGAACAGCAGCAGCGGCGGCAACAGCGGCGGTGCCGGCGTCGCCAACACACCGGGTCAAAGCAACGCAAACAATGTGCAGAACAGCAGCAGCGGCGGCGATGCGGCCGGCGGCAGCAGCAGCAGCAGTGCGGCCGGCGCCAGCAACAGCAGCAGCAAGCAGAGCAGCAGTTTGTCGACGCTTGCTGCTGCGGCAGCCGCTGCTGCTGCTTGGGGCGGTTCTGTTGCTGGCCCTGGCGGCGGCATTGTTCCCATGCGCGACAAAAAGGTGCGGTTTCTTTAAACTTATGTGTAGGTGTAGGGTTGGGTTGACAGAAGTGCGGTGCAGGTGCAGGGTTTGGTTTGGTCGGTGCGTGCAGCAGCTGTGTTGGCTGCCCCTGCGGGAGATGCACTGCCGATGACAGCTCGTGAGCGCCTGGCGTGTTTTGTTGTCACCGGGCAAGTTGAATGATGGGTGTGCCGGGGGAGTTGGTTTGGCGCGTTGTGCTGTGTGCAGAGCCGGTGCTTGGGCCAGTGAAGTTGAAGTGGCGTGGTTCACCGGGCAAGTTGATGGTGGTTGTGCCGGGGGAGTTGGTTTGGCGTGTTGTGCTGTGTCGTTGAGCCGGTGCTTGGGGATGCGCGTCGCAAAACTGCAGGTGCTGCAGCGCTGCTGCCGTGCCTGCTCGCCAGCAGACACCTGGCCACTGTTGCGGTGCAGGCCGTACGGGCAACAGGTTTGAGGGTTTAGGGTTAGGGGTTGTGGGTGTTGCCACTGACAAGTGACGACAGTCGCCCAAACTCCATGTGTTTTCTACTCTACGTCGTTTTGTACCGTGCGTATGCTGCTGCAGCAGGATGGCACGGGCCGCCCTGGCTGCCGGTGAGATGATGCAAACACGCTTGCTCGTCTCAAACATCACCAGGGATGTGCCTTGGCCGCCGCACCGCTGCTGCAGGTCGTGCAGGTCCTGCCGTGGCTGCTGGTCGGCATTATGCGTGTCACCAGCCTCACCTCAGCAGCGCCACCTCACAACCTGCATGCGTGTGCATCTTCACCCGCTGCTGCAGGTCGTGCAGGTCCTGCCGTGGCTGCTGGTCGGCAACGGCCGCCTCAACAGCGCAGACCTGACGCGCCTGGCAACCACCCGCGCGCTCGGCTGCCTGCTTGAGCTGCGGCTGACCCTAAACCACGAGGGCTTACTGTGCCCGGTCGGGTCGCAGCCGCCGCCCTTCAGCCTGCCGGCGGCGCCTGTGCCGCCCACGCTGTCGCCGTTGACGACGCCGGCGCCGGCGCCCGTGGAACCGCCGCCGTTCCCAGCTGGGCAGCAGCAGCTGCAGGGAGACAAAGCGCAGGACAAGCAGCAGCAGCAGCAGCAGCTGGACCGGCAGCAGCAGCAGCAGCATGCAGCAGCAGATGCTGGTGCACTAGCAGCTGGCTTGGTCGGCATGGCCGGGCCGGATGTAGGGTTTGCGGGCGCTGCTGCTGCCGCTGCTGCGGTAACAGCTGCGGCAGCTGGCGCCGACGGTCAAAACCCTAACAGCAGCGATAATGTGAACCCTAGCGGCAGCAGCAGCAGCAGTGGCCCGATGGAGCCAAGCCCGTTGACGTTGCAGGCGCATGCGATCCTGCACTGCATAGCGGACCTGCATCGACTGACGATTCGGCGGGAGTGGACTCCAAAAGGAGGCACTGCATGGCGGCAGCAGCTGTACCAGCAGCCGCCGTCGCCGTTTGCTCCGGGCACTTCCCCCTACCTGCCTCGGCAGCAGCAGCTGCAGCAGCAGGGATCGGCGCTAGGCTTAGGCAGCAGTACAAGCAGCAGTACAAGCAGCAGCACAAGCAGCAGCAGCAGCATTGCTCCACCAAGCATGGGCATTTGTGCTCCAGGCCCTGCTGCCAGCCCCAGCATCCCTAGCAGCAATTTGAGCGGCAGCAGCAGCAGCAGCAGCGGTAAGAGCAGCAGCAGCAGCGGCAGCAGCACCTTCGGGTTCCGGCAGCCGAGCAGCCAGCTGCTGCTGAGTTGTGACGAGGGTGCCTGGGGGTCGGTCGGGCTGGTGCTGGTGGCGTGGCTGCACTGGCACTGCGGCGTGTCGCAGGCGGCGGCAGTCGAGTGCGTCGGCCAAGCGCTCGGCGTCACGCTCAACCAGGTGGGCTTTTTGCAGGGCTGCTTCGTCGCTGTTTTTGTTTTCTGGAAGGCTGACCTGTCAGCAGGTCATGCTGCGTTGGCGTCACTCTCTAACGGGGCGAGCTGATGGCTGGGTGGCTGTCTCGCCGTCCATTACCTTGTTCTTTTGGGCTGCACCGTTACCAGGTGATCTGATGAGCCAATGGTGCAGGTGCAGGGGGGGGCTGCCCGTTGACTGAGCGGCCGGATTTCTTGAATAGCTGGCGGCCTGTTGCTGGTGTGTTGTAAGAGGGTGCTTTGGGGTGTGGCCTGGTGACCAGCCCTGTGTCGCCGTCCAAGGTTTTGGCCTGTTGCTGGTGTGTTGTAAGAGGGTGCTTTGGGGTGTGGCCTGGTGACCAGCCCTGTGTCGCCGTCCAAGGTTTTGGCCTGTTGCTGGTGTGTTGTAAGAGGGTGCTTGGGGTGTGGCTGGCCTGGTGCGTCGATATTTGCATGGCTGCACCAGGACTAGCACTGTGGCACGGATGGGAGTGTGTTTCTCATCGACCAGCAAAGCACTTGGAGTGACAACCAACGACAATGTGAAGTGCTAGTGACTAACTAGCAACAAAAGATCAGGTGCATGCATGCTTTCTGCAGACACTGCACGACGGCGGTTACCCCTGTCGGTGTGTATTGGTTGAGCCCGACACACCGTCGCAATGCTGCTGTGGTGCTTTGCACTCAGCTCCGCTGGCAAAATGGACCCAAACATAGACTGGTGAGTCAACCCCATCTCTCTGCGTGCTTGAACCCTGAATCTTGCAACGCTCAGTCGTAACCCTCAAACCTGCAGCTCACAACCTTGTGCCCTGAACCCTGCAGGCTGTGCTGTTCGAGGTTCAGCGGCTGCTGGTGGTGCGGGCCAAGGAGCGCTTCAGCCGGCTCATGCTCACCTGGCCCTACGGGGGTGGCAGCGCCGAGGTATGTTACCGGACCATGCTAGCTCCTACTTCCAGCCTGCATGCTCAACAACCTGAACACGGAAAAGCTGCAGCGCCAAAGTTTGTCACCCGACCATGCTAGCTCCTGCTTTAGCCTGCAGCGCATGCTCAGCAGCATCAAGAACGGAAAATTTGCTGTGTTGAGGCATGCTTTTCAACCTTGTAAGCTCCTACTTCCAGCCTGCAGCCCTGCAGGACGAGGTATGTTTCCATGAAAGCTTAGTTACATAAGGGTCCAGTCACCATCTCTGATGGATGCATTACCCCGAGATCAGCACGCTGCTGACATGTGAACAATTAAGACCGGATGCGCGCACGACATAGCGCAAATTGTTCATCTGGACACATGCAAAGGATTTCTTGACCACGTGAGCTCGTTTTCCCAAGCTGCAGTGAATGGTGGCCACCCATTCACAGCTGCAAGAAAGCGGCAGCGCCGAGGCCGGCGGCAGCGCTGGTCACGCAACCCGCATGTCGTTTGCGCAACCTGGGCATCAGCAACGGCAGCTGTTGTGTGCGTGTGCCGGCCGCACCTTCGGTGCGTGGAGCTGCCAGTGTGCTGCAGGCGCTTTGCCGGCAGCTGGGCAACGTTGGAAGTGCGCTGCATGGCCTGCTGATCGGCGCTGACTGTGCTTTGTGCTGCAACCCTGCTGCGATGCCTGCACGCTGCGCTGCAGGTGTTGGGCAACCGAGTGGGCAACGTTGAAGTGTGCTGCATGGCCTGCTGATCGGCTTTCACAGTGCTGTGTGCTGAACCCCCCCGCCCCGCCCACCCATCTCCACCCGCTGCGCTGCGCCGCAGGTGTCGGGCGACCTGGTGGGCGGCTGGACTGAATCGGCTCTGACTGTGCTGTGTGCTGCCACCCACCCCCACCCCCACCACCCCACCACCCTCTTTCCGCCCACCCATCCCCGGCCGCTGCGCTGCAGGTGTTTGGTCGGCAGCTGGGCCAATGTTGAAGTGTGCTGCATGGCCTGCTGATCAGCTTTTACAATGCCGCGCTGCGCCGCAGGTGTCGGGCGACCTGGTGGGCGGCTGGACGCAGCGCGTGGCGATGCAGCGCTGCCTCAGCCCCGACGGCTGCCTGGGCGCAAGCAAGGGTGAGCTGCGGCAACAACGTTAACACAGTCTGCGTGGCTTGCCTTGCACACTGAATGCGCTGTTCTGGTGCTGCTGGTCCTTTTCGTGTCCGAGGGGTTGCACTCCAAGGTTGCTGGGCGGTCGATGGTTGCGGTTTATGGTAGTCGTTCCTTTTGATTCGATACCTGGTCGCCTTGGCAGCGCGCTTTTGACCCCCAAGGGTAGGCGGGGCTCAGTGGGTGAGCAACACCTGATACCCAATACGTGCAGCGCTGCGGCGCTGCCTCAGCCCCCACGGCTGCCTGGGCCCAAGCAAAGACGTGAGCTGCGGCAACTCATTCAACGTAGTCTGTGTGGCTTGCTTGCATGTTGAATGTGCTGTTCTGGCGCTGCTGGTTATTTTCATGTCTAAGGAGTTGCACTCCAAGGTTGCTGGACGCTCGATGGGTGCAGAGGACAGTACTTTCTCAGCTTTTTCAAACGGCAGCTGCATGGGTTGGATGGGCCGTCGCACCTGTGTTGGCTGCTACCACCACAAGCACATAACACCACCGCCAACTCTGCATGAACAAACACAGCGCCAGGACATTGGCATGCTGTCATCTCACCGCCGTATGCACCGACAGGCAACATGTTGCCTATGCCCATTCACCACTCAACGACCATGTGTGTCTTACAAGATCTGCATGCCCGGTTGCCGCCCAACTGCCCTTTTGCATATCTCAAGGATGCCTGTACGCCACCTCTGCCTGGCGCTTAAAGGCCTGCACGTTTTTGTGGGGTGTGCTGACTGGCTATCAGTACTCAACAAACCATTCAGTGTAGGCGTCTGCTGCCAGCTGATACGGTGGCACATCACGCGATGTGGTTGGACTCTTCGTCCATCATCAAGCTGCTGTCGGGAAAACAAGATTGCTTATCCCCGCAATGTGTTCGAGCCTGCAGGCCACTTCTACCTGGAGCTCAAGGGCCTGCAGGCCACTCTTCGTCCATGATCAGGCTGCTGTTTGGAGATGATGTTGTGCATTTCTGTGATGTGTGTGCGCCTGCAGGCCACTTCTACCTGGAGCTCAAGGGCCTGCAGGCCACTCTTCGTCCATCATCAGGCTGCTGTTTGGCAATGCTATTGTGCATTTTTGTGGTGTGTATGCGCCTGCAGGCCACTTCTACCTGGAGCTCAAGGGCCTGCACCCCGGGCGCTACCACTACAAGTTCATCATAGACAACAACTGGGACGTAGACCCGGCAGCACCCAAAACCCTGGACTCGGAGGTGGGCAGAACTTCAGCATAGAATGCATCCATGCTGCCACTGCAGTAACCACCCACTTGTGCCTACCCATGTCGGAGCACTTGTGGCGGCGGGCTAAGCCCTGGACTTGGCTTTGTTACTCTGTCACAACACCATTGGACCAACGACAGCTAGGACCTGAGTTCTGGTAGCAGCCGATCCCCTGTGCACTTTGGGTTTGTATCAAAGCGCCATGCACGCTGCTGGCATATATGTGCATGCTGCTTTGCGCACGGCTACGCTGATCAACGCTGATCGACGCTGCTTGCGTTGCATGGTGCATGAGCCAAACCTCGCCGACCACTTGCTGCTGCTGCTGCTGCTGCTGCTGCCGATGCTGATGCTGATGCTGACGCTGACGCTGCTGATGCTGCTGCTGCTGATGCTGCTGCTGACGCTGCTGATGCTGCTGCAGGGCAACTGGAACAACGTGCTGGATGTGTCGCCGCCCCCGCGCATCGACAGCCCTGAAGAGCAGGCACACTACGCAGCGCTGCAGGCGATGTGCATGGCATTTGAGCGCAAGCTGCGCGTGGTCAGCAGCATCGGCGGCAACTGAATGCACAGCAGCAGCAGCAGCAGCGGCTTCGGCGGTTTCTGATGCACAGCAGCAACAGCAGCAGCTGGATGGCTGCCCTGCAAAGCAGAGGCGCAGCAGGGGTCTTGACCGTCGTGCGTTCCTGCAGCAGCTGTGCACAGTATGCCTGCTTGGTTGCAGCAGCATGCATCTTAGCTTGGCGGCTGCGGCGGTGCCAGTGCCCGCCAAAGGCAGCATGCATCAGTTCACAGAAACTTGAGGTGCAGGTCCCACTTGCATCTGCACAAGACCTAGACAGGGGTACCAGCATCCACTTATGTTTCGCCGCGGCCAGCAGCAGCCAGCTCTACATGATTCAATGAATCAGCTACGCCTGGTGCTTTCATTTGACACCCGTGTAGGTTCGGGAAGGGGGCGTGTGTGACGGTAAGGAGACCTTGCGCGCCTCCACGCACCCTACCATCCCAGCCTGTCCCTGGGGTCAAGTAGAGTACCCATGGGGCCTGCCAGCTGTACAGTCTTGATAAAGCTGCTGCATGTTGCGGGTCTGTCATTGCATAATGCACCACAAGCTTTTGGGCTTTATGTGAGCGGTCTGCTGGTACATGCTGCTGGGGGTTCTGCAGTGACTTGCACGGACCTGGGTTTGTCTGTCCGCGCAGAGCCTGGCATTGGCTTCCACAGCGGGCAAAGTTACCCATGTTACTTCCAATTTATGTTGTTGTAGATTGAGCTTGTAGCCGGGTTGCTCACGGCTCCGAGCTGCAGCTGGGTGGTGTGCACGTCTCATGAGGGTTGTTACTGCAAGGTCCGCAGGGGTGCTCCAGCTGCGCTGGTGTGTGCTGGTGACTGGTGTTGGGTGTTGCGCGTTGCGTTGGGTTGCTGTTGCCTGAGAGCGCTGCGTAGTTTGTTGATGGGTGTTCAGCAGTCCCTTGCGGGACGCTACGCTTGTGTCCCTTGAGCCCCTTGTTGACGGTATGCTAAAGCCCCTAGCTACAGCTTGTTGTTTTGGCCGTTTTGATAGTGTGGCAGTCCTAAGAGCTGCCGGGTTCTTTCAGCTGCACTGCTGTTGGTTGGCGACTCATGCCGGGTGTGATGGGCTGCAGGGAAGCACATGTCATGAAGCCCGATGCAGCAGTCGCTGAATGCCCTGCGTTGTACCTGGTGCTTTGCTGCTGAGTCGTCCTTCTGCGCGCTTGCTCTTTCCGCCCCGGTGGGGCGCGGGGCCGATGGCGCTGATGCTATGGCTTGAATGGGTAGTATGATGATGATGATGATGCGCGCTTGCAATTTCATTCACCATGGCTGGCTCTTCCGTTGAGTGTGAGCAGCGGCAGTGCTGCCGAACTAATGACTGCTGGGTGGTGTAGCGCAGGGCAGCAGCAGCAGCAGCATGCTCATGGATGTGTTTTGTTTGCAGCTCCACTCCTGGTGCATTGTGCATGACTCCCCGCCGTGCCAGTTGCCCGAATGCTCTGCACCTGCACAGCT
Source organism: Scenedesmus sp. NREL 46B-D3 (assembly GCA_014080715.1). NCBI lineage: Eukaryota > Viridiplantae > Chlorophyta > Chlorophyceae > Sphaeropleales > Scenedesmaceae > Scenedesmus > Scenedesmus sp. NREL 46B-D3. The sequence continues at coordinate 183,769 of JACERP010000061.1, forward strand.
GCCACCTCCGAGTTCCAAGCACTGCACTTGGCCTGCAACGCGGGCAACCAGTACCTGCTGCGTACCAGTCACTGAGTGGTATATATGCATTGTCAGGTTGTCTTTTAGTTCTCGTTGGTGTGACTGCACATGCCTGCACTGCATTTTCGTGCTAGCTGGTATCCAACTTGATATTTACGGATGGATCGCAGGGATACTTGATCCAATGGGTGCATCGCAGCTGATACTTGAGCAAGCAGCAAGGAGAAGCAGAGGTATATGATGCAAGGCAGTTCAGCCATGGTGGCAGGGGTCCAGTTCTAGCCAATGTGACTGCTGAAATGGCTGCATTGAGCCTTGCACTAGCAGGTGGTGCGCGTGCTTTCCTGCGATTCTATACATTGGATGTTCAGCCTGACATACCAAGCAGTGCCTTCATTGCTTGGCATGGGGGCACATCATGTGCCGGCCACCATGACCGTCGTGTGCACATGCATTTGCATGCAGCGCTGTGTCCTGCTACATGCAGGGATTCTGGCAAAAACGTAATGCTTATGTGATGCATGCAGGGCCTGCCCATGGGTAGTTCTGCTGCATGTGTGTATGCAGTCTGAGGTGACAGTGCTTGGTAGTGAGGAACCTCAAACATGTTGCCGTTGCACAAGGCACTCTGCCTGCTGAAGTGGCACACGCTGCCCTGGCCCTGCATGCATGACGGGCGGTGGCATGGTTGCAGGCAACCGCTGCTGTACAAACTGCATCCAATATGCATCTCCTCCGGAAACGCAGGTGTGGCGAATGTTTGCCGGTTTCGTACCCACAGTCCGTAGATGCTGCCCAAGTTGGCCGTTGGCAGTAGCCTTGGTGGCTGTACGAGCAAACCCTGTCCTGCCGATGACAATACCGCTAGGAAGTAGCATCATCTTAAGCCTTACTGCAGGAAACATTCGCACCTTTCTGAAAGCGGATATGTCCGCTGCGTGTGTGAGCGTTGCTGCTGTGTGTCAACAAGTTCCGTGCAGTCTCAGCCCAGAGCACCAAACCACCGCATAAGCTGAACGCGAGACAATGATTGACACTGGTACTGGACAAACGCCGGTGAATGTCAGGTGAGCGATGCAAGCAAGGCGCTGGTGCTATCTAGGTTGGCCGTGGTGGGGACAGCTGAGGCCGCTTAGAAGCAGCTGGTACTAAAAAGGCTACAAGCAGCCACGTATTTAAGCCTCATACAACATTTCAGGCTGGGCTGTGGCCGGTGTCACTGCGCCTGCTCCAGAAAGCAGCAAGTTGCCATTTGCATGCCAGCAGTGGCGTGAAACAGTAGTCCTCATGCTAGGTGTTGCAGTTGCAAAGCTCAGACAGCAGTGATGGCGTGCAGTCAACCCACTCAGTTGCAGCTAGTAGGTACCAGAGGCGGCGCTCAGCGGATGTAGCAGACAAAGCGGCGGTTGCAGCAGGCGACAGGATGGGCAGTGCTTCAGCATATGCTGTTTCAGGCAGCCTTGAAGCTGGAAGTGCTTCATCGGAGCCATAGTGGATGGTTCACAACAGTTGGCGACTGGTGTGTGCATGCAGTAGCACAGGGCACAGCAGCAGCAGACATCCACTGCTGCATGTCGAGTGCGCTCACTGCGCCGCACACTACAGCATGCAGAGTGCATCCACATCTTTGGCATAAACTGCAAGCGGCCGTGGTCAACCACATGCGCTACTGCAGGCACTGCAAGCAATGCGCCTTTGTAACTCTGTTGTATGGCAACACTGACGCTTTCTGCTGCAGGATGGACGCACACAGCATCAGCCAGCAACACGCCGATCAAAACTGTGATATGTGCGCATGCTGGTGCGTTGCCTTTGCAGGATCTACTCGGATGGCCTCAGCAAAAACAACAAGCAGTCCCTCATCTCCTGGATAGTAGCCGTGACCACCCTCACCATCTACACGGGATGGATGCACGTCCTGATAGCGCTCATGCTGGCCAGCTTCTTCAGCAGGACTTGCCTGTACGTGCTGCTGGCGATCTGGTCAACCACCTGGCTTCCTGCAAAGCCGGTGCTGTGGAACGCCTTTTGCCGTTCGTGGGTGAGTCAGCCGCGGCAGCTGCAGGGGTGATGACATCATCAGCACAGCAACAGCAGACGGACACCCATGGTTTTGTTGCATTGCGCACAGCCAAACTCTGAGGCCGCGCTGTTTGCGCTGGCAGTGGATCCATTGCAACAGGCAGCCGTCCTGTCGGTTTCCTGCAAGCTTGGACGTGATGCGAGCGTCCGGGTGCTGCAGCAGCCGGCCACGCATGTGCCACAAAATGATAATGCCGCACTGCCCTGCCCTGCGACCGCACACATCATGCCGCGCCATTACCCGCAGATCTTCAAGACGTGGCGCGAGTACTTCCATTTCAGCTACCTGAACGAGTCCACGCTGGACCCCGCCAAGAACTACATCTTCGTCGAGTTCCCCCACGGCGTGTTCCCCATGTCGGAGCTCGTAGCAGGTGGGCCCGCCTGCCCTTTTTGGAAAGGAGGGGGCGAGAGAGGGGGCTTGTGAGGCTCTGCAGTCCAACAGCGGGGCTCCGGCCTTGGGATCGCCTGCTGCTGCTGCCATGGCGGGCTCAGCAGCGCCCGCCAGCCGCCACGCACCGCATGCATGCTTTACCGACCCCCTGCCGAGCCTGCCAGGAACTCCGTCTCCCAGCGGAGTCGGCTCCTGCGCGATGTGGTCCGCATATGGCAGTTGACAGCTTGTGGGCAGCGGGACGGGCACCTTGGCGCTGCTGTTTGTGCTCGGCTGGCGCTGCTGGTTGGGTCCCGCCTGCGCAGGCCCTGCAACGGGCAGCGCCACATGCGGCCACCTGCAGCACAGCTGCTGCTGTGCGAGTAGTGCGTCTGCGCTGTACTAAATTTCCACTGGTTTCAGCCCAAAGCAGGCCCAGTAAGCGAAATAAGTAGGATGTGCTGTGCGAGCGTCCACGCTCCAGCTCCTGCTGCGCTGCCATGCCAGCGCTGCCCACACACCCCAGCTCACACGCACACATGAGCAGCCCTGCAGAGCCGTGCTTGCCTGCCGTGTCTTGCACCGCACGCTGCGTCACGCTGCTGCCTGCCGGCACCGGTGCCAGGCCTTCCTACAACATCTACGCATTGCTGCCATGCCCCTTTTCTCACGGCATGCTGCGCCACGCTGCTGCCCTGCAGGCCCGCTGTGCCAGGCCATCTGGCCCTCCTTCAACTTTCATGCGGTGCTGCCAGGCTTGTTTACTGACCACTTGCTGCGTCGCGCTGCTGCCCTGCAGGCACGCTGTGCCAGGCCATCTGGCCGTTCTTCAACATCTACGCGGTCGCGGCCAGCAGCGTGTTCAGCATCCCCTTCTGGCGGCACTTCATCGCGTGGCTGGGCGGCGTCCCGGCGACGCCCGGCAACTTCAAGAAGGTGCTCAAGCAGGGCAGCGTGGCGGTCATCGTGGGCGGCATCGCGGAGATGTACATGCAGGTGGGCGGCGGCAGCGCACCATGCATGCGTCCTGCTGTGTTTGTTGGCGTCTCCTGACAGCGGCTCGGGTGCGTTCTGAAGTGTGCTTCTCAATGCATGGCGCGCTGTGGGGGTTTGCCAAACACGAAAGGATGCGCGGTGAAATTCGGGTGGGAGTTGGAGCTTGCGTTGCGCTGCCTTGGTGCGATTATTTGCATTCTGCGTGGTGTGTGGTGGCGGCATGCTGCTCAGGTCGCCGCTGTTGCCGTTGCCTCCTGCGGTCTTTCGCTCGTCTTCTGCTTGCCCAGTTGCCCCGCCCGTACAAACAGCATGAACAAAAGGAGGACATCAAGCTGCTGGAGCGCAAGGGCTGTGCTGGCACTGCAGCTGTTGGCTCCTGTGTTGTGCTGCTCGGCTGCCGCCCATCATCTGCAAACCAGAGCTGCAACAGAAGCACAAGCATGATCACGGCAACAGCAGCACATTCGCAAGACGACTTCATGTGCCTGGTTGCTCCTGCATCTCTCGGCTGGTGTGTGCTGCTGAGCGTCCGGCGGCTGTCGCTCGCAACTTCAGTGCGGCAAACAGCAAAAGCGCGAGGAGCGCACCTGCTTTGCTGACTGTGTGACGCTGCATTTGTTGGTCACCGCGTTTCGTTGCTTGCCTGCCGCCGGTGCCTTGCCGCATCATTGTGTTGCGCAGCACAAGCGCAAGGAGCGCATCAAGCTGCTGGAGCGGAAGGGCTTTGTGAGGATCGCGGTGGAGACCGGGCTTGACGGAGGCATCATCCCTGTGTACCATTTCGGCAACACGCAGGTGCGCCTGGTTTGGCGGGATCGGCGATGCACACGGTGAAGCATTCTACAAGAGACCGTCATCAGCAGCAGCTATGGCACGTCAGAGGGCCGACGTCGCCAGAACCATGGAGCTGCTTTGGAAGCAGCGTCCGCGGCAGAGGCTCGCAGATGCACAGGGTGAAGCAGCAGCACCAACAGCAACTGCTGGCCGTGGGTGTGATCACGGGGGCACTGACACTGTGATGCTGAGGCAGCGCACACCATTGCTTGCGGGGCCTCTTGTGCTGCAGGCCCGCGCGCTGCAGCAGCTGTTCCCTCTCCCGCGCCCTCTCACCCTGCTTGAAGTGCATGTGTAGATTTTGCCCAGGACGATCGCAGGGTTGCTGCCGCTGGCTGTTGAGAGCCTGTGGCCTCACCCTGAAACCTACACCTGCGATATCGTTGCGCCTGACAGCAGACTTGTGTTGTGCTGGTGCTCTTCACACAACAGCCTGATGATAGACGAAGGGTTGAAGTGTGTTGCTTGACGTGTAACGATAGCGACCAGCAGCAGGCAAGTACACTGAACGGTCGTTGGGCAGGATGGCCAGTCAGCGCACCCCCCGCAACAACCAGCTCCCCCCTTTCCTTCCATGTCCTGCTTGGCAGTGTGCCTGACGCAGCTGCCTCGCTGCCTGCGTGACCGCTGCTCCTCGCAGGTGTTTGACTTCTGGCCGCAGTCGCTGTCTGGCTTTGCGCGCAAGCAGCGCGCAGGGCTGGGGCTGCTGGTGGGGCGGTGGGGCACGCCGCTGCCACGCAAGGTGCGTTGGCACACCACACACACTCTGCATCAACACTCTGCATGTTTCCCTTGCGCCTGTTGGTTGGGGTCATGGCAGCGTGTGCAGGGCTGTGGTGGGGCTGCTCCTGACACGCAGGTGCGTTGGCACACCACACACGCGGTCTGCGTGTATGGGTTGCAGGACATATTGTGCTTGTTGCCTGTTGTTTGAGGTCAGCTGGGGTGAGGAGTCTGGTCAGTGGAGCGGTGCAGCACGCCGCTGCCTCGTGAAACCGGCGGTCATTGCACGCACCGCTGCACTCCATGTTTGTGGGATACCCTTGTGCCGGTTGTGTGGATAATGCCGTGAACCCTGCAACCTATCTGGCATATGATTTGTAGACTTGCCACACTGTGGTGGTGACCGGCAGGCGGCCTGGTCACCCGCTGGACCCTGTGGGCTGTGTATTGTTATGGATTGATATTGCGTGCGTGTGCATGCGTGCGTGTGCCGGCATGTGCGCCCCGCTGCGAGGTGCTGCCTGGGTGCTGCAGAATCTGACTTGAGTTTGACTCTGCTGCTGCCGGTGGACGGCCAGGTGCCGCTGTTCATGTTGAGCCTGTTGTGTCTGCAGCAGCTGGTCACCAGCTGCTGTGGGCGCTGCCATGTGCCGCGATTTTTGTTGCGCATTGCTGCCTGTGGACGTGCAGGTGCCGCTGTTCATGGTGAGCGGCACGCCCATCCCCGTGCCCCAAGTGGACAAGGCCGACACGGAGAGCTTCACCAAACGGTCGACGACATCCACGCCCAGGTTGTGGCGCAGCTGCAGCAGCTGTACGACCGGCACAAGGCCAGCTACGGTGAGCGCTGCTTCGACGTGGGCGCAGCGCATGTGCTGCCGCGCATGCGGTGTGTTGAGCATGTGTTTAGCATTTGTTTTAGATTTTGTGGTGTGTTAGCATTTGTGTTTAGCATTTGTGGTGCTGCGCATGTGGTGTGTTTAGCGTGCCAGCGCCGTCCTCCTTCCTTCGGCCTGGCTGCCTGATCAAGCAAGGTGCGCGAGGCAGCCAGCCAGCGGCATAGGACTTGCTTTGAGCTGGGTGTGTGCCGGGCCACGCGGCGTGGCGGGGAAAAGGCTCCTGGCAGGTATGGCAGATGTTCGGCACATGCCAGCCCTTGAACGCGACTTGCTGGGCTGCAGTGGGGTTGGTGCTTCCATCGGGGCGCTGCGGGGGGTGGCGCTCAGGGGGAGGCCGAGGCGGCAGCAACAACCGCTGGTGCGCTGGCATTGCCGTTGCTGATGCGGTGACTGTGTGCGGGTGTGATGCCATGCAGGCTGGGCCGACCGGCCGCTGGTCATCGAGTGAAGGCGCAGCAGCAGTAGTGCAGCAGCAGCAGCAGCAGCAAGGGATTGCCTGGCGCGGTTTGGTTGCTGTGCTCCCTGGTCGTTGAGTGACAGCACGCAGCAGCAGCGGCAGGCATCAATGATACCATCTGACATCACAGTGGCCACCGGCCTGGCCTGGCCCTAGACAGTGGAGTGCTTGTTCAGCCAGTCTGGGAGCTGCAGGGCAAGCGGTGTGCGGCGCTGGGTGCTGACATCATCATCAGCAGCAGCAGCTAGGTCACGGCTGTGCCAGATGCACGCGCAGCTGTTTAAGAGACATGCGGCTTAAGAAGAATGATGATGGATGGATGATGATGATGATGATGATGATGATGGATGATGATATGATGATGATGATGATGATGATGATGATGATGATGATGATATGATGACATGCGGCTCGGTATGCACGTGGGTGTTGCCTGTCAGCACCAGCAGCAGCAGCAGCAGCCAGGTCACTGCTGGGCTGCATGAGTCAGCAGCAGTGCAAGACACGCCAGACACAGCCAGTCGACTGAGTGACAACCTGGGCACTGGTGTGTGTGCTAAATCAGCAACCAACAGCAGCAGCAGCAGCAGCAGCACGGCAGGTGTGGTGTCCAGTGAGGAGGGAGGTGCAAAAGAAGGAAATGTATTTTTAGCTTCTGTCGACGACACCTGAGGAATTGATTGTGCGTATGAACGGCGCCGAGGGACTCCGCTGCCCCTGGCAACCCTTGGTGCGCGATTCTCTGGTTGACCTTCTACAAGTGACCGCCTCTATCTCACAGCAACTAAAATGTAGACAAACACGTGATTGTCAGCGACTCAGGCAGCAAAAAGAGAAGGACCCTAACATTGTAGACAAATACGTAATTTCCAGCGACCCAGGCAGCAAAAAAAAAGTAGCCTAATAGTGTGATGTGTAACGAGGGTTTAGACGTTCTCACGTTGGGTGCACACTCACACTTCACTGTTGTGGCTGTTGCAGAACCCATTTGTATGTTTTGAAAAGCAACTAACAGCATCCGTATGCTGTGGGTTTGCGCGTGGGGCAATGCTGCTAGCACAGTGAACAGCAGTGGCAGCAGCAACACGAGCAAGCGTGCAGTATCTGCAGCCGTGCCAGTATCAAAGGCATATTTATACAAAAGCGTTTTCTAAGTTCATATAAGGGCGCAGAAAGGTGCGGCATGGTCGCCTGCAAATTGCAGGCTGCAGTGCGTCAGCAGTAGTGGAGGTCTGGGCAACACAGTCACGAGCACATAGCACCAATAATCTGATGGAGTTGGGATCAAACAAGTGTCCGGGAACTTAGGGTGTTGATGCTGTTTTGGCGTCCGAACAACCCTAAGGCAGGAAGCCAGCAGTTTGCTGGCACCATTTAGAGCATGCAGATGCGTAAAAAAGCTGATATGTATTTTCATATGACGCCCGTTGGCAGCATTTAAACACATAGCCAATGCCACTGGTGCTGCTGCTACTGCCACCAGCCACAGCTCAGTCCTCAATGGACCAACCTTAGACCTGCTTTGCCGGATGGTCTGTGCAGACACGCAGCTGACTTCATAACGTATTCTGCCTGACATGCTGCTGCAGTGTGGCAAGAGCTCACTCCAGATGCAGCTGATAGCCAGGATATAGCACCTGCTGCACGAAACGCCACAGCAGGCTTCTTTGCAGTTGCAGCAGCCCGGGGGCTGGCCCTGAGCGCCCTGCCCGACCAGCAGCTGCTGCCAGTACACCTGAGCGCGGCCGGCGAGGTCAAGGCGGCCTTGCGCAGGCTCAAGGGGCGGGTAACGGCCGTGGGGGCAGACACGTTTGAACTGGTTGTGTCAGGCAGCGTGGCAGGCTGCAGCGCAGGCGTCCACGAGGCAGCCGCGCAAGGCCAGGTGAGTGGCATTTTAACTGCCTGGCATGCGACAGCAAGCAGCAGCACGAGTCACCCTGGTGCTGGCAGCCATGTGGCATCAGCGGTCGTCCTCGGTGGGACCAGCCTGTGGCAGCTGGTGGCGCAAACGGTGGCGCAAACGGCGCTTGCGGTCGTCCTTGGTGGGACCAGCCTGTGGCAGTTGGCGGCGCAAACGGTGGCGCAAACGGCGCTTGCGGTCGACCTTGGTGACACCAGCCTGTGGCTGCTGGTGGCGCAAAGGGTGGCGCAAACGGCGCTTGCGGTCGTCCTTGGTGACACCAGCCTGTGGCAGCTGGTGGTGCAAAGGGTGGCGCAAACGGCGCTTGCGGTCGTCCTTGGTGACACCAGCCTGTGGCTGCTGGTGGCGCAAACGGTGGCGCAAACGGCGCTTGCGGTCATCCTTGGTGACACCAGCCTGTGGCAGCTGGCGGCGTCTCTGCAGGGTGCAGGGTGGCTGGCAACTGCCGCATGCTGGTGCGCGCATGTGATTGCTGATCCTGCACCTGACGACCGACATGAGCTCGTTGTCAAGCAAGCCTGAAGCAACCCTGGAGAGCAGCAATTTCCAGCCACCAAAGTGCGGCTGCATGCACTTACCACATGCCGCTGTGCTGTCACGCTGCAAGCTTCTTTGCTTAGCATTTTGCTGAACAATGCCCTGCCCGGGGGCCCTTGCATGTGCTCCGTACGGCTCCCACCCGCCAGGAAGAAGGCGTCTTCTCTCACCCTCACAACAACAGCAGTTAAGTCATGCATGTTGCTTGCAGTGGAGCTTGTGTAGAAGCTGCCAAACCTGTGTCTTGTCTGCCAACTGGCTGCAGAGCCGTGGAAACATGACGTTGTACAGTTGCACATAACAAATGCCGTGGTTGGCTTCTTGTGAACCGTTCAGGAATGCATCAAGACGTGCATCATGCCGCCTACCAACGTCTTCCAAAGGCTTGTGTCAAGCGAGTTCAGCATGCCCAGGCTTTGCAGCGTCACCCTGTCAACCCTTCGTTGCCAGCTGTTGCCGATGCGCCACGCCAATCACTTTAGCTGGACTGTCAGCAGTACACTTCTGTGCAGATTCTGTGTTGTTTGGGGCAACACAGGGATGCGTGCCGAGAGTTTCCAGTATGATGGGGTGATTGCATGCTGCTTGTTGCCGTGACCCTTGTTGCCCAGTGCCCAGTGTTGCTGCCAAGCACATTAAGGTATGCAACTGCTGGCGTGCCCAGCAACAGGCAGGCAGGCCTGCTGTTCATGCTGGTGCGCTGCTGACACACTTGGTGCTGCATGCTGGTTGCAGCTGCGAGCCAGGCACTGGGCAGGAGCACATTCCTCTCCTGAATGGTCAGCATGGAGGAGAACAATAGCGAGAAGCTGGAGCAGCAGATGAAGGAGATGAAGCAGCTGATGCAGGAGGTGCAGCAGCAGATGGACGAGCAGTCAAAGCAGTTGGAAGAGCAGTCGAAGCAGTTGGACGAGCAGTCAAAGCAGATTGCGGCTTTGCAGCAAGGTGAGGGTGTGTCCTAGGGCAGCTGATTCGTCATCACGTCACCAGTCAAAGCCGTGGCATCCAATGCCATGGCCCAGCACCTCGCGGGAGGGGAGAGAATCGGGTGCAGGATGGTGGTGGTGCATCTGTGCACTGGTGAACAACTGGCAATAGCATGCATAACATATGCCTTGGCGCGCTTCTGTCTGCTGCCTGCTGAGGGCGACTGATGAGTTCCTATATTTATAGGGACGTGTTCTTTGTGTGTGGCATTTGTAATGCAGAAGTTGCTGAAGCTGCTGAACTGGCCGGCCACCTCCGGGATGTCATACGGGCAGTGTGCCGTCAAGGCTGCCGTCTTCTGTTCGGTTCGCCTTCAATGCTGTGGCGGCGGTGGCTGGTGCAGCCGTAGACCGGCGCGAGAGCGGCAGCTGGCCAGTTAGGACGACATTCTTGAATGCGATGCTGGCCAGCTTGGTGTGGTTGCCAGGGGAGCGGGCAGCTCGCATGTTCCAGCTGCGCACACCATGTCGCTGCTGCCCTCCAGCACCCGAGGCATATCATGTATTGGCTTGGCAATCCTTGCGACATGTGCGTCCTTTCTCACAGCATGATGCATGTGGCGGCACAGTGTGCATGTGTGGTTGGCCCACGAACACCAGGGGGGGTTATCCCGCTTGATAGTGTGTTTACCCTGCTTGCTAGTAGAGACGGCAAGTATCCAAGCGGATGCAGTGCACCCCACATTATTGTGTTATCTGCCAGGTATCCTGGCTGGTCGCTGTGTTTTCTCGTGCCAGTCGCTGTGTGTTTCTGCGCTGGGAGCTGTGTTTTCTCGTGCCAGTCACTGCGTGTTACTGTGCTGGTCGCTGCGTGTTATTAAATGCTTATTATATGCTTTATTAAATGCGCTCCCAGGGTCTCGTCGAGGTCGCCGTGTCTCTCGTGCCAGTCATGAGTGTGTCTCTGTGCTGGTCGCTGTGTTTTTCGTGGCTCTCTCATAGGGTCTCGTCGGGGTCGCCGTGCTTCTCATGGCTGGGCGCTGTGTTTTTCGTGGCTGGGCGCAGTGTATCTCGGTGCTGGTCACTGTGTTTTCTCGTGGCTGGGCTCGTGGCTGGTCGCTGTGTCTCCGTGGCTGGGCTCGTGGCTGGTCGTGGTGTTTTTCGTGGCTGGGCTCGTGGCTGGTCGCTGCGTGCTTATCGAATGCTTTGTGAAATATTTTATTAAATGCGCTTGTGCAGTCTAGGCTGGCTGGGTGGGAAGGTCAGCGGCTGGTCGGGTCTCAGTGTGAGGTTCAGTGTAAGGCTGCGTTGGTTGAAGGCATTTATTGGTTGATGGCAGCTTCCGCGCAGTGGTGCTGTGGTTGTCAGTGATGGTTGGTTGAATGCTTATTAATTGCGTTTGTGCAGTCTAGACTGGCTGGTCGGGAAGGTCAGCGGCAGGTCGGGTCTCAGTGTGAGTTTCAGTGTTGATTTGGTTTGTGTTTTTTGGGTTAAAGTCTAACCTGGCCAGTGAGGGTGTTTTGGGTTGGTTTGTGCGATTTTCAGAGTTCCGAAGACTGACAAAAACGGTGCGTTTTGGTGGTATTAATCGGATTTGGGTAGGCTGAACAGGAACACTGGAATCTGAGGTTTCGTGCATTTTTGGAGACTGAGAGAGTCTTGGAATTGGCAGTTTTTTAAAGAGAGTCTTGGAATTAAAGAGAGTCTTGGAATCGGCAGTTTTTTTTAAAAAAACCTACCATCTATTATCTGTGTGGGCAATACAGGCTGCTAGCAACTGGCGTTAGGGAGCAACATGTCATGCATGCATATATTGCACTGCTGGGACGTCACATATAAGCAATTGCCAGATCAGCGCCAGTGAGCTGAGGTCATGGCACGCTAGTACTGCTGCAGCAAATCGATGCAATAGGTGTAACAACGTTTATTGTGCTGCCAAGCCGTGGCTGCAATCACACAAACAGGTTGACGCGAAGGTTGACGCAAAGGAGCCGCTCAACGCTGGGTCAGCACCGCCGCGCCCGCCCAGCCCACCCATGTTGCGCCTCCGCCTGGCGCACTTCGAGGTGAGCCTGACGCTTTTGGCGTGTGCGCCACGCAGCAGCTGTGCACACAGCCTGTGGCGTCCTCTTTCTTTCCAGCGGCAGCGCAGGGAGTAGTCCTGCTTGAGCCGTTCGGGGGGTTGTGTGTAGGCCTTGAAATGCTTCTGCGCAATGGAACAGCAGTAGTCAAGCAGTACCACTACCTTGATTCCAACGCCACAAGCCGCAAAGTAGCCGCACACCGCATACAGCGGCTGGCAGCTCAATACCCGCTGCTGCTTCCTGCGAGCGCAGTGATTGACGCCTTCTCCCTGCCACAAGACATCAGGCAGCTAAATACCAAGGCCCTGATCACAGCAGGAGCTGCTGTGCCTAAGCACCCCTGGCTGGTGGTAGCTGGTTGGCCCTGCCAGGACCTGTCAGCAGCTGGCGCAGGGGCTGGGCTGCGAGGTGAGCGCTCAGGGCTGCTCAAGGAACTCGTGCGCATATTGGGTGCCCTGCAGCAGCTGCAGCCAAAGCTGCCACCTGCCTACCTGATTGAGAACGTGGCCATGCAGCACCATCCAGACCCAGCAATCCCGCAGGGTGACTTCCAGCGGATCCGCAACACAATTGGCCAACCTGTTGTGCTGGATGCTGCACAGTTTGACAGCCTAGCACACAGAGTCCGCAATTTCTGGACAAACCTCAGCTCACCCGCACAGCTCACTGCTGCTGCTGCGCAGGTAAAAAGACCAGCCAACCGAACAGGGAACCTGGCCCTGGGCCCCGGCAGACACCCGCAACCGGTCAAGGCAGCAGACAAGCCGCCAAGGTACTGCTGCAACGTGCCAGGAGAGCCCATGAAGGCCTGGCCAACGTTTGTAGCGCACAACAACTCGTACGCTTTTCGTGCAGGCCAACCTGGCAGCATCACCACTGTTACCGGTGAGTACGACCAGCCAACGGCTGACGAGCGCGAGTTCGCTATGGGCTATGCTGTTGGCAGACCAGCAGCGCCTGGTGTCAGTGAGGCGCAGCTCCGCGCTGTGCTGGGAGAGAGCATGGACAGCCATTGCATGCAGTGTTTGTACGCCATCGCAGCAGCGTGGTGGCGGGCCTCTTGCCCCAGCACGTACACACCAGCTGCCGCACTGCTGTCTGAACCTGCTGTGCAAAAACCAGCAAGCATCAACGCCTCTTATCCAGCAGCGTGTGCTCTGTACATGGCAGCTGCAGCGCAAGAAGAGCTGCAGAAGGCTGAGGCAAACTGCACTGACATCTGGAACGATTCTGTCGTTCTGCACCTGCTGCAGCGGAGCACTCTACCTGAGGGCACCCCAGCCAGTGAGAAGAGCCGGGCAAACGGGCGGCTGCAGTATTACACCTGGGAACAAGCCAAGATGTGGCGCCGCATGCCAAACGGTACGCGGCGTGAAGTGCCGCCACCATTAGACAGGCTAGCGCTCATCAAGCAGTGCCACAACCGCACCGGCCACATCGGCGCTAGGCACACCACAGCCATGCTGCTCAACACCTGGTGGTGGCATGGGCTACAGGCCGACGTCGCTGCAGTGGTAAGCGCTTGCAAGGAATGCAGCAGTGTTGATGCAACATTAAATGCAAAGCCTGCTGAGCTGCAGCCATTGCCGATCAAAGGGCTTATGTACCGCTGGGGGTTAAACCTAGCAGGTCCCTTTCCTGAGACAGCAAGGGGCCACAAGTACTTGTTTGTTGCGGTCGAGCACTTCTCAAAGCACATTGTCGCTGTGCCAATTGCAGACAAAACGCCAGAGTGCACCAGCTACACCTTCCTGCACAACGTGCTAAGCAAGTGCGGCGCTATGGCCGAGTGCTGCCGCGATCGCGGAGGTGAGTCGGCTGGCGCCTTTGAGCAGATGCTGCTTGAGGCAAAGATTGACAGCCGGGCTACATCAGCCAACCATCCAGCAGCGAACGGCGCTGCAGAAAAAGCGGCCCACATTGTCAAGCGTGCGCTTGAGAAGACATGCTTGCTCAAGCAGAACGTGCGTAACTGGGACATGGAAGTGCCCTGGCTACTGCTAGGGTACAACTGCAACCCACAGCGCAGCACTGGTTTCAGCCCTTGCGAAATGCTCTACGCACATGCACCAGTCATTCCTCCTGCGGTGACAGAGCGCATGCAGGAGCCAATCGATCTTGACTCTCCCTCTGCTACTGCAAACTCTCTGCTGCAGCGCAAGGAGCTTGTCAGACGTATATGCCCAGAGGCAATGAGCAACCTGCAGATCGCGCAGCATAGAGACACCATGTGGTACAGCCAGATCCGCTCTGGCGTCTACGAGCCCAAGCACGCCAAGTTTGAGGTGGGTGACTTGGTGTACACAGTGTACGCGAACACGTTCAGCGCGCTGCAGCCCAGGGCTAAGCCAGCAATGCTACAAGTGGTCGAAGTCAGGCCATCAGGGCGCCTCATCCTGCAGGGCAGGTGTGGCCATAAGATGGACATGCACATGAACGCAGTGTGCACCTTGCCACCTGCCTGGCATTGACACCAACATCGATCCCAGCCTGGCCAACAAGCCAGCCGAGGCAGTGTGCGTGACATGCACATCACCCGATTCTACTCAGCAGAACCCCATCCTGCTGTGCGATTACTGTGATGCAGGTTGGCACCTGCAGTGCCTGGAGCCACCTCTGGCTTCAGTGCCCGACCACAATTGGCTGTGCCCAAGGTGCGTCGCAAACGGCATCAGGCCAACATAGCTTCACTGATCCTGCCACAGGCCAGCTCAGGCCATTCTGGGGCAGGGCACACCTCATGGGTGAACTGCGTCGCCCCGCATACTTTGATGTGCACTTTGAAGACGGTGACGTATACGCGTACACAACTGCTGAAGTTCGGAAGCACTTACAGCCTGTGGCTACTGTGCTGCCCGCAGGCACAACCTTGCCTAACGATGGCGCATTTGCCAGGCGTGCAGCAACGCACTGAGGGCTACTGCCACTAGCTAGCAGCACCCCGAGTGACCAGCTGGCAGCTGCGCACAGCGGCAGCAGTAGCACTAGCCTTCGGTAGCGCTAACCCCTTCTCCACGCAGGGCAAGCAACATAAAGCAACAACACTCTCTCATACGTGCTGTCTGCAACTGCCCGCACTTGCCCGTAGGCCATGTCAGAGCAGGAATATGATGAGATCAGCGGTCTTGCAAGCGAGGAAGAAGATGCTCAGGAGCACCAAGCTTCAGGCGAGCAGCAACCGCCAGCAGTTGGCGATGCAGAGGCTGTTTCAGAGCCAAGCGGCGAACAGCAGCAGCAGCCAGCGAGCGACGCCGCCACAACCAATGGTGGGCCGGCTCAGGGTGATGAGCAGCATCAGCAGCAGAAGCGGCCGCAGCGCAAGAAGCTGCCAGCTCCTAAACTCCACAGCGTTGTCGCTGAGGTGAAAAACTTATACGGCAGCACGATCATCATCTATGAGTTGGGAATGAATGAATGAGCTACGCGTGATGTGTTGATACTCAACACCCGCGTAAGTTCAGGAAGGGGGCGTGTGTGACGATGAGGTAACCTCATGCGCCTTCACGCACCCTACCATCCCTACCGGTCCCGAGGGGCCAGTATGGTACCCGTGGGGCTAAGAGTTATTTCCTAGATTTCTTTGTTTTTCTGTGTTGAGGGGCAGAGGTGAAGTTGGTGCGATTGGTGCCCGTAGGCGGTCCTTTCTTTGATCCGAGTTTGTTATGCAGCAGTGCTATTCTATCCTTCCACATCTCGCCAACTGCTTGCACCGACTTGAAGTGCAGTCTGCGCAACAAGGTTTCTAGCGGGCGTCCTTTGACTCCTAGATCATTGGATAGGGTTTGTCCGAAATCTTTGTATATTGTACCCCCCACTCCTAGTAGAAGGGTGCAGTGCTTGACTCTAGCATTTTTGTCATACTCTTTGAGTGTGCTGACCAACTGCTTGTGTTGCTTGACGGCTCTGGCTTCTTGGTCCTCTGGCTTGGTGTCTCTGCAGTACTTGACCTCTGTCACAGTGTATTCTCTGCGGCGGTTTTTGCGGTCGAATTTGTAGAGGACAGCGTCTGGTATGCTGAGCTTTGCTAGCTTCGTCCTGACCGTTTTTGGTATGCTGGCCGGGAGCGCCGCATCTGACCCTGTCATGACAGGGTGCACGTGCGGGTGATGTCCAGGGTATCTTTGCCTTGAGCCTGGCGACGTTTGTTCAGGCCCACGTCAGCTGCTGAGTTGGCTGCCTTTTTCTCCCATGTAAATCGCCTCGACAATCAAGCTGCCAGCATCGTTGTGCCGTAGTGTAGTTTTTTCAGTAGCTTGCGGCATCCGCTCATCGCGTGGTGACCTCTGTCCTCCTCGCCGCATAGCGGGCAGAGGTTGGTTTCCGTCTTTTTGTAGCGTTTAAGAAGTTTGTATGTCGGCAGCAGTCCGTATCGATATTGTAGCACGAGTTTCCGTACGTAGCTTCTTACAGTTGTGCTGGTCATGAACAAATGACTGTATCGGTGATCTATCTTTTTTACCATGTCTGTCCAGCTGGCATGGTACACTGTATTTGTGTTGGATTGTCCTAGGTGGCAGATGCTGTGAATGCGGGCTTTCAAGGAATCTTTCATGTTGGGTTCCGGTAAAAGGGCAGTGTCGGCGGGCTGATCATCGGCCTCTCCTGCAGCAGCGGCAACCGCAGCTGTTGCTTCGGCTGCTTTATTAGGTTCGATCTCGGTTTCCGTGTACAGCCAGTACATGTCGTCTCTGTTGTTGCTTGCGTCTTTATACTCATGAAAGTCTTCGTGGTCAGCTGCATCAAGGCCTTTGGACACGGCCACAGCTGTTGTATCGGCCATTTCATTGCCCACAATGCCAGCATGGCTCTTTACCTTCCAGATGTGTACCGTGCACATGGATTCAGTAATCGTTTCCACTATGTGCTTCAGTACTGAACTACTAGTAGTTGCAGGTGCCTGTGTTCCCTCATGTCCTGAGGGCGATTTATGGTCTTCTTCACCTGGTACATGGAGGTTATGCTATCCGTAGCAATGTGTACGTCAGTGTTACCTGTTTCCTCGCAGTGTTGAATCCCCACCTTGACTGCCATTTGTATGGCCGCTAGTTCTGCTCTGTTGATATCAATGGTGTTGACGCATGCTGGGTTACCAAGTTGCCTTTCATACCGGCGGTCCACGGCCATTGTCCTCTCCTCAATGTGCTTGCCCGGGTGGGCTGGGACGTACACGGCCGCCCCGATGCCCGGGAAGATATTTGCGTCTTATGCCAGTAAACTGCCATCTGTGTAGATGAAGTCTCTCCAGTCGAAGCGGAGCTGAGGGGGTGTCGGGAGGAGACTGATCAGGGTGTCTCTAGCGGCTCTAACTGCCCTTGGCTGGGCTCCGGCCACATTGGTGTTTTGGCGCGTTAGGTTGACCAAGTCTTGGGTTTTGGGCCCTTTCTTTGTGTCCAGCGGCCGTTTGCTGAACTTACTTGTGATTCTGGTTGTGAACCTGTTTGCTTTCCCTGGTGGGCGCTCTGCCGGTTCTACATTTGCTTCCGGTTCGCGTGTCCACCATGTTGCACGCTCTTCGTGCATCCTGATTTTTGGTGTGCAATCCGGAGACGGTGTTTCGGACGTTATGGCTGCCTCTAGCGCATGCCGGAATCGGTCCCGCCAAACACCATTGATGGAGCTCTTCTAGTACGGCAGATACTTTCAGTACCCTTCCGCGTTTCCCACTGCAATGATGTGTATATTCCATTTCAGACGTTGCGACTGTAATGCCGGCGCGAGGGGGCTTTTGTCAAGGTTTAGGAGGCCGCTTGGAATGGTTGCTAATTGCTTGCACATGTCGGGGCGGCCCTGCATGACTTTCATGTAGTCAACATCTTGCAAGATCAATTGACCAGCCTGCGAGAATGATGGAAGCAGTAGCAATGTTATTGTAGGTGTCTGCGCCTGCGATGCTGAGTGCAGCGCCCACGTTGCCGCCTTTTCTGGTTGAGACTTCGTGAAGTCTGGGCAGGCTGTTGAGGCTCCGGTCCATCGAGTTTTATACGCGACAAAATGAGCCCCGAACACTTGGTCTTGGTTGTGTGCTGACCAGTACTCCGCGCAGCTGTCAGCGACGTCGAGCGGGCTGGCCAACCGCTCTTTTGCGCCGCCCATTGTTGGTTATGGAGAGAAGTGCGCACTGCTAGCGGTATTGAACGTTGGTTTCTGGTATCGATTATGTAGGTGTTTTCTCCTTTGCCACTACATACTGTGCCGTCTGTGTATCTGCACATCAGTTTGTTGAGTTCCTCTGCAAACGTTCCTGCTCCTAGTTTGCTGAGCACTCGTGCGTGGTGTTGTTTCATGTACTCAAAACATTGGTATAGCTGAGCTGAGGTGTCTACCGGGAGTGTGTGCGTGCACCGGCCATCTGGCTGGTATATGCATGCCTTCAATTCTGTGATCCTTCCGTTCAAACGGAAGACAAAATTTTGTCTTTGTGGTGTTTGAGGACTTGCCTAACGAACACCTCGTAATGTCCAGTTGGCTTGATGTCGGTGTGGGAGTTGATTGGATGAGGGTAGATAGCGAGTTGCTTTCTAAACGGCTGTCCGACTGTGATGTCATACATGTCGTCCCGTGGGTGGGATATCGGCGGGTACGCCTCCTGGGTGTCGGCGTCACTTGCTGCACTCGGTCTGGCTCTTCTGATCTCGGGCTGCCATGTGGGCGCTTCTGATGCTGCTTGTGTGCTTGCTTCAGCTTCTTCCCGCTGGCGTAGCTTTTTTCTCTCAAGTTGCAGCATCTGAGCGAGCGCTTCTCGGGTGGCAGCAATACACGGTGATACCAACCGACATCTTCCAGAACTGCCCCAACATCATCAGATACAAGCAAGCACCATTTGAAAGGACACCATGTGTCTGCTTGAATGAAAAAAAACATGTATCTGTAAGATGTCTGGTACACCATCCAACGTGATGGCTTTGCGTCTCAGTGGTGCGTCCAACGTCTCAGTGGTGCTGTGTCAGTGACGTCATGGCATAAGTATGTGCAGAGCCTGTTGTACAAGTATGGTGTGAATGTTGAGACAGCATTGGGCATAGCCAGTGAGTGCAAGAGCCATATCAACAAGCAAGTCAGGACACTACATGCTGGAAGGATTGCATGTGAAACGTTGGAGCACTCCACTTTGAGTCGGTATGTTGCTCATGTGCATCCCACTCATGTTGACGCCATGGGTTTCAGGAGGCCTAGGCCATACTTGCGTTTAGTGGCAATAGCACGTGGCATTGAATTGCTGATGCATGTTCGTATGGGTTGTGTGTGTGTGCATGAGCGCACAAGTCAGAATGGGGGTCGCAGAGCTACCTCCACTTTAGCATGTCCTTGTTGTGGTGCAGAAGTTGAGTCATTGTCACACTTAATGTTTGATTGTCCTGCTACCTCTGCTGAGAGGGATAGTATGTTTGCTGAGATCATTTCCCTGCCTAAGGGCCTGTTGACTCCCCTTAACTCCTGTCACATCCCGTGTAGTGGAGGGGTAATTACCTATTATATATAAACGGTGATCATTATTTATAAACGGTGGAAGTTAGTGCTTCTGCTTGCATTACATTACTTTACATTACATGCTCCACCCAACAAGGAGTGGGAACCCCATTCAGGAGCCAACGAGAGGCTCTTTGGGGGGGGAGGCCTCATAGAATAGAACATCGTCATCAGAACAAACAGAACTGTGTTGCACAACTGTGTTGCACGTGGTCTAAAGGGGCCAAATCAACATAGTGGAAAAATAAACTTCTGCCAACTCCCAACTTCCATAATTCTGGGCTCTCCGAGTAGATTTTACCTCCTGACTTCCTGCTGAAAGCCTCATTTCAGGAATTTAGGGGAAGTTAGTGACACAAGCCAGGAAGTTAGTAATTGCCAAGCCACTAGTGTTATCTGACATCATTTCCAGGGCACAGACTGCTCTCACCACCGGCTGAAATGACGGCAAGTGCCCATGCGCAAAGCATGCGATGCAGTGGCACCGTGAAGACACTGCTGCTGAATATAATATCAATTGGCTATACTTGAAGATGGACATGTCCATCACCACCGTCATTATCATCATGTTACCAAAGCCAGTTGTAGCCATCAGCATGTACATGTTACAACATATGCGAACACAAGATGCACCAACTTCCAAGCTTGTTGCAAGTTGCAGCACACACCAATCCAGCGCCGCCCACCCAATTGATACACAAACACTGACGTAACATATTAGCGCTTGACAGATAAGAGCTAAGGCATGCATAAACAACATCAGTATTACTGGAATGCTGCCTTAGAAACAAGTGCTGATATGCTTGACTGCTTTGTAACAGTCGTTATTGGCTGCCATACTGCAAGTTCTGCTGACGGGCACGCTGTGCCACGAACAAGTGTAGTCACTGGCTGGCTGGTACAAGCACGAGAATGCCGAGTACGCTGCAGTCTACTGCTGCAAGGTGTGTTCGCCGACAGCTAAGGCTGCCTCAACACTCTGCACACCCGATCAGACACTGCGTTGCTGTGTTACCGTTACCTGAAGGTAACTCTCCCCATGACGGCCTGTGATTGCGCTAGTGATCTACTCTGACCAATGTGCTGGCTGTTGCGTGCTGCTCCATTGCCCAACAGAGTCTCAGTCACTTATAGATGGTTACAGAGGCTCAATCACTCTTGTGCACAATTCTCGGCGTGCCGAACTCAAGCACGCCACGCCACAAAAGGCCGTCAGCGCCCACAAAACCACAGATATGGGCCCTGATTAACAGAATCACGCAATCGCGCACAAGCCAACGGCGCGCTTGCTGCTTATCAAACTAGTCATCCAAACAACGACACCTCCAATTCTGGTGCTCTAATCAACGCATAGCCGTGGCTAGGTCAACCAAGTTGACTGGTCAAACCTATCAAAAGAGGGAACAACTGAGCATAGCAATGCTCAGCACACAAGCTGGAGCTCATCGGACAAGGAACTAATCGTTTACGTCAACACATCGTAGAAAGCCTGGCAACTTGATTTTTGCACACACGCTCTACTACCCCTTCAGCATGGCGGCAGCTGTCAGGGTGTGTGAGGTTCTGACTGGTCCAGCCCTTTGTGTCTCACCGACGCTGCAGGTGACTCTTGGCACAGGCGCATGACGAGCTTGCTTTTTAGCCCAGTTGCCACAATACACCATGCAGACACGCCAAGGAGGGGCCCAGGGGACCTCTGGCAGTTACAGGTGCCCAATCCATGTATTGAGCAGCTAACTCCCCCAAGTCCGTGGCTGTTTGCACTAACTTCCTGCTTTTGCCTTACCACTGAATCCCACTAGCTCCCAACTTCCCCGGTTTCAACCCTGCCCACTGAAATTTAACTCCCAACTTCCGCTGATTGCCTGGATTGGGGTTGATCTGAGCACATGTATGTGTATCAAGGCATATAGTCTGTCTGCAGTAGTGCGCCGATGCTTGTTGCTGCCCTGGCGAGTGTCACGTTTATGTTATGTCATAGCATCGTTGTCACAGCAATCATCTTGCCTTTGTGCTTGTAGTGCTGCGTTTGTGAGCGTTTTGAATTCTTTGAGCTTTCACCAGTCTGCCACTTGAGACAAGGTTGCCTATGGACCTTTTGGAATTTGCGCATAATGTTGCACTTTAATACCACCTGAGCCATGCTGACATCCATATTTGTTTCTTGGTTGGGCTGTTGTTTGAGGAGTATGCTGCCCCACAGAGGAGGGCCACAACCCCCATCCTGGTTTGTTGCGTGGTTCACCGTGCCACTTATGCTGCTACCAGATACTGTGCCCTTTCGCATGGATTGACCGCAAGGCTATACTGTTTGTTGGCTGCTTGTGTGTGCATGCTCTGCCTCCCTTTCCCCCCTTTGGTTGTGGAGAGACATTTTGGACCCCATGAGCCTTGTTTGGCTCCTTTCTGAGTTCTGAGCTCTCTGAGCTTGTTGAGGTTGCGGCTTCTTTCGGATGATGGTCTTCTTTTGAGTTTTGTAGACCCCATGAGCCTTGTTTGGCTCCTTTGCGGGTGGGCCAGTGGCCCTACTTTGGTAATTCGGTAATTCGGTAATTCGGATTTCCCACCCTTTTTGCAATATGTTGGAAGTTAGTGGAAGCTTACCACATAGACATCCTTCTGAGGCATGTAGAAACATTTCTGTCGTTTTACAATCACTAACTTCCATCATCTATTCCTCTGCTACAAGGGGTGTGACAGGATTTGAAAGGGGTGTGACAGGATTGAAAGGGGAGTCAGAGGCCCCTTCCCTGCCTCCTGTTGATGCTATGGGTTTCAGGAGGCCTCATGTTGATGCTATGGGTTTCAGGAGGCCTAGGCCATACTTGCATTCAGTTGCAATACCACGTGGTATTGAATTGCTTTTGCGTGTTCGTATGGGTTGTCTGTGTGTACATGAGCGTACTAGTCAGTTTGGCGGTCGCAGAGCTAACTCCACTTCAGGATGTCCTTGTTGTGGTGCAGAAGTTGAGTCTTTGTCACACTTGATGTTTGATTGCCCTGCTACTTCTGCTCAGAGGATAACATGTTTGCCGAGATCAGATCTATGCCTGGTTGCGCTGAAAAGTTGCGCAGCGTTTTGTCCATGGCTGATTCGTCAATCAAGGTGTTGCGTTTTGTACCTGATGATATTTGGGGCAGTTGCTCTGGAAGATGTCGAATGGTGTCACCGTGTATTGCTGCTTTTCTTGTCAAGTCTTGGGATGTGCGCAATGCATGCAAACATTCTGGAGCAGTGCTCCCGCCTCTTTCCGCCCCGGTGGGGCGCGGGGCCGATGGCAGCGCACACAAAAGCAGCCAACATACAGTATAGCCTAGCGGTAAATCCATGCGAGAGGGCACAATATCTTGGTAGCAGCATAGGTGGCACGGTGAACCACGCAACAAAACAGGATGGGGGTTGAGGCCCTCCTCTGTGGGGGCAGCATACTCCTCAAACAACAGCACAACCGAGAAACAAATATGGATGTCACCATGGCTCAGGTGGCATCAAAATGCAACATTATGCGCAAATTCCAAAAGGTCCATGGGCAACCTTGTCTCAAGTGGCATTACCAAATACCAAATACCGAATTACCGAGTTACCAAAGTAGGGCCACTGGCCCACCCGCAAAGGAGCCAAACAAGGCTCATGGGGTCCACAAAACTCAAAAGAAGACCATTGACCGGAAGAAACCGCAACCTCAACAAGCTCAGAGAGCTCAGAACTCAGAGAATCAGTAACTTCAGAAGCACTACTAGTAATGCCATCACTGGCCAGTGATTCCCATGGGAAGCAACAAATGTGCCAACTCTGGATCACTACGTACCAGTAAGCAACTGTGTATGAAATTTCATACACATAATTTCATTTCTATAAAGCAGCAACCTTACTCTGTCTTTGCCGCATAAAGTCTGCCAGACATCGCCCGCGCGGGTTTGCTAAGGCACTTGCGTTCTGCCAACCACCGAACTCATCAAACAGACACCAAAAACGCTCCCGGACTAGCTCGTAAGCATCACACTCAAATACCACGTGGAACTCATCCTCAACCTGGCCAGCAGCGCATCGGATGCAAAGCCGCTGATGTCTAGGTAGCAAGGAGTTGCCTGCCCTCTCCCACCGACCAGTAGCCACGCGCAAGTCATGTGCACCCAGACAAAAACGCATCAGTGACGACAGGTGTACTTTGTTGAGGCCAGCAGTGTTGTGGACGGGCCAGCTGTTGCAGCTGCAGCTCATCTGAATGAGCCTTTTGCTGCCGACGAGGTGGAATCAGTGTTGTTGCGGTTGCATAACGGTCGTATGCCTGGTCCTGATGGACTGCGGGGCGAGCTCTTCAAGGGAGCTTATGAAGCCTATGTCACCAGCGAAGGGCATAAGAAGCATGTGTATCTATTAAATGAGGATTTGAGTGAGTTGTTCTCGGCAGTGTATAAGTGTGGCCAGGTGCCGGGCGTTTGGTGTTCTGCGTACCTGTCAGCTGTGTTCAAAAAAGGCGACCCTAGTGTACTGGACAACTATCGCGGCATTGCTGTCGGCTGTGTGATGGGCAAAATGTTCAGCATGCTGATTGAGAAGAGGCTTTCAGCTTACTGTGAACAGCATGGGTTCCGAGCCTGGGGTCAGGCAGGCTTTAGGGAGAGGCATAGGACGTGTGACCATGTGTTTGTGTTGAAGCACCTTGTGGATCGTAGCCGCTTACGCGGTCATCAGCTGTTTGCGTGCTTTGTCGACTTCAAGAAGGCGTATGACTTGGTGCGGCGTGATCTTCTCATGCGATGCTTAGCAGACATTGGACTGCGTGGCAACATATTGACAGCGATTGTATCTTTTTACTGGAATGCACCTATGGTCACAAAGATGGCTGGCAATGTCGGACAGCCCTTTGACAGTACCCGTGGAGTAAAGCAAGGGAACCCCCTCTCCCCATTGCTCTTTGGCATTTTCATTGATCGAGTCGAGCAGTGGCTCAGCGACCGTTGTGGGGCATGTGGTACTGCTCTAGGCAACAGGATGGTGAGGCTCTTGCTGTATGCTGATGATTTGGTACTGCTGGCAGAAACATCTCACAAACTGCAGCAGTTATTGGATGCTTTGCAGTCCTTCTGTAGCGAGAATAATATGCAGGTGAATGTGGGCAAAACGGAGATAGTGGTGTTTGGCAAGCGCAAGTATACCGGTGCAGCAGTATGGCAGTGTGTACTAGGGGCAACAGGTGCCTGTGTCAGATCAGTTCAAATACCTGGGTGTTCCGTTTCATGCCACCCGAGGTGTATCTGCTTGCACGGAGGCTCTAGCAGCTGCAGGCAGCAGGGCAATGCGGGCAATGTTGGCTCGGTGCAAGGAGCATGGCGTCAGCAACCTGTCAATGCAAGTGCAATTGTTCAACACGCTGGTGTCCCCCATTTTATGCTACTGCTCAGAGGTCTGGGGTCCAGCTCTGCTGAGACAACCTGAATCTGGTGCTGCTTTGGTCGGCAAGTTGCAGGACAATGTGATTAGCAGAGTCCAGTATCTTTTTCTGCGCACTATTGCAGGTCGTGTCCGCAAATCAACTTGCCGCATGCTTTTATTGAGGGACTTTGGTGCCCAACCTTTGGTGTGCACTTGGTTGCGTGCAGCTTTAGCTATGTGGAACAGGGCTGTGGAGTTGGGTGATGCTTCCTTGTTGGGGCGCGCAATGCGTGAGAATTTGCGGTTGTCTCAGACGTCGAGCAGTACTAGTTTATGGTGCAGGCAGTTGCAGCGTGTGCTGTCTTATACACATGATCATTCCCGGCAGTTGACTACGGTTATGCCGCGGCTGCAAAGCTTTGTGGATCTGGATGCCAAAGTAGTATTAAGCGCATTTGAGGGGTGTTTGTATCAGCAGTGGCAGGGGTGCTCGCAGAATCCACGTGATGCCGTCACCGGGGCTGGAATTTACAGTACATATGAACGATGGTTTGCTGCTTGCTCGGGTGATAACTTGCAGTCTGTGCACCCTGAGTTTTGGTGCCCCCAATATGTCTTGCAGACCGCTGGGCTCAATAGGGAGCATGTTGGTTCTCTGGCTCGTTTCCGACGTGGTGCCCATGATCTGCGTGTATGCACTGGTAGGTGGCACCGTCCGCCTTTGGTGCGGTCTGATCGGACATGCCAACGCCCTGGATGCCACTTGGGTCAGGTCGAGGACGAGTTTCACATGGTTTTTGAATGTCCTTTGTACGCGCCAGTTCGCGAGCGTTTTGCTTGCCTTTTGAACCATTTGGAGGTTTGTCACATACGTGGGGTAGTATAGCCTCTTGTCAGCCAGGTGGTTCGCATATGATGACCTTTATGCGGCAACAACCTGCTCTTGTGGCTGCCTTTGTGCATTGTTGCTATTTGGTGCGCTGCCACCCGGAGGCGGACCCTGAGTCCTTCTTGTCTTCGGTTTCTGTCGCTCAAGCGATCGATGCAGCGGACGAATTTTTCTCTGCTGATTCTTCTGTTTGTTCTGATGACGATGATATATTCTACAAGGTCTCCCCCCCCCCCCCCCCCCAATGCGCCTCTCGTTGGCTCCTGAATGGGGTTCCCACCCCTTGTTGGGTGGAGCATGTAATGTAATGTAATGTATGTTGTGCACATAGTCTGGACACCAGCTAGACGGCTTTGTCATGTCCAGCTCATCAAATGATGTGCATGCAAACCAGCTCTCGTACGTAGAATGCATGACAGTATCAGGACCAGCAACTCTGGGATCGGTGGGTAAATCATGCCACTGCTGATACAACCAAGACTGAAAAGCCTCATGCACACAGCGCATATCAGACTCCTCAAGGCAGTGCAGACCGACCAGTGCATCAGGTATGTCGCCCAACGTGCCCGTACGGGTATGCAACGTACGCACAAGCGACCTAAACTGCCAGAACCACAAGGACTTACCAAATACCAAAGTAGGGCCACAGGCCCAACCATTACAATCCGCAGCAAGCATGGCAAACACTGAGCAGCAGCAAGCAATGAAAATGCAAGCATGTAAAAGAACGGATTGAACGGCTCCTGGGCTCCAGGTAAATGCAAAAAGACATACCTTCAGAGCAATGCTTGACCAGGAGCGGCCCGCTCAAGCTCTCCTGGTGCTCCGAGTGTGCTGCCATGCAGGCAAGCTGGCCAGCATCAAAGCATCATCTTAATACGCACCTGTACCGCAAACCCGATTTCAAAAACAGCGGCAGTGTCAACGAGAGTAGCCCGAGCGGACCAACTCTCGGACGCCTTCCTCCGGGCACTTGTAGCGTCCTGCCCATCCAGATGCAGAACCCCGCGGTGACACTCGAGCCCGGGGTGTAGGGGCATCATCCAGAATACAACATCCTCGCAAATTTAGCTCAGTAGCCGCAGCAGTAGCAGCAGCAACAACAGCAGTTTCACTGAGGATCGTTCTGTGATAAGCAGCAACAGTGTAACCCAGCAGTGAAGCACAGCAAGTCGTAATATGTATCGCAGGTAAAAAACAAAAAACAGAACAGAAAAAGATGAATTACCAGTGGCCTAACATGTTACCCCTATCACACGGGCACTCAGTCATGTGTGGTGCTCCATGTGAAACGGCGTCAATCAATATCCATGTCTGAACCACTACTGTCACTGATATCCATATCAGAAGAACATGCAGGATGCAACGGTGCTACTGTGGAGTGGTGAGTGGGGGTCCACTCATCCACAACCCTTGAAATCAGAGCGGCATTACCATCAATCCGGCGGTAGCAGCACACAATATCCACAAACAACTGCCGATGTGGTGTGTTATATGCGTCACTTGAATATTTCTTCAAGAAACGTTTAGTATGATTGGAGCAACGTCAGTCTTCGTAGCCGCTGCGTCGCATATGATGAATGCACCTAGCTGCCTCCAACACAAGCATGCTTTATGCATCACAATGCGCGTCAGGTGACAAAGTCTGCCATGCAACATGTTTTGAAACCCTAGATGCACATTGCTCTATAAACCTGCCGAGCTGAAGACTGCAGTGCTAAGACAGCATCTATCAAAGCTACGCGCATGCCAGGACACTGCAGCGCCTAAACCTCGCCTGCAACACCGCTGCTGCTGCTGCTGCCACCTCCAGTGTTGCTCCAGATGTTGCTGCTGCTGCCGTTGTGGGCTACGGATGTGACCTGCAGGCGCGTCAGAGGCCAGTGCTGTTGTCACTGCTGGGGATGCTGGTCTTCTGGGTGTTGGAACAAACGCTGTGCTGCAAGCATGTGTATGGAGAGCATATTCGATTGTTTGGTCACGATGCTTTGATTACTTGCAGTTGCAGTGGTTGAACTGCCACCACTGGGAGGGCTTGGCGAGTGCAGTCTGCCTCGAAAGCCAGACTTCAGGAACAGCTGCTGAGCAGCCCGCAGGCTCGTGAAGCAATGCACACCACATTCACATGGATTTGCTGAAAGGATTGCATGTGAAACGTTGGAACACTCCACTCTGAGTCGGTATGTGGCTCATGTGCATCCCTCTCATGTTGATGCTATGGGTTTCAGGAGGCCTAGGCCGTACTTGCGTTCAGTGGCAATTCCACGTGGTATTGAGTTGCTGTTGCGTGTTCGTATGGGTTGTCTGTGTGTACATGAGTGTACTAGTCAGTTTGGCGGTCGCAGAGCTAACTCCACTTCAGGATGTCCTTGTTGTGGTGCAGAAGTTGAGTCTTTGTCATACTTCATGTTTGATTGCCCTGCTACTTCTGCTCAGAGGGATGATATGTTTGCTGAGATCAGATCCCTGCCTGGTTGCGCTGAAAAGTTGCGCAGCGTTTTGTCCATGGCTGATTCGTCAATCAAGGTGTTGCGTTTTGTATCTGATGATATTTGGGGCAGTTCTGGAAGATGTCTGATGGTGTCACCGTGTATTGCTGCTTTTCTTGTCAAGTCTTGGGATGTGCGCAATGCATGCCAACATTCTGGAGCAGTGCTCCCTCCTCTTTACGCCCCGGTGGGGCGCGGGGCCGATGGCGCTGATGCTATGGCTTGAATGGGTAATATGATGATGATGATTCACATGGATTTGGCAGCCAAGTGGTGTGCTACTGCCAGTCATGTTGGGTCTTGCCAGACTACTGTGATAGGCTCGTTTTAATGTGTACTGCTTACTGCACTTGCCGGTCCAGCAGCAGCAGCTGACTGTGCTGCTGCTGCTGCTGCTGCTGCTGCTGCTGCTGCTGCTGCTGCTGCTGCTGCTGCTGCTGTGAATGACGTCAGCATGCCACGTACTGTTGCCTACGCGTTTGTCATGTATTGCATATAGTAATAGTGTTTAATGTAGTAACTTTTCTGGTTTACGCCCGCTGCCGTCGCAGACTGGCAGCAGACAGCACTTGATCGCAGATTGTCGAATCCTCGCGCGATCGTTATGTCACCTCTCCTGACACGCTCAAAAAGTGTTCGTCAGGGCAAATGTATTTGTTTCATGCACTTTCCTTCCCGGAGTCATGCCTTGTCATTGACCGCCTCTCGGTTTCCGCTACTCGTCTTGAGCATAATGAAGCAGGCACAGACTCCAAACGCTCCAAAGCATTTGTGCTGACTCGTTATATCACGGAAGCAATACTCAACACGATCGTGTGCTTCAAGGCAAAGCTGTGACCAAGCAAGTTTTGCAAGAGCAGCAGGCTTACGTGCACGGCCCCCGTGCGTAGTTGATCCTTGCTACATGTGTCTTTGATCCCGATTTGAGCCTTTTCAGACGGTCCTCTTGGTGCCGGAGGTGTCGAAAAGATAGCAATCAGCCTCATGAGCTTGTGCGAAGTGCACAAAGAGCGGCACGCCCCTGGCGTGCGTGTTTCGGTGCTGGCAGAGGTGGGAAGGCCGGCACAAGCGGGGATCTGTGCTTGCTGCTTTCTTATGAGGGCCCGGTCGTGCCCAACACAGCAGTGTCTCTATGCAGGCGGACGACGATTTGCCCATATGTTGGATTTGCCTCGGCCACTCTGAGCCGGACAGGCCGCTCACGCACCCCTGTCGCTGCCCGAGCTGGTGCCATGCTTCCTGTGTAAGTGTGGGGCCTCGAGGGGGTACTGGGAGTACTTGCCCCGCACCCGATCAGTGCCCTCTGGCTGTTCACAAAGCATCAGACACGTCTGACGCGTGCTTCTTTCCTGCCGCAGGTCGCAAGGTGGCAGCTGCAAAGCGCAGGCACCAGGTACGTAGTTTTGGTTGCCTGCGTGTATCTGGCGGATATCCCGGTGCCGTGATCAGCTGGCTTTTCCGACGAATTTACGACCTATCTGTCTGACATGCCGGGCTCTGCTGCTTCTGCCTGCAGGCGTGAGAAGTTTTGCGACTTTTGCAGCAGCGAGCTCCCGGACTGGAAGAGCGTGCTGACGCCCACGCCCTCGCCAACAGCTCCAGCTGTGATGAACGTAAACTTCGACAACAAGACATACAGTTTCCAGGTGCTTCCCGGCGCGAATGGCTACATGCAGTTCACTGAGGCTATTCGCAAGGCCTTCCACCTGCCAGACGACTCTGAGCTCAACATAACATTCACATGCGACGAGCCCAGCTCAGGTTGGTCCTAGCTGGTTTGTTACTGTGTTGTTCCTGATCGGACGTATTGTTGTGAGCTGCCTTGGAGGGTTTGGACCTATACGTGCAGCAGCAGCGAGAGTGTTCAACGCTGCACCAGCTGGTGCTTGTCCTGCAAGCTGTGCAAGACTGAGGCCGTCCACTGCTCACCGTTTGTGGTTGCTTACATTATGTACTGCATGCGTGCTGGTGCCTACATGTCTGAATTCACGTGTGCTGCTGTACAGCCAACAGCTGTGCGGCCCCACATCCAGTGCTGGTAGCAGCGGCAGCAGCAGCAGCTGCTGCATTGCAAGCGAAACCTTGTCATGACCTGTAATTAAGCTGCCTGCTATTAAGGGCTACATGCATTTGATGCTTGGTGCAGTACGCCGAAAGCTCTGCTGTTGCACCCGCACGTCACCATCAATGCACAGCAGCATGCATACCGTCCTCTTTGTTGCGGAGCTTCTCCTGGTGCCATGGTCCAGTTGTGCTCCAGCTGCACTGCTTACTGTGTCCGGTGTGTTTCAGCTAGCGCTCCACGTCCCCGGCAGTGCTTCAACCATACTCATGCGCCCCTGCCCTGCACACTGCCTGAAATGGTTACGCTCGACCTTGCTCTGTCACCCCTTTCTCATTCCATCACTTTTGTTGTTTCCCTTCCTAGCAGGTAGCCTTCTCACTCTGTCAGGCCCAGGCGCCTATGATGCAGCAGTGCACTGCGCATCCGTCTCGGCAGCTCGTCGCAGCAGCGGTACAGGCAGTACAACCAGCAGCCCACCAGGTAGTACAACTGGCGAGACACAGCCGCCAAATGCGGCTTCATCGGCACCGGCTTCTCCCACGCACGCAGCAAACCAGCAGCAGCAGCAGCGTGAGCTGCTGCAGCAGCATCTTCCGGCAGGGATTGGCAGCAGCGGCGGCGCATCACAGCAGCTGTGTCCGGCAAACCAGCAGCCAGACGCAGCAGCAACGCACGAGGCAGCAGCCAGCGGGAGAGGCCACGAAACGGCGCCGGCAGCGCCTCAGCATGGCAGCACCCACGGCAGCAGCAGCGGCAGCGCGCGCAGCCGCCGTGCGAGCAGCAGCAGCAGCAGCAGCAGCTACAGCGCGCAGCGGCTGCAGACGAGCTCTCGAGCGCTGCGAGCACCGGCAGCAGCGCGGAGCAGCAGCACAACATGGCCATGCACGACATGCTGCACCCGCTGTCCTCACTGTTTTACTCCAGCTCCCATGCCAGTGGCCGCGGCTGTTCCAGCCCTACAGCTTCTGACGCGGGCTCCGAAGAGCACGCCAGCGGCGGCAGTGCGGCGGCAGCAGCAGCAGCAGCAGCAGGCGGGGAGCTTGGCCGCAGCAGCAGCAGCAGCAGCAGCAGCAGGTGGTCTGGTGCATCTGTGCCTGCGCCAGGCGGCAGCAGCAGCAGCAGCAGCAGTGTTGCTGCCGGCAACGGCGGCAGCAGTAGCAGCGGCAGCGGCAGGCGTAGCCAGGGCTTCGGCCGGAAGTTACGGGAGGCCATTGCTGATATGCTGATCAGCAAGTGACCCGTCTTACGCGTTAAAGTGAACATGCCACTGGGCAGCATGACAACATCAGGTTTGGGTGGCAGTGATGCTTGCTGCGTGTCTGCTGCATTTGTGTTGTATCCTCCGTGAACAGCAGCAGCAACACAGCAGGGGGCAGGGGGTCCATGCCCCATGCGCGAGCCGACGGCAGTCTGATGGCCATCAGTTGCGTGTGCTGTTGGTGTGCCGCGGCTGCGCCAGCCTGTGTGTAGACGAGCGAGCGGTCGGCTTGCTGTGTCTTCACCCCAGGCGTTGTGGCCAGACTGCCTCTGTCCTGATGGCCTCCTGGTGTTGGTCTATGGTCAGCAGCGCTGCGCTGTGGTCATTGGTGTGGCACAACTGTTGCTGACGCTCGCTGTGCCCACCCGCGCGGCTGCCTGCATGGATGCAACCTGCAGCGGAACGGAGGTGCCTTTTTCCTGGATGTGTGGTTGGCTGCTTTGGCTGTGCATTTGCATCGCATGGGGTCGACTGGTTACTCTCGGCCGCGGGTGCCTCTTCTGCGTCAGTGTGTATGATGTTTGGGGTGCTTCAGGGCTTATGATCAGGGTTGTGCAGTGGCGTGTTGAGGATCGACGGGGGCTGGCGGTCTCGCGTTCAATCAGGGGCCGCTGCTAAAGTAATATATGATTAATCGTCAACCAGGGAGGAGCTGCAGCTGCAGCGAGCACATCGGCACCAACTGACAAAGGGCGATGCGGTTCCCATCATCATGTCCTCCACTCGGGGCACAGCTTCAACAGGCTGTTCTGCAGCTCGCGGAAGCTGCCTGCAGCTGGCTGCTGCTTTGGCTACGGCAGTGCCCTGGCTTTCAGTAGGCAGTGTGTGTTACATCACGCTGTGTCGCTTGGTGTGGCGCTTGGCACCTGTGTTCTTTGGGTGTCGAAGTGCCGCTCGGCTTTATCTTTGTCAAGGACACGTATGGTATCTTTCAGACTTGTCACTGAGTAGCCTCCAGCGCTGTTATGACCTCAACAGGGCGACACCAGCGGCAAAGGGGCTGTCTTCAAACCCGCCTGCTGTCCATTTTTGCCTGTGCAGTATTGCAGGTACCGGCATGCATGTTTTAAGCAGCGGTGCAGATTGTGGTGTGGAGTATGAAGCTGGTGCATTTTCAGTCGAAGGCTTGAATCAGCTGCCTCGAGCGTCTCAACCTGCTTGTCACGTGCACGCATGTGCAGTGTTTTGAACCCCCAAGCGCTGCGCTTTGGGTGTACATGCGTCGTGTACAGCATGTGCAGAGAGCTGGACTCTGGCGGTGAGTGCAGCAGCATATAAATGTACACTTGGCACCAGTATCGCCAGTATGCCTTGGCAGTAGGTTCAGGTTGAGGTGGTGCATAATCCCTCGGCGGTAGGTTGAGGTGCTACAAAAACCCTCACCAGTTGTCATGTCTGTGTATCGCACATGCATTGTACTGCTTGTTTGTGGCCTGCAGTACAGGCACACGGGGTATCATCTGGCACTACGGTTGTGTACTGCTTGTTTGTGGCCTGCAGCACAGGCAGTACAGTCATGCATGCTGTCAC
This sequence comes from Scenedesmus sp. NREL 46B-D3, assembly GCA_014080715.1. Taxonomy (NCBI): domain Eukaryota; kingdom Viridiplantae; phylum Chlorophyta; class Chlorophyceae; order Sphaeropleales; family Scenedesmaceae; genus Scenedesmus; species Scenedesmus sp. NREL 46B-D3. The sequence goes on from JACERP010000061.1 coordinate 216,697, forward strand.
ACGGTATGGGCGTGTCCCACCTGGGACGCCGTACAGAGATGGTGTGTGGGCGATAAGCGTCACCTAGCTTAGGGGTTTAGGTTACAGCGCGGCTGCTGGCCAGGAATGGGGCCGGCCGTTGTCCTGCAAGTAGCTGGCAAGCAGTTCAGGGGTGCATTCGTGGACGGCGGCCTATGTGGCGCTGCTGGTGAATGCAGGTCCTGGTGCATGCGGACTCTCGCGCTGACAAGGCGTGGCTCCTTAGTCTTGGTATGTGCGCTGTTGCTGCTTCCTGCTGGTTTGCTGCTTCCTGCTGAGGCCTGCCTCGGCCCACATAAGGGCCTGGGATGCCCTCGGCTGCATCACAACTGTGGTGGGCTGTTCACAGCTGTGGTCTGCAGGCAGCTGGCCTGCAGGCGCCGCTGGTGCGCTTGCCCTCATGGCTGGGAGGCGCGGCTGCGGATGTCCAGCGGCCTGTGTTGCGTGCATGCCCCTCCATTGTTTAAACTTATGTGCAGACCGCTGCGTGGTTGAATGTCCGCGCGCAAGTGCGGGCAGCCGTGCCTGTGTGTGCACGCCACCCAGCATTCATTCAAGCGTCACGCACACCATTGCGGCCTTTTTCACCATCCTCATGTGTGTGTGCGTGCGTGCGTGCCGGCAGTAGAGCATCAGCTCAGGGTCCTTCGTTTCCACTCGGTGTGATTACACCGCGCACCAGGTCAGCTTCATGTGTGTGGGACTGCTCATCAATATTGTTGTACTTGTACACACAGCGTCTGCTGTAGAGGGCGCGAATCGGCTGCGTCGCCCTCTGGTGCTGCTCCTCTCCTGTTACGGCACATGGCCCTCGTCACGGTGTGTGTGTTGTATGCTGGGGCTACAGTGTGTAGTGCATTTTGACCTCCTTGCCTCCTTCTGTGCCCAGAACTCAATTCTGCGTTTCAGAGTGCCATGAACCCTTCTGGCCTGCTGTTCTGCGGTCATCCTGCCAGTGCATTTGCGGCAATTTTTCCAAGCAGCAGCACTTGTCAATGTGGCAGGTCTGCGCTGCCAACAACTGTGCAGTTTGGTGGCTGAGCAGTGCGTATGTGGAGGGGGGCATCAGCACTCTGGAGCTGCCCATGGCTGCTGGGCTTTGTTGTCTGTGGGTGTCTTGAACATCTTAATGACATGATTTTTACGTTTGTGCATCCCCTGCATACCTTCGCTAGCTGGCTGACACCAAGACAAGCTTGGGCGGGTCGCGGTGGTCCTACATATGTATAACTTGAGCTGTCACGGGTTGCTTTCGTGACATGTGGCAGCAGCCTGCGACGTCGAGGCGCTGTAGCGCTCAAGACAGATCTGTCTTGGCCTGAGTTGGTGGTGCCGGCATTATTTCTGCTGTTGGCACATCTCTCGCTAGGCGGCTCAAATGATAGACACAATCATGTGGGGGCAGCAGCGTCGCTGTAGTGCTGTGTTCATGTGCCTGCAGCCGCACCAGACACTGCTGCACACTGGGCATCTAGGGTTTGCTATGGAATTTTGGCGGTGGGATTGAGGGTTTGCAGGTGTGTGCTGACTTGGGTCGATGTTGCAGTTTTGCGTTGCAGTACAAATGTAGACGTCGCTATTCACGGCCCAAGTGGAGCTTGTGTTAGTTGTACATCGATTGTCGTTTGACTTGCAGGAACCTCGGATGACTGAGCATGGGTTGGTAGCAGCTGTTGGCCAGCAGTGGATGCGTGCTATGGAGGTCTTGGCAGCTATGTGTAATTGTTCAGCTGTGTATCACTGATGTTGTTGGCAAGCACACTTTGCAGTGCAAACGCCGAATGCAGCACGGCAGATGAAGGACACAGCACTGCATGCACGCGAAGCACTGCATATTCAACAGTGGGATCGGCAGCAGTACTGTAACCTAGCAGTGCTTGCAAGTTGATTACTTGGGTGTTTCCACTTTACAATTGAGCAGGCTGCATATTTGCTGCAACAGAGAGCCGCTACAGTTGCAGCGTAGTCACCAAAGACGTCTTTTATGATTGATCGCATGCCAGTGCAGCCCCCAGCCCTGCATCACGTGGCCAGGTGCTAATGCGGTTGTCAACGCCGCTGATCGCCTGGCACGCGCGTTGAGTAGGATACGAGCGCGCTAATCCTGCAGCGGCCAATGCCAAAATACCAAAGTAGAACCACTGGCCCACCCACTAAGGAGCCAAACAAGGCTCATGGGGTCCAAATGGAAAAGCCATGTGCTGTACCTGGTGCTACGGGTTGTGGTCAGAGGCTGCAGAGAAGCCACAGCGACCATGCTTGCCAGCCGCAGGCCTAGGCTGGCACTGCGACGCTGGAGGGGACGTGAGGCCGAACATGCGGCGACCCAGCGCCACTGACTTCGGCGGAGTTTGGGCCTACCGTAGAGAATACTTGAGTTTTTTTGTGAATGGCGTCACGCGCCTCTTTGTCGATGGCCGTCTGGTACTCGCGCTCGTTCGCTGGCGCGTGCAGTGCTGACGTGTGACCCGCCCTGAGTGTTCCGCCATTGTCGCCAGATTCAGATATGATTCGAATCTTTGTTGGATCCGATTGTCGATCCCAACTGAGAGTGGGATTGTTGTCTATTGCTTTACTGTGCATACTAGTAGCGCTCTAGACCGCTGCTTTGGGCAGCACCCAGAGGTTTAGTTCAGGGACAGCAGGGCCGCTGTGCCGCTCAGTGCAGCAGTGACTGCTGCGCTCGGAGTGCTGCTGGTGCAACCTGTGTTGAGGGTTGCAAAGCAGCAAACATTGCAGAGCACAATGCAGCACCTACATGGCTAGAGTGTATGGCTGTCATGGCCCCAACTGCTGAGGTGGTCATGTACAGTCACCCCATAAGCTACGGCTCATGCACTGTTTTTTTCAGAGAAACGGGAGACGGTGAGCAAGCAGATGCGGAAACCTAAACGCAGGCAGGCCGGCACATGCAGCACACAGGTAGATTACTGGTTGATCTACCAGCGCAGCTTCGTAGCTAAGGTAGCTCAGTGAGGCAGTTGAATGCAGGGTTACTGCGGCAAAGCCTGCTGGGCTGAGGGGGTGCAGGCTCTGCCTCTGTCCATACTTGATCCGTGTGTCAGCCTCCTGAACCTCAGCCTGTGTCTTAGTAGGCAGACATAACGCAATGTGCACAAATTGCCTAGCAAATAATCCTACCAGCAACGCTCAAGCTCCAAGCTTGCAGCTGGCGAGCCAAGGCGCTTACAGCAGCGCCTCCTAGCACCAGTGGGAGGACTTTACTCAGCTGTCCTAGCTGTCCTACAGATATCAATGCCAGCCAGGGGAGGCCCTGTCAGTCTGTGCCAGCCAGCCCAGCGTCTGGCTAACAGCGCAGCAGGGCCCGCAGCGCATCTGCATGTGCATGTCTGCTGGACTGCGGGGTGTTGCTGTGCACCTTGAACCAGGCCTGCCCAGTAGCGAATAGCGAGACCAGCGTCTGGCTGCTAGCCCAGCAGCGCCTGCAGCGCATCCGCATGCTGCTGGAACTGCCGCACCGCTGTGGGCGAGGCGCGCCCAGCCGCCTCCAGCCGCTCCATGCGCACACACATCTGCTGCAGCAGCAACCTCAGCGACTGCTGCTGCTGCTGCTGCTGCTGCTGAGTCTGTGGCTGCTGCCCTTGCTGCTCTGTCTGCAAAGCCGTCTGCTGCTGCTGCTGCTGCTGCTGCAGAGCCACCAAGAACCTGAGTGTCGCCACCATACTGCTGCCGCTCAAAACCCCGGCATCACCGCCACTGCTGCTGCTGCTGCTCCCCTGCGGTGTCTCCTGCTGCTCTGCCGCCAGCACTAGCAGCTGCCGAAGCCGCGCACACACCCCACACAACCAACCCCTAGACGGCACGTGCCGCAGCACCGCACACGCTTGCAGCAGCATGTTGATCTCGGATGCAGCCGCCACTGGCAGAAGCCGCCGACTCTCACTCAGCCAGGGCTCCAGCCAGGCTGCGTCAGGCCTGCACCCTAAAACCACGGCACCCCAAAGCCCTAGGGCCAAGCCGGTGTGGCTCAGGCGGGGCCTGAGGCGTGACAGCCGTGCCAGCACTGCAGCCTGACAGTCTTGTTGGGCCTGCTGCTGCTTCTGCTGCTGCTGCTCAACTACCGGCTGCTCAGATGCACCTGTTGGCTGTGCCGCATCAGTGAGCCTGACAACATGCGGCGCCTGCTGCTGCTGCTGCTGGAGGAGGTTCAAAAGCTCCCATGTGCCTGCTGCTTCCGCAGCTGCTCCCACCTGCACGGTGTCCCCAGCGGTGGCCCCACCACACTGCACTGCTGCTGCTGCTGCCGCCGCTGCTGCTGGCTGCCCAGCCGGCAGCCGCAGCCGCAGCACCGCGGCAGCGTGCAGGCAGGCGGGCACATGCACGTGACTCAGCGGCCCGTCGGCCGCCACAACCGCCATCACCCAGGCCGGGCCGGCGCCCGCCTGGCGCAGCAGGCTGCCCGGCAGCTGCCCCCGCAGCCCCGCCAGCCCCAGCAGCAGCTTGTAGACTTGCTTGGACAGCTGATACTGCGCGACCGCACCCCCCGTGACGCTGCCAGCTGCAGCGGGGCCGGGCGCCGCCGCGTGCTGCTGCCGCAGCAGCGGCAGCAGCTGCAGCCGCACGAAGGCGAGCAGGCGCTCCAGCAGCTCCTGTGGCACGGCCACCAAGCGCAGCCGCCCCAGCGCCCACAGCACGCTCGCCAGCTGGCGCAGGCTCAGCTGGTCGGCCGTCCAGTAGAGCTGGTCGAACAGTTCTAGCAGCCAGGGGCCTGCGGGTTGCGTTTGGCAGCGTTCGGCGGGTGTGCAGCAGGTTGAGGGGAAGAGGAGGTGGAGGGTTTGCTCTCGACAGGGCAGGATGGTTTGAAGCAGCACATGCATGGAGTTTGCTGCTGCCATGGTGCTGGTCGGCTGTCGAGTGACTGAACCTCGGAGGCTACCAGAGAAGCCTGGACAGAGGGAGGTGGGACGCAGTGGGTTGCAGATGGAAGACCGCACTGTACGCCAGCTGGCCAGCCGTACGCCAGCTGGCAGCTGCACGCCAGCTGGCAGCTCACTGTATGCAGCTGGCAGCTCACTGTACGCCAGCGGGCAGCTCACTGTACGCCAGCTGGCAGCTGCCTATAAAGCTGACCGCCTTCATCGTGAGGTGGGTGGCGCGTGTGGGCCGCAGCAGCCAGCAGCATGCCGCCCACTGCCGCCCCCTGCTCTTAACAATTTTTCCAATGCGCTGAACCCTATCCCCTGCTGCCCCTCATGTCTATACCCTGCCGGCCGCAGTTCCTATGCCCTGGGTATGTGGCGCGGTGCAAGCAGCACCAACCAGCAGCCTGCCGCCCCCTGCTGTGAAGGACTTGCTGCCATTGCCCCAAAACGTTTACTCTGCTGGCCCCACACAGCTACACCCTGCTGCCCTTGACATGCACACCCTGCTGGGCCCAGGAAGCACCCCCTGCTGCCCCAAAGCCTTTAACCTGCTGCCCCAGAAACCTGTTCCCTGCGGCCCCCCATAACCTATACCCTGCTGCCCACGCAACCAACGCACCGGGCGGCAGGTAGCGCATGCGAGCAGCGCCGACCAGCAGCGCGGTCAGCTCCGGACAGGATGCGCCTGCAGGGAGCGCAACATATGGCGAGGCAGCACAGCAGCAGCAGCAGCAGCAGCAGCAGCAGCAGCAGCAGCAGCATGTGTCGAGGACAAGTGGCTCGGCCCTGAACCTGAAACCCCAAACCCATGGACCCTGATATGCAGCATAGCGTAGCCGCACGTGGCAGAATGGCATGGCATCAGGTGTCCACGTTTCCCTCGCTTGCTACAGTGGTGCGACACTTGCCATTCTGGCTAGTCATGTAGAGCGGTGCTTGTGGGCAGCGTGCCCAGCACGGTGTGGTTCCTATGATGCAGCAAGGCCATCGGACCCGCATGGTCATCGGACTCGCAGCTGCCAGAGGGTGTCGCGACCACATCCATACCAGCTGCCGCCACACACTATTGTACACGACCCAGACAGCAACACCATCTGAAAAGCTGTAGCAGCCAGTCACGTGCCCCCACCTGCCAGCTGACGCGCGCTGGCGGCCATCGCAGCCGCGCTGAACCTAGGCTGCTCTGTTAAAAAGTACCCACAAAATCTTGAGCCGTCGCAGCCAGTCACGCGACTCACCTGACAGCTGACGGCTGCTAGCCCCCATCGCAGCCGCGCTAAACCCAAGCTGCTCTGTTTAGAATATTTAAAAAAGCCGTCGAGCCAGGCACGCGACCCACCTGACAGCTGGCGCGCGCTGGCCCCCATCGCAGCGCAGCTGCGCTGAACCTAGGCTGCTCTGTTACAAAATAAAATACTAACAAAATGAGCCGTCGCAGCCAGGCACATGCCCCCACCTGACAGCTGGCGCGCGCTGGCCGCCATCGCAGCCGCGCTGAACCCAGGCTGCTCTATTAATCAACATAAAATCAAAACATGAGCCGCCGCAAGCCAGGCACGTGACCCACCTGACAGCTGGCGCGCGCTCGCGGCCATCGCAGCCGCCATGAACGCCGCCGGCGGCCGCACCCGCAGCGCGCCCAGGCTCCACACCACCTCCGCCACGTCCCTGCAGCCCATGCCCCGCAGCCGCCGCTGCAGCGCCGCCAGCAGCGCCGCCGCGCCGCCCACCGCCAGCCTCGCTCCCGACCGCGCGGCCGCGCGCAGCAGCAGCACCAGGCTGGCGGCCGGGTAGCTGGGCAGCGACGGTGCATGCGCGTCCAGCACCCTTGGAGCCAGCCCGCCGGCATCGGGGTCCTGAGCTGGTGCAGTGCCCATACGATGAGGGAATGTCGCGTGGGGTGGCTGCTGACTGTACTGCTGTACTGCCGACGTGCTGCAGTACAGTGGGCCAGAAGGAGGCGGCCTCAGCGGGGACAGCCGCAGGCCAGTCTGCTGAGGGCCCACAGGAAGGTGGCTGTCTGGCGTGCTGAGAAGCGTCCATTGCAGCCGAGTTTCCTGCTGCAAGTGCAGCTGTGCTGGCTGCGATCGCAGGTCTGGCTGCTGCTGCTGCTGCTGCTGCTGCTGTGCGTCATGACCTGCATCTGCAGCAGCATCACCAGCCGAGTGCGGGCTCACTGTCCTGGCCTGGAGGAAAGCTTGGAGCATTGCGTATGGTGAGCAATGCCAGACCGCAGACCAGCAGCCGCGCATGTCGGCAAGCACGTCAAAAAAGGTTGCCTGGCACACCTCTGCTGCGACAAGCGCCTTGTGATTGTGCAACACGCACGGCACATGCTGTGTGCTTCCGAGCATTGCGCCGGCAGCTGTCTGGCCTCACCTTGCAGCAGCTGCTGCTGCTGCTGCTGCTGCTGCTGCTGCTGCTGCTGGCTCGCAAGGTGCAGCAGGCACTCCTTGAGCTGCTGCCAGCCCCTCTCAGGCAGCTGCTGCCCAGCTGCTGACGTCAGCCTCACGAGATGCACCACTGCCTTCACCCAGAAGCCAGGGCTGGCAGTGCGGCGGTGCCGATGCAACAAGCTGCAGACTGCAGCAGTGTTTGGACACTGGCGGGGTATGCTCGCAGGACCAGGCGCTGCTGCTGCTGCTGCTGTGCTGCTTGCTCTGCTGCCTGTCGCTGCTTCTTCCGCTGCCGCCATGCGAGCCAGCGCTTCAAGCCGCGGCCTTTGCTTCTTGTGGTAACTGCAGTGGCTGCTGATGCTATTTTGACTGCTGCTGGGAGCGGAGGCGACCCAACTGCTGGAGGCTGCTGCTGCTGCTGCTGCTGCTGCACCCCAGCACTGCTGCTGTTGCTTGCTCGAGCGAGGGTAACACGACAAGGGACGCGAAAGCTACTGCGTTGATATGCCAGAACGTAAAGGGTATGCTGGCAAGCCACGCGCATTCGTTCAGCTCGACACGGGGCGCGACGACCAGCCCTGCCAGGCAGCAGCGGGCCCTGTCAGCAATAGTGCCGCCAGCAACAGCCTGAGAACAACGCACGGGAGTCTGGTATGGTGTCCGTTTCAAAAAGCTGTGTACGTCCACGGAACAAGACGAAGCTAGGGCTGTACTTTGGACAAGGGCTTCTGGGAGTGACACAAATGCTGCTGGTGTAAAATTGCAGAGGCAAAGGGTTGCAGCGCACACCGCAAGAACAGGTTTTGCCCTGCTGCATCCAGCAATGTACAGGGTTGCAGGGAAGCACGCACTGCACGGCAAGTTATACCAAATGCAATGCAGTACAATAGCGTCCAGCAGTACAAGACCGAACCTGCCTCAGGCACTAGCAGCGCAGCGGCTCACACGCAACACTCACACTACTACGTGCGTGACGACAGCAGTGATTGTATGCGGATATTTGGTCAGGGGGGTCTACTGTGCGTGCCACGCTTGCTTCAAGTCTGCGTCTTGTTATGGCAGCGTCACAGGTTAGGTTGAATTACCCCATGAGCCTTGTTTGGCTCCTTTGCGGGTGGGCCAGTAGCCCTACTTTGGTAAATTGGTAATTAGTGAATTTCATGTGACACTGTACAGTACAGACATGGATGGTGTCAGCTTGCTTGCATGAGGGGCCCCGGGCCCCGGGCCCCGGCGGCGCCGCTGCTGCACGAGAGTCAGAACGGATTCCGCCTCAAGCGCAGTTGTGCTGACCATCAAAGCGTGCTCAGCGAGGTCCTTAATGGCAGGAAAGCTGAGGGAAAGGAGTCATATGTGTTGTTTGTTGACACCTTCAAGGCATTCCCTACGGTCTGGCTTGATGGCTTATTCCAGAAGCTGTGGGATAAGGGTGTGCATGGCAATATGTTCCGTGTCTTGTACAACTTGTATCAGGGCGCGCAGCGTGTGGTGTCTCATGAGGGTTGCATCACGGATAGGTTCACCTGCGACCTTGGCCTGCATGAGGGTGATGTTATTTCGCCCACACTGTACCTGTTGTTTATCGAAGACTTGCTGCGTGACGTGCATGCAAAGCACCCTGGCGTTACCCTCATGGGCCCTCGTGACGAACCTGCAGGCCAAGTTGTGGCAGCCATGCAGGCTGATGACTTTGTTGCTGTCTGCTGGTCTCTGTCTGAAGTTCAGGCTATGGCTGCAACTGCTTACAATTACAGTTGCCAGTGGCGCTTCAAACTCCAGAGCTTGAAGTCTGCCGTCATGCATGTGCTGCCAGCAAGACAGACCAGCCAGCTGGTCGACTCCGGCATTGTTTGGAACAATGTCCCTGTGCCTGTTGTATCGGAGTACTGCTATCTTGGCCTGTGGTTCAACAATGCCTGTACATGGACCACACATTTTGACAAGATGCTGACTAAGGTGCAACGTGCGAAGGTGCGCTCATGCCAATTTGGAAGAGCCGCAGCATCAGTGTGGAGGTTAAACGCATACTGTTGCTGACGTGTGTCCGTCCCATTGTCGAATATGACAGTGAGGTTTGGTTTCCGTCCACAGCTAGGCAACTGCAGCTGATTGACAAAGTGCAGACAGACATAATCAAATGCGCAATGCGCTGTGGCAAGGAGCGCCCATGCTCTTCAGCTCTTTTGGCAGAATGGGGTGTGAAACCGTTGCATATGTGGCTTCATCAGGGGGCTTTGGAGTACTACTACAGGATTCAGCGTATGCAGGGCGTTCGGCTGCCAAATCAAGTATTTACAGCTGAATGGAGGCGTCATAGTGGTGCTGTGGCGGTGACACCGTGGCACAAGTATGTGCAGAGCCTGCTGTGCAAGTATGGTGTGAATGTTGTGACCGCGGAAGGCAGAGCCAGTGCGTGCAAGAGCCATGTCAACAAGCAGGTCAGGACACTACATGCTGAAAGGATTGCATGTGAAACGTTGGAACACTCCTGTAGCACTGGATTTGTTACCTTGTGGCATTAGACGACCACACCGTCTGCAAACGCTTAGACAGCGCCGCAACATACTTTCTTTTCTCCAATCTTTTCTTATTGCTGCCAACCCGGCCTGTCATCACACATACCGTAACTGTAACACTGACTCATCCCAGCAACACTGACATAATAGCTGTCATTTCACAGCGTAGTGCCTCGGGCTGACACACTTCCTAGCAGGCATGCACACAGCAGCTGCAATACCTATTCACCATGAAGATCACAACATACTGCATCTGTGCAAACTGTAACATCTGCTCAGTGCTAGCGCTGTGTGTAGCCTAGCTCTCTCCCCCCTCCCCAAGGGAAGACCGAGGCACAAGCACGACATGACACTCGAACAAGCATGGCAAAGCACAGCTGATGTATAGTAAAAAAATCAAAGCAACTCCATCCAGACAGGGGCATGCAGATGCAGCACAGCGGTGGTAACAACACCAAGAATAACAAGCCAGGTAACAAAGCACCTCCCATCACAGGCACCGACAAAATACACCCAATCCCTCAGTCTCCACCAATTGAGAATGTTTTTTCCAATGGGGTTGCTCAGTCCATAAATCGCAGACGCGTGTGCGGGGGTTGGGTGCAGACAGACTCTTTATTTTTTCTTCCACAAGGCCGAACAGCAAACGATAGCACACGTTGCCAATGAGCCTGTATTCTTAACCTAACACCCAACAGTGGGCTGTGGCGGGTGCGCTGGCTATAGGCAGGCACAGATCTGTGCATGTGTTACGGCTGGATTGTAACAACCAACAGCAGCGCACAGCAACAGCACAATGCTGCAACTTCCACGCTACACTCCACTCTGAGTCGGTATGTGGCTCATGTGCATCCCACTCATGTTGATGCTATGGGTTTCAGGAGGCCTAGGCCGTACTTGCGTTCAGTGGCAATTCCACGTGGTATTGAATTGCTTTTGCGTGTTCGTATGGGTTGTCTGTGTGTACATGAGCGTACTAGTCAGTTTGGCGGTCGCAGAGCTAACTCCACTTCAGGATGTCCTTGTTGTGGTGCAGAAGTTGAGTCTTTGTCACACTTCATGTTTGATTGCCCTGCTACTTCTGCTCAGAGGGATGATATGTTTGCTGAGATCAGTTCCCTGCCTGGTTGCGCTGAAAAGTTGCGCAGCATTTTGTCCAAGGCTGATTCGTCAATCAAGGTGTTGCGTTTTGTATCTGATGATAATTGGGGCAGTTCTGGAAGATGTCGGATGGTGTCACCGTGTATTGCTGCTTTTCTTGTCAAGTCTTGGGATGTGCGCAATGCATGCAAACATTCTGGAGCAGTGCTCCCTCCTCTTTCCGCCCCGGTGGGGCGCGGCGCCGATGGCGCTGATGCTATGGCTTGAATGGGTAATATGATGATGATGATGAGCTTGCTTGCATGAGGGGCCCCGGGTAACTCTGCTTTCCCGGTACGTTGAGTGCTGCTGCTTAGCACACCACTGTGATGCACCCCCGCCACCATGCATGATGTGTACTCACACGTGGCTGAAATCAGTGCCGGTGCCTGAGAGACGAAGTGCAGGAACTTTTCACCCACATTTCGTATGGTGAAAGATGGTCACAAGAACTGCCAGTTGCGCGCAAGCCATTGTGCCTTTGCCACAAAGCTGCTCACAGAGGCCCTTGTGCGCGAATTGAGCACATGCGCTGGTTGACTGTGCGCTGGTTGACTGTGGGATCCCTGCCTGGTTGCGCTGAAAAGTTGTGCAGCATTTTGTCCATGGCTGATTCGTCAATCAAGGTGTTGCGTTTTGTATCTGATGATATTTGGGGCAGTTCTGGAAGATGTCGAATGGTGTCACCGTGTAATGCTGCTTTTCTTGTCAAGTCTTGGGATGTGCGCAATGCATGCAAACATTCTGGAGCAGTGCTCCCTCCTCTGTCCGCCCCAGTGGGGCGCGGGGCCGATGGCGCTGATGCTATGGCTTGATGGGTAATATGATGATGATGATGATGGCAGCAGCTGCTGCAGTCACACGCTGCAGCCCACGCAACACCACAGCTGTCCTGCAGTGCCAAGCTGGGCACGCACAGGCACCAGATGGCACGTGCCGTGTGCATCGGCAACTTGAGTTGAACGGGACCGACTGCTGTGTGCACAGGAGTAGGGGAAGTTCAGCTTCCCTACACAACATGCCATGGCAGCGGCTGGCGGCTTGCACGGGTTGCTGTGCGGAATCCCTGTCATGGTGCTCGTGACTCGCACCGCGGGCCACCCACATGACGACGCCTGGTACCGGCTGCTGGCAACACCAACCCTCCAGAGACGTATTACACGGTGTTGACGCCAATACCAACAACGGCTGCTGGCGCTCTCAGACTCGCCACCGCCACCCACCCACATGACGACACCTGATGCCGGCTGCTGGCAACATCAACCTCCAGAACGGGATAGGCAGCGTTAGGACCAACACCAACATGTGCTGCTGCCACTCTTAGACATGAGCACACCTACAGAGCTCCTGAGCTGCCGCATACTGGCTGATGCGCGGCACAGGATGGGACGTGAGCCTGGTTGAGCAAAGGCCTTCAGGGCGGAGGCCATGCTGCAGCGGCCGCCGCTGCTGCTGCTCGCAAGAAACAGCCCCCATCCTGCTGCTGCTGCTGCTGCTGCTGCTGTCAGAGTGGCCCTGAGATGTTACCATACATGGAGAGAGCCAGGCCAATGGCTATTCCCAGCCCCAGTATGTGGGAGGCCTTGTAAGCGATGACCATCAGGGCCGAGGCCTTGGTGCAGTGCCGTGGGGGCACCAGGGCGGGTGCTAGGATGTAGCCCATCGTACTGCAAGCAGGTTGTGCAGCAAAGCACGGCACAAGGCTGGTGAGTGTGAGTGATGACATGTGAATGGGTGTATGTGAAGTGCCAAGGCCTTGGTGCAGTGCCGTGGGGGCACCAGGGGGGTGCCAGGATGTAGCCCATCGTACTGCAAGCAGGTCGTGCAGCAGAGCACGGCACAGGGCTGGTGCGTGTGAGTGATGACATGTGGATGGGTGTGTGTTGGGTGCCGAGGACTCCGCGAGGGTGCTACATGGCTTTTATGCCGGGGGGGGGGGGGGTGGGTGGGCTGCCAGTGTATTGCATGCTAGTGCCGTGTCCTCTCAAATGGTTGCCTCCTGCACTGCATGCAGGGCGCGGAGACGAACAATGACAGCAGAACGGCGGGGGTGTGTGAAATAATAAGTATGTACCGTTCCCGCCCGCGAGAGGAGCCTTGACGGTGTCTTGGCGGCCCCAGCTGTGTCTGGTGTAGCCCAAAGACGGGGGCTCGCCCATTTGGATGGCATCTTGCTTGGTGCTGTAAACAGGCACAGCTGGGCAGCCAGCTGGCCCAACACAACCAACATGACATCTGGTACCAAGGAGTGTACACGAACAAAAACGACACAGCATGTGGTGCTGTCACAAGGCACAGCAGGGCAGCAGGGTCCAAGACAACCAAATCCCTCGGGTGCTGTGACAAGGCACAACCAACACAACATTTGGTGTTGTACAAGGCACAGCAGGGCAGCACGCCCTGAGGCAACGAGCACTACATTCAAGCCTGTAGCACAACACTGCTAACACAGGATTTGCGCTGTCAACAAGGCACAGCAGGGCAGCCGGGCCTGAGGCAACACACACTACATTGAAGCCTATTTCACATTTCACAACACTGCTAAAATAGGATCAAGTGCTGTCAACAAGGCACAGCAGGGCAGCACGCCATAGCAGGACGCCAGACGCAGTAGCGCATCAGCGGCTGGCCACCATAGGGCACCCATGGCGCACGGCATGTTTTTTTTGTTGTTTTTTTGTTGTTTTTTGTTTGTTGTTGTATTTTCATAGGGCACCCATGGCGCACCGCATGTTTTGACCAAGTCCAGCAACCACCGCCAGAACAACAGCTGTGCCGTAACAGCAGTGCCAGCTGTGCAGCGTAGCAGTACCTGGCGCTGCCCAGCGAGCCCTGCCGATACCGAGCGCGGCTCCTTGTGACTCCTTGCCGCTATACCACAACAGCCGCAGCAGGCCAACATCTTGCATGTACAAAGGCCCCCCAACAGCCAACCTAAAAACTGAAACAATCGACCTCGCAACATGCCACGCCAGAACGGTTGCGGTCCCCACAGCAGCACGTGCGCCAGTGTCCGACGCACCGCACAGACGCACAGGATAGGTGTGCTGCTTGCAATCGCTGTTGCTGTGGCCCACCGTGCTGCGACCAACCTTGCGGGCGCTACAGGCCGCCCGAGATGTTCCCGTACAGACCCAGCGCCAGCGCGATGGCGATGCACAGCCCCAGGATGTGCGCGACTTGGTACGTGAGTGCCATGAGCGCGGAGGCCTTTGTACAGATGCGGGCAGGGACGAGGCTGGGCGCGAGAATGTACGACATCGTGCTGCGGTCGTTGAGTGTGCAGCGTCGCGACATGTGTATGTTTGTTTCGATTGTCGTGTGCGTGTTGCGTGTTTCATTTGCATGTGTCGTTGGATGCAGCAAGAATGAGTTGGTGAGTGTACAAGGAGAGCGATCGCACACAGCACAGGGAAGAAGCACAGCGTGCAGACAGGGGAGGGACACCGCCAACGTTTGTAACCAAACAATGTAACACATAATAACACACATACAATCACCAACCCAGGATGGACACGATGCCATGTGGTCCAGTGTTGCGCATGTGAACGGGGGGCAGAACGAACCAGGGATGGCGCAGTAACAGCAGCAAGACAGCAGCAGCAGCAGCAGCAGCAGCAGGAGATGAGCCATGCCAGGCCAGTGTGCTTCACCTAGCATACACGGCCCGCCGCACAGCCGCTGCCTGACATTAAAACTTGCAGGTATGCAGCTGGACGGCGCTGGTGGTCTGCCAGCTGGCGTGAACAGCAGGGTGAGTCTGCACCTGGCCCAACCCCACCGTACTGACTCAGGTAGACTCGCACTCTGCACGAGCAACACTGACAAAGCACCACGCATGCATCCCTGCCTGTCTGTCATCACGACGCAGCGCAGTACCCTTGGCAGTCCAATCACCAGGTTTTAGCAATCACCGACAAACTGCCATGCGGCGCCACCTCAGGTGCAGTCTGCGTTGTCAATATCCAAGGCCACACTCGACTCCTCTTGTTCTGTGCAGGGGGCACAAGGAGGTCCCGGACCCTTTGCAGTTGTATCCAGAGTCTAAGCGCTGCATGGACACTCGCACCTGCCACCACACACGCCTCAGCTGCTCTGCACCTTCTTCTTCTGGTCGCAAGCCCAACACAGCCCAACACACTCGCCGTCAGCCCACTCATCCGATGTAGCCGCCAGCAGTAGAATCAGAGTGAAGCCTCGTACCAGCAGCCAGTCAAACAAACGGTACACATTCAGACTGCACTCACTCGATGTAGGCGCCGCCCAGCCACAGCCTCGTGGCAGTGGCCAGTCAACACACACGATAACGTTCAGCCCAACACACATCATGCTGTTGATTCACTCACTTGATGTAGCCGCCGCCCAGCCACAACGCCAGCACCAGCACCAGCACGTAGGGATCATACTGCATGTGCGGCGGCGCCTGTGGCAGCAGCAGCAGCAGCGGCGGCGGCAGCAGCATCAGCATCAGCATCAGCATCAGTGATGGGTGCAGCACTGAGCTGGAGCTGAGAGACGCCGAGCAGCCGCCGCCTGCACTAGATGTAACACAGCAGCGTGTCGGCAGCGTGGGGTGCTTGGCGCACAACAGCAGTGCTGCTTCACACTGTCCTGCAGTACGCGTTGCTGGCGGCCAGGCAGCTCACCTGGAGGTAAACAAACAAGGCCACTGAGCATAGCAGTGCTGCAGCACTGACGTTTGAGGGGCAAGACCGGGTGGGCAACACACAGCCGATTTTAGGCTGCTGAGCCAGCCTGCAATGCTGCGATGCTGCCGGTGATGACAGGGTGCTTGCCACCGTTGGCGCCGACACTGCACTATCACACTGTCCTGCAGCACGCTGCGCTGGCGGCAGCCAGCCAGCTCACCTGGAGGTACACGAAGAAGGCCACCGAGCACAGCAGCAGCGCGCACGACAGCGCCAGCAGCGCTGCCGGGCTGGTTATGGCCAGCGCCTTCCGTCGCGGCAGCAGCCGGCCCAGGATGTCCGACAGCATGCGCGTGTAGAATAGCACCTAGGCACGCAGCAGAAAACGTTCATATGTTGAGCTCTTTGTTGCAGCTGTGTGATAGAACTTTCTGCGCTGCTTGAAGGTGCAGGCTACCCGTTCCCTCGCATCAGCCGCGAACGTGTGACATTCAGTCCGAGTGTCTATCGTTATACACTTCACTTCAATGCAAGTACCGGTCTGCCTGAAGACAGTTGCAAGCAGCTGGCCTAGGAAGCCTGACAGCATGCACGTGTAAAACAGCGCCTGGGCTCACAGCACACGCACCCAACGTTGGTCGCACGCACGATGCTTGCATGTAAAAACATGTTGTTACAGCTGTGTGGGGAGAACCAGCGGCCCAGCGCCGACGAGGCTGCTTTGTGGTGCCAACCGCTTGCTGCGCAAAGCGCACTGGCTTGCTCAACAAACACGTGATCGACTGATTGGTCCGGCCGTCAGCCAGTGCCATCGGCAGCAGCCAGGGCGGCGTTTGCAGGAGACCAGGTGTTTTTGCTGCTGCCAGGAAGACGGTGCAGGTGCACCGCTGCTGAGTGATCACACTTGACATGCGTGTTTGTTTGTGTGCTATGCATACAATCATGCAAGACGCCTGTGTCGACACAGTACCCTTTGTGAATGACGTCAATAACCAGGGTTCATGCCGTTGTGAGATTGATTGCCGAGTCAATGCCAGTCAACGCAGTAAAGGCCGCAGGGCAAGGTCAAATGCCTATGCCTTGCTTTTGCTCCCTGCGCGGTAGCCTACGTAAGTTTGACCTGCGGCGCAGTCCCTACGCCCTACGCCACTCACATCCTCACATATGATCTCATATGCTATGGAGACTATGACCTGTGATGGCTTCAGCCTCTTTGAGCTGCAGCAGCTTGCGCTGTCGTGGTGCCCAACAGAATTGGCGCGTGCACATTGAACTTTGAGCGCCACTACCGTCAGCCACAAGTCCAAGTTTCTCTCGGCAAAGGGTAGTTACTGGGAGCTTGCCCCATCGTGACGGGATGCATACGGTGCAGCACTTGCTGGAGCTGGCAGATGCAAGTCGTGCACATGCGGTGAAGCTGGTAAAGTGCATGCAGTGCAGCTGTTGCTGAAGCTGATACGATGCATACAGTGCGTCCAACAGGACGGGTGGGCACGGCGCACAGCATGCTGCGAGCGGATGCCGCCAAGAAAATGGCAACCAACAGTGCGCTGACGGCTGGGGTGGAGGGGGTGGGGGCTGTGACAGCTGTTTGGCGCTTTGGTTTTGCCAGCTGACACGTGTGAGCTCGCTCATGAAGTACTCACCACACCCGTTCACCGTACCTGGTGCCGCGCACTTCTCACCTGTGGCAGGAACTCGTCATCACTACTGACAAGCACATGATCGTGCCGTGAAAATCCATCAAAAACCCAGTGTGCAGCAGTACGTGCATCTTCATGGCAACGCCGCAAGAGGAGCTCACAACAACTGGTGGCAGGTGAAGATGGTGGAGCTGATGAAAACTTCTCACCTGTGGAAGGAACTCCCCGAGCATTCCCGAGGACTCTACGTACGTGAAGAAGGGGAAGATGCAGTTGAGCAGCGTGCTGCTGACCAGTGCAGCAAGCACAGTAGACCAGCAGTCTGCAAAGCAGCAGCAGCAGCAGCAGCAGCAGCAGCAGCAGCAGCAGCAGCAGCAGCAGGGCACCACCTGAGGCGACAAACCTAACAGCTTATCAGAGGCAGCCGGTTTCCGGCACTGGAGGTAGGCGCCGACTGGCTCCCTTTGCATGCCCCCCAACGCCAACACGCTCGACTTGAGCAAGACCCCAATGCTCAGTCATCGTCTGCACACTCGCACAGATCCCTCTGCCAGTCACAACCGTGACGAGTCCCCTTTCCATTCCTAACCTCTCCCCCTATCATACCATACCATGTCAGCACGCCTTTCATTATGAATCAGCACCACTCACATCCAAACACCTCCCAGTAGACACCTCCCAGGCTGCTTGGGTCTGTCGCCTCGCCGCGTGCCGATGCAGCGTCACTGGCAGCAACGCCGCAGCAGCTGCTGCCAGCAGCAGCAGCGGCGCCCTCGCTGCCAGCAGCTGAGAAGGCAGACACGGCACTGGCATTGCTGCCGCTGCGCATGTGTCGATACCTGTGCTGCTTGTCCTGCTGCTTGTCCTGCTGCTGCTGAGAGCTAGCTGGCAGAGGGGGCTTTGCTGCTGCTGGGCCCTGCAGCAGTGGCTGCTGCAAATCAGGGTACAAGGGGCTGTGCTTCATCAGCGAATGCGGCCGGATGTCTATGCATGTGGCGCCTGCTGTAGCTGCTCTGGGAGAGCAAGCTGAAGAATTGTGTCCGGAGGATCCAGCAGCAGCGGTAGCAGCAGCAGCACTGCCAGGGACCACCCACCCCTGCAACGAATGCTCCATACCCAGCTGACTGCCTGCTGCCACTGCCGGCAATGCCCCTCTCCTACTGCTGCTGCTGCTGCCGCCGCCCCTGCCGAAATGAGGCGCCCCTGCCTGCTGCAGCTGCTGCTGCTGCTCAGCATTTGACGGCCAGTCGGCCGCTGGTCGTTCAGGTTCATCCCCAGGTGCTGCTGCCGCCGCCGCCGCTGCCGCTGCGGTTGCCGCTGCCACGAGCGCGTTGGTGAGTGCGACTCCCTCTGTGTCGTCCTCGTCGTCACCCAACAGGCTGCCGGTGGTAGTCGTGGGTGCACTTGCCGCCATAGGCCCCTGCCAGGGTGCATGGTGCCTGTCAGCAGCACCAAAGTCTGGCAGTTCGTCCAATACGAGCCCACGCGCGCCGTCGCAACACCAGCCGCCGGGGCGTTGGGGGTGCGCGAGCTCACATCGCCCGTGCGATGCGTCGGCACCTTGCAGGGACTGGCTGGCCGGCTGCCGCCGCTGTGTAGGCTGCTGCCGCCGCAGCTGCCAGCAGCAGGAGGCGCGTGTGGCGGGCCGCCGCTGCCACACTGCTGCTGCTGCTGCTGCTGCTGCTGCTGCTCGATGTCTCCAAACCACGCGGAGCCAGCACTGCTGCCCGCCGCCGGCTGCTGCTGCCAGCCGCCGCCGCCGCCGTGCTGCTGCTGCAGCCACTGCTGCGTCCGCTGCCGCCCAGACGTCAACGACGCCGGCTGCGAGGCAGCGCCGCCCGCACCCCCCGAGAGCTTCGACGCTGCCGCCGCTGCCGCTGCCGTCCCTGATCTGCGGGGCAGCCCTGCCGCTGCCGCCGCCGTTGCCGCCGCCGCCGCCGCCGCCGCTGCGCGCGCGCGCGGGCTGCTGCCTGGTGTGGTGTTCTGTCGCTGCAGGGCGCGTGCCGCTGCTGCTGCTGCTGCTGCTGTGCGGTGCGGGAGGCGGCGGACGTCTGACGGGTCGTCCGACAGTGCACGCCGCAGCAGCGGCCGCAGCTGGGGCAGCTCCATGCCTGCATGCATAAGCACACCACAGCGAGGGACATCAGCACCAGCATGATGCGGCTGAGGAAGGGTCAACTGAAGCTGCACGCTGCAGCAGCGGCCGCGAGTGGGGCAGCTCCATGCCTGCATGCACGCCCACAACACAGCTGGCGGCGACATCGGCACTTGCGGGCGACATCAACACAGCTAGCGGCGACATCAGCATGTTGCGGCTGAGGAATCAGTCAAAGCTGCAGGCATGGCGTGGCAGTGCATTGCAGCTCGCATGCGGGTCAGCATGCACAGCAGCAGGCAGTTTGTCGCATTCAGCAGCCACGTCAGCAGCTGCTGTTGGTCGCTTGTGGGCAGTGTCGTCGCATGGTGATGTCATGCCCCAGTCGCTGTCCGGCATGCACTGCATGACACTACGCGGCTTGCACATCTACGCACCACGCACGCGCTTCAACAGTGTGCCAAGGCAACACCTCCCAGGGAACGCAGCAACGACCAGACCCGCGTGTCTGTTCCAGACAGCCAGGACAGGCAGCGCGCACCACACACACAGCTGCTCAGAGGCGCGCACCTGATTTTTTAAAGGTATGACTCTGTCTAGACAACATGTCGCCTCATCACTACATCCTAAAAAAGTGATAAACATCAAAGTTTTGCTGGCACACCTGGCACGGTCGACTACAACATGCTGGAAAGGGCCCAAGTGCCAGGCACGCGCTCAGCGACTCAATGCCACGCTGATAGCGCCAAACCACGGAGCGCTGCAGGCTGCCACGCCTGCCTGGCTTGCCTGTGGAGCGAAGCCCTGGCCGGGCCCCTGCATCGCCACTCCCGCTGAACGGCATGCGCCAACACTGTTTCATGTGACATGAAACTGCACATGCAGACAGCAGTGGCCCGCGGCCTCACACCGCCAAGCAAGGCGGTGCGTGAGCGGATGCACGCAACACGCAGCAGCGCAGCTGCACACCTGGCACGGTTGTGTAGGGGAAGCCCTGGAAGGGGTCCTGCATCGTCAGCATGCGCGACAGCAGCAGCGCCTGCTCCCCCGCCTCCTTGTCCACGTGGTCCGCCTGAGCCTGCAGGTCAGCAGCAGCAGCAGCAGCAGTCGCGTGTCAGCAACAGCGCCAGCAGCAGCAGCAGCAGCAGCAGCAGCAGCCGGGATGTGGTGTGCTAAAGCGCCTGCTCCCCCGCCTCCTTGTCCACGTGGTCCGCCTGAGCCTGCAGGTCAGCAGCAGCAGCAGCAGCAGCAGCAGCAGCAGCAGCAGCAATTTGGGGTCATGTGGCTCACACCAAGCAGGCAGTGGATAGCCGTGCGTTGAAGGCAGCGCATGGCCCCCTCCACCGACACCACCATCCGCGACACGTCACACGTGCAACTCGCATGAGCCCGGACACAAACCTTGCCAGTGCAAAAGCAATTCGCACCTGCTCCACGGTGTCCAGCAGCGGCGACTTTTGGTGCCCTTTCATTACCAGAAAAGGCAAAATGCTCAGTAAACCACCCACTTTGCAGAAGCGTATCATCTGCATACATCATCCAAATAAGTCAGCGGCGGGCTCGCTGGAAAGCCCGGGATTTGCCCTGTCGGGCGCGCCCGCCATTATTGTGATCAGCCAACGAATGGCTAAGATTCAGCCAACTAGAAAACACGTACCAAGTCCTTGATCAAGGACCCTGGTAATCAAAGGGTTAATAGTCACGCACCTGCTCCACGGTGTCCAGCAGCGGCGCCGAGCTGTCCACGTACTGCTCGCTGCCGCACAGGATGTCCCAGTACTGCCACAGCAGCGACCAGGCGGCCACCAGCCCCACCAGCACCAGCGCGGCGGCGGCCTCGAACAGCGCGATCCACTGCCAGCGCTTGGGCGTGGTGCCGATCTGCAGCGCCACCTGGATGACCAAGGCCAGCGGGCCCGACGCGACGCAGCCGATGCCGAGGGCGATGGTGTCTGCGGACCTGCGCGGAACGGGTGTGTGTTTTGGCAGGGGCACGTGCCGGGAGCAGCAGCAAGGCTGCATGCGCGCGCACGCATGTGTGGTGTGGTGTGTGGTGTGTGTGTGTGTGTGTGGTGTGTGTGTGTGTGTGTGTGTGTCTCTGTGCGTGTCTGTGTGTCTGTGTGTGTCTGTGCAGCAAGGTTGCATGCACATGCACGCATGTGTGCGTGCGCTGACGCATCACGGTGGTTGGAGTTGACGACACATGTGACGACCAAGGCGCCGCGCAGCAATTGCATGTTGGCGTCTGGTCACGGGGGAGCTGGGTGAGTGGGTTGCAGCACAGCAGGACAGATGCTGCTTGCCGCAACGAGGCGAAGAGGCGAGCTGCCCTGCGCCAAGGCTGCCCAGCCGCAGGCTCCGCCGCAGCTGCAAGCAAGCAGCTGGCCGCTCGTAAGCCGAACCCCAAAGCAGGTAACTACCGGAGCCCATCAGAGGGGGCGTGCAGCTGTGCAAACGCCGACCACTAAGTCTTGGGTACTGAGCCGAGTTTCCACCCCGCGCCAACCTGAACCACGCCACCAGCTGGTAGCTTGTGCTGAACGCGACGGCGGATATGGAGCCCAACCCCACCACCAGCCACAGCAGGAACGACAGCCGCCCGGGGATGAAGGGGTACACCGCAGAGATGGCTGCACAGCCGGTCAAGCCTGCACAGCAGCAGCAGCAGTGAAGTTGGGTCCGATTCGTGCTGCTGCTTGCAATGCCACACCAACTTTTCAGCACACGACCATGCTGGCGGCATGGGCAGACTGCTTCAGGATGCACCTGCTGCACCATTCGCAGCAGCCGACCAACACAAGTGTCCATTCCTCTGGCATTCAGACCCACGCCAGCCACTAGTGCAACCGCACCCTGCCTGACTACACCTGCTGTCGAGCTCTGTTTGCTCCAAGCATCCTCCAAATTACACAGCATCAAAGCCGCCTCTTACCATCAAACTGTCGTGCCGTCACACTTGCCGTGATGCTTTCCTACCGCAAGCCACTTGCATCAAGCATCCCCCACACTTGAACGGCAGTAAGGCGTCTCCGCTTAAGGTTACACTAGTACGCTGTCACACTTGCAGTCCTGTGACGCTCGACAATCCAACTCGCCTATGGTCAGGCGCACGGCCACGCTGGCAGTGCTGCTGCATAGTAGGGCACATGCTTGGAGCAATTCGGTACGCGCCACAGTCGGCCTCACCTATGGTCAGGCGTACGGCCACGCTGGCTGTTCTAGTAACATAGTAGGGCAAATGCTTGGAGCGGCACAGTACGCCCAACACTCCCACCCACCTATGGTCAGGCGTATGGCCATGCTGGCAGTGCTGCCAAACTGCTCGTCAAGCACCTTCTCGATGTGCCCCAGCAGCAGCAGGATGGGGATGCTGGGCAGGTAGTACGCAATGTTCAGCTGCAGCAGCACCTGCAGCAGCAACAGGGGAAGGGTGCTTTCATGCGTGAACGTCCCAGCACGGCAGCGACAGCAGCCAGTGCTGCTGCTGCTGCGGCGGCGGCTGCTCAGCTCAGCAAGCCGTCTTGACATTACACGCACCACTGCCGCAACCACGACGCCAACACACAGGGCACTGCTCTCGATCAAAAGACAGCGAAGCAAACCAGGCAGGTGGAACCTGGCCGAATAATGTCATGCAATATGCCCTTGAAGCCCCAAAGCTGCAGCTGCGACCCACAGATCTCGCTGCAGTACGCCAGCTGCACATACGCTTGGCCAGTACCGCCAAGTGTCATCGAGCCCGCTGCCATGCCTGCAGGCCTGCTGCCGACGTCACCAACAACGGCCTCGAAGCCTCCCCAAGTCATCACCTGCGGCCCATATATCTTGCTGTAGTAGGCCAGCTGTGACAGCATGACGATCCATGGTGTGGTGTACGCAACCTGCAGCAGCAGCAGCAGCAGCAGCAGCAGCAGCAGCAGCAGCAGAGGTGCAGACTGAGACAGGTAGCAGTGGACACAGCCACAGGCTTCACCGAGCGGGGTGGGTAGCTGCGACAGCAACCCCCAGTTGAGACAGCAACATTGGTGACAGCGTGTTGAGGCGAGGCATACACAGCAGCACAGGGTGATAAATGTAACGCATGCAGCACAGGTGGGAGCTGTGGCCAGAGCAGTGGGTAGCAGGCTGGAGCAGGACAGAGGTGTGGTGCCAAGGTGTGTCCTGGCCTTGACCCACGCCCATCGAGCAGCAAATGCAGCACTTACTGCTGTCCCTGCTGCTTGCAAAAGAAAGTTCAGTGGCAGTTTGAGGTGTTTGATTTCATTACAGCATGGTTTTAAGGTCCTGCTGTGCTAGTGCAACATGTGAGTGATCAGCGCGTAGATGGCATGCAGGATCCTGCAAGCCAACTGCCGCCGTTGCGGCAGTTTATGAGCAGCAGCACCTGCACCAGCAGTGAAAGCTACCAGCAGGCCTCTCACCGAAACAATGAGGAAGCGGATGACGCTGAGCTTCCGGCCCTTGATGCGCACACGAGTGCTGGAGGCAACCGCTGCACCACCCATTGTATGCTGCTGTCAGCACTTGCTCCCTGGTGTGGCTGCAGCAGTGGGCGGCACTCGCAGAAAGCAGTCAACGAGCTAACTTTTGAACACTCGTCCGCTCATGGGGTGCTGCTGGCAACGGCTCAGCTGCACCTAGCTTCGTCACAACAGCTCCCACTGCTGCTGCTGCTGCTGCTGCTGTGAGTTGACAGGCTTAGGAACGCAACGCCCCGGCAGCGTACACGCAGGAGCACTGATCAGGACAATTTGAGGTGTGTAGAGCACGCCGGTTGGTAAGATTCGCGTTGCGGAATGTTTCGAAGCGCGGACACCTGTGCACTCAGTACAACCTGCACAAGGGTTACACCGTTTACAGCACTGGACGTAAGTAAGTAGTAAACGTTGTCTAACACCTGCTTGAGCGATCAGCAGCTCCAGGTGAACGTACTGCCAGCAGGGAGCTGCAGTGACACAGCTGTCATTTCAGGTACTAGGGCTGCAAGGTGCGTGGTCAGGGTGGTCAAGTGCCATGTGTGAACACCGTGCTTTGGATGAACGAGCCAAATGTCGAATTCTTGTCGATAGTGCACGCAGTGCTGTCACGTTTGCTCCTTGGGGCTTGTGGCTTGATTTACTTTGTACTTTCTTGTTCTCGCTTAGCAGCACGTTCATCGCTCCACTATTACGTGTGACGATTATTAGCACGGATGGCATGAAAACCTGCAGATCCGGGTGATACGCTTCGGTGGGCAGCAGCAACAGCAGCAGTCTGCTGTTGCAAGAGTGCCGCTCGCGCCTGAACGCTATGGCCGAAGACTACGATTTACCGGAGCGGCTGGTCACTGAGGCTCTGCTCAAGGACCTGAACGCGGGCAAGGTGAGGGGACAGGCACCGCAGGTGGTGCTGAGGCAGCACATCGCTGCTGCTGCTGTTGCTGTTGCTGCACCTGCCCACACGATCGTGCTGTGCTCTGGCGTTGCCAGTGCTGGCCAGATCAATGCCTTGCGTGCGCAAGTGTTGCCCAGCTGCTACTGCTGCTCAGGCGCGGTTGATCCGCATGTTTAGGCATCATCAGCGCTGCATCCACTCTCCAGCTGCTTGTTCTCCGTGCTGCTCCACCCTGCTAAAGCCAAACTAGTCAACAGCTGGCCACCATGCACACATGGAGCGTGATTTGTTTCCCGTGCCGTGTCTATCGCTGTTCTGGCACGCTGACTTAGTCAAGTATCAAGGCGCTGTGAAGGCCATGCCAGGCTGGCATGATGACAGGTTGCATGGGCTCGTCCCACGTGCTTCGGGCCAACGCCCGCTTGCCTTTGGTCGGTTGCATCGTCGTGCAGCTCTCCAAATTGGCTTGCAGGAATGACCCGCAATGACACTCACACTTTCCTGCACTCGCTGCTTGCTGTCAGCATGCGCTGCGCAGGCCGGTGATCTGGTGCTGGCGGGTGCAGACACTTGCTGCCTCAACACACTGCCTTCAACACCTGCTGCTGCTTGTTTTTCCATTCTTTAACCAGATCCTGGCGGTTAAGGCTGGCGTGACCATCCCGCGCACTGTTGTTGTTTGCATTCTCACTCATCCCCGTGTGCTGTGCAGATTGTGGCATCCGAGGTTGGCGCACCATCCCCGGCATCGATGCGGAGAAGCAGCCGCAGTACCTGCTGGAGCTGTGCCAGGAGTATGGCAGGGTGAGCAGCTGTCCGGATAATTGCGTGCCGTGCACGTTGTGTGCTTGTTTGTGCTTGCAGCAGCAGCAGCAGCAGCTGCAGCAGTCCCTGCTGGAGCTGTGCCAGGGGTGTGGCAGCGTGAGCAGCTGGCCGGTGTCCTGCCGGTTGTTGTGTGGACGCCTGCTGCATGCCGCAGCAGCAACACAACCGCAGCAGCAGCAGCAGCAGCAGCAGCAGCAGCAGTTCCCGCCGGGGTCGTGCCAGGGGAGTGGCAGCGCAAGCTTGGAGCGTGGCTGTCTGGCAGGCTGAAAAGCGACTGATTGCAGCCGACTTTCCCGCTGCAAATGGAGCGGTGCCAGGGACGTGGCAGGGCAAGCTCGAGCTGGCCACGTCCTGCGGTGCCGCTGGTTGCCTGCAGTGCAAGGCTGGCCCGCTGTGAGCGTTGCATTGACTGCCCTGCATGTGCAGGGCAAGCTCGAGCTGGTCGTTCCTGTGGTACAGGCTTGTTGGTCACGATGCAGTGCTGATGTGCGGTGACCTGTTTGCTGGCCGTCGCGCGTGTGCAGGGCAAGCTCGAGCTTGACACGTTCTTCCAGGCCATTGCTGCTGCGGGGCTGAGCGGCGACATCAGCAGCGACCTCATGGAGGCCATCTGGTGAGCAGCAGCAGCAGCAGCGGTGCCAGCAGCAGCAGCAGCAGCAGCAGCAGCAGTGCCAGTATCAACAGCTGGATGAGATTTGAAAGCTGCAGCAGCGCAGGTGTGGCAGTGCTGCTCCACAGCTACAGTTTACTGCCGCTGTGGCAGCAGCAGCGGCGCCAGCAGCACAACACATCCAGCGCAGGTGTGTGGCATTGCTGCTGACAGCTGCAGCAACAGCGGCAGCAGCAACAGGGGCAGCAGTGCCAGGTGAGCCATGGCAGCGCCACCCGCAATGGCAGAGGCAGGGGCAGCGGTAAGGGCGGCAGCAGTGCCAGAGGAGGTGGCAGTGGCAGCACCAGCAGCAATGGCATGGGCAGGGGCAGCAGCATCGGCAGTGGCAGGGAGGCAGCAGTGGCACAAGCAGTGCCAGCGGCAGCAACCCTGCGTTGCAGCAGCAGTTCTGCGTTCTCTGCAGGGAGCTGTGAGCAGAGGAGGTACAGTGGTGGAGGAGGCAGCAATGACACAAGCAGTGCCAGCTGCAGCAACCCCCACGTTGCAGCAGCAGTTTCTGCGTTCTTTGCTGGGAACCATAACTCACCGGATTGGATAAGCATGTTTCTGTGAGTGCTGCCTCCCATATGGCGCTCCTGCTGCGCTGCTGCTGCTGCTGCAGGCTGGTGTGGCTGCAGCCGGGTGTCAAGCAGGATGAGCTGGGGGAGCTGGCCAAGGAATGCATCAAGAAGGGCAAGGTGTGCACCCTGTTACTGCATGTTGCTTGTTGCTCACGTCGTACATGTTGCTTGTGACTGTGCGATGTGTTACTATGTCACTGACATCTGGACCAGCAACAGCTGATGGCGAGGGAAGCTAGGGGAGCCGAGGGAGGTGGTCCAGGAGCGCTCGACCGTGATTGCTTATAACGCACCTTATGCAGTTGCAACCAGCTTCCGTGCTGGACATTGTGCCGTCTGTTCTGCTGAACCCTTGCGACATCTGTTATTAAAAGGAGCAACACTCTCACGCTGTTGTGTGGTGCAGCTGACCCGCCGGGTGGTGATGGAGCTTGGCGAGACTGAGCTGATTGTGGCCGCAGGCCAGGCGCCCACCAAGGCAGGCCTGGACGCAAGAGAGCGCAAGATGTTCACAGCCGCCTTCTACAAGCAGGACAAGTGAGCGTGTTGTATGACTGTTATGTTTGTGTTATGTGACTATCATGCTGGTGGTTGCATTCCTGGAAGGTGTCACCAGCTTGGACTGATCAAGCATGGAGGGGGGAAGGTTCAGGGGCACAACATTGTCACATGTCATTTGTGTGTTACTTTGCTGTTTCAGGTACAACCTGCTGCGTGAGGAGAACGAGGGCTACAGCAAGCTGCTGTGTCTGCTGCTGTCTGGCGGCAGCCTGCAGCAGCAGCATGTGCCAGCTCTCACAAGAGACCTGAAGGCCCTCATAGGTGAGCAACTGCTGCTGCTGCTGCTGCTGCTGCTGTTCCTCCACTCCCTCGGGTACACCAAGTATATGGTTGTCAGCAATGCGGACAGGGAAAGGAGAGGAATGCAATATGTAAAGCCTTCCACACATCTCACCCCCCTTTGTCTTGTGGACCACTCATCAGGTGGTGAGTGGCCATCGCACCACCTGTTTAACATGTGTTACGTATTGTGCGCTCTCTTTGCAGGTGCATTCAAACTGGACCCCAACCGCGTGTGTGATCTGCTGCTGGAGGCTGCTGAACGGGACGAGGCTGGCGTGGCCCACTGGCTGAGCCTGATGTGGCTCTTCAACAGCAAGGCACCCATGGAGGTGAAGTATCATGTTACTTTTGTTACACATGCACCTTGGATGACATGACGATTGCCTTGCTTGCTTGGGCACTGGACGCCAACCGCTTTGTGTCATCGTTTGAGCTGGATGTTGCACATTGCGCATCATGTACACCGCCTCATCTCTTGGCATCTGTTTCCTTTCCCGTGCCCATCTCTGCCTGCGAGGGCTGCCCATGAAGCTCCTGCACCACCAGCAGGGCCACTGTTACATTAATCAAGCTTGTAAGCCAATGCCCTTGCCGGCCACTGTCAGATGTGTCATGCCTGAGTGCATGGCAGCCGTCACAATCTTTGTGACTTTCATGCCTGTATGTGCTCTGCAGATGCTGGCCATGAAGTTCCTGCACTACCAGCAGGACCACTCGCACCTAGCAGCAGGCGAAGATGAGGGCAGCAGCGCCAGGCAGCAGCATCTGCAGCTGCAGCAGCAGCAGGGCAAGCCACCAGCCAGTCTGTACAACCTTGCAGCAGCAATGATCAAGGTGAGATGAGAAGGTGTGAGGGCTTGTCTTGCAAGGCTCGCGCTGGCACATCAATCGTACATCAGGCACATGTGCAGTGCTTGTACAGCCTGTATGGATTGCAGACAATGTGTACTGCATGTAATGCTGTACTGCTGGCTATGTACTGCCTGCACTGCCTGTGCTTTTTTGCAGTGCCTTGACATGCTGGTCATTTGACGCTCAAGCGACAATATGTGCTCAGCTGCGGCTCTCCTTCAGCACGCGCCACTGCACCACCTCAAGTGTACCGCTCGCGGTCTGTACTGTCCGCCCTGCATGTACTGCCCGTGCTGTTGTACCGCCTGGCAAGGCTGGCCACGTGACTCTCGAAGGCGTGCTCAGCCACATCTCGCCCTCGGCAGACAGCTTGGCGGCCGCGTACAAGGCCAACCTGGAAGCCCTCACCGAAGACGTGAAGCAGCTGGGGCTGGTCAAGCTGGGCGACGGCGGGAAGGAAGCGCCAGCGGCAGGCGGCCGGACAGCAGCACTTGCAGGTGGGCGCCAGCTTGGATGTGCGGGCGCTGGCTATATGGCGCCGCAGCATCCGTCTTTGGAAGCAGTCTGCACACTGCGGCGATGTGTGGCGATGCGGTGATGTGTGGCGATGTGGTGGCGTCGCCCTGCGTCCCATGCCACGTCGGCGCACGCTCGTCACGCCCCGCGCCTGCTGCTGCCGCCGCAACGCGCGCGACCTGCAGGCAACCTTGACGCGATCGCCAGCGAGCGTGGCATCACCAACGACGTGCGCGACGACGCCGGCCACGCCGCCGCCGCCCGCCGCGGCGGCGCCGGCGCGCTGCCGCTGGGCGGCCCCATGGGCATGCAGCAGCAGCCGCTGCCGCCGCCCGGCGCCGCCGGCGGCGGCTGGGCCCAGCAGCGCGGCTTGATGGGCGCACCGCAGCAGCAGATGGGCGGGATGGGGCCCGGCATGGGCATGATGGGCGGCGGCGTCTACGGCGGCGTGCCGCCGGGGATGGCGGGGAGCGCCGGCGGGGGGTTGATGCAGGGGCGGCGCGGGCTGGCCGCCGGCATGCGCGGCGGCGGCGGCGGCGGCTTCGGCATGACGGCGGCGGCGGCGGCGTCCGGCCGGGGGGCGGCGGGCGGTGGTGCGGCGTACTCGGCGAGCTACAGCGTGATGCCGGCGGCGCAGCTGGAGCTGGACGTGCACTCGATGGACCGGCCGCTGCTGGACGGCGGCTCGGGGCACCTGCAGCTGCTGGGCGCGCTCATGAAGGCGGGCGCCTGGGGGGAGTCGCTGCTGGTGCTGGACTGGATGCAGGTGGGGTGCGGCGTCACATGGCGTGTTAGTAACATGTGCGGGGTTGGAGCATGGGCAGCGGGGTGCCAGGCCGGGTCTCTCACAACATGTGCGATGTACTGAAGCTGCTGGTGCACCCAGTTCTGCTGAGGTGTCGGTTGCTGCCCACATAGTGCTAGTCAAACATGGTCAAACAAGCAGTCCAAACTTGTTCAAACCTTCCCCGTTGCGCTGGTTGCGTCATTTTCTGCAGGCCGTGCTTGGAGTCCAAGCAGCCAACGACATCGCCATCAGCACGGCTATGCTGGCGCACCTAAACCGCCTGCTAGAACCCTGCTACAGAGCCCTGTACCCCAAAGGACCTCTGGGCGGCAACATCCTGCACAAGCCGCCCTACAACCTCGGTCCCAAGGGGTTTAGCCCGGGGTTCAGCGGCAACAGCCTAAACCCTGCCCTAAGCCCTGAATCCCTGACCCCTCGCGGGCCGGAGCTTGATCCTCTAGCTTACAAGCTGCTGGAGCACGCCGGGGTTTATGTTTACCGGGACCCCGAGGTTTTGGTGATGCTGCTGCGCGTGCTGAAGCACGAGCTGCTGTTTTACGGCGGCATGCTGCCGCCGGAGTGGCTGCAGCAGCAGCAGGATGCCAAAGCAGACAAGGTGGCACAGGTGGGTGGGTGGACAGGAGCTTGCGTTGTCTGGCGCTGTGCCTGCAGCTGTGTTGGTGCGTGTTTGAAAGGTCGCGTTGAGTTGCTCTGAGATGGAGGGCCGGGAGCGCTGCACCAGCAGCAGGCTTCAGTGTGCAAGTTCCACCAGGAGCGCAGCTGCTGCCTCAGCACAAGCTGCATGCTGCCGACAGTCACATACATGTTCTTGAATGCCCTTCACCGCTGTGTTTGTTGTACAGCATCAGCACAGATTACATTGGGTGATACCAATGAGACCGACTCAATTGCCAAGACAAGCCGGATGGTCGGCAGCAGGAGTCAGTTGGCCTGGTTTGAAGGGCAGCGCATGCAGACACACCTGTGCCAAAACCCTCCATTTCTAGGGTTTTGCTCGGCACACCTGACAAGCATGCACGCGTTTCTGTCCGATGGGGCCACCCCGACCCCTACACCCCTGAACCGCAGGTGTGCAAGGTGCTGGCCGAGGTTGGGCTGCCTGCGTTGTCGCTCAACCAGGCCAACAGGGGCCTGGCATACGAGCTGTGGGAGGTGCTGGAGCTGCTGCCCTTCCACGACCGGGCAGAGGTGCGTGGCCTTCCTGGCATCATTCTGTGTGTCGTTGCTACTTTTGCATGTGGGTCCTCTGTCATTGTGGCTCTTTGTTCGTGTGGGCTGTGAGAGGTGCTGGAGCTGCTGCCCCTCCTCGACGGAGCAGAGGTATGATTGTGTTAGCTCCAGTGTTTGATCTCGCAATGATGTGTCACTCTCTGTCGGATTTTCTTCTTTTCTTTCCCAAGGTGGCTTTTGTGTTGCATGGTTGCTGCCTGCAGGGGTGCCTCTAGGGCCTGGCCGCCTGTGAACAACTGTTGTATTGTTTTGCTGCTGCTGCTGCTGCTGCTGCTGCTGCTGCTGCCTGCTGCTGCCTGACGCTGCACAGCTGAAACACTACCGCTGCCTGGCGCTGCACTGCTGAAGCAATACTGTTGCCCAATAAGCGTGTATGTCCCTGATGTTTCCCCTGTGGGGGTACCGGCAGGGCTTGGCGGCCTGCTACATAAAAATATATATATAGAAGTAAAATAAATATAATATAATAGTTTGTTAGTATATCATATAGTATAAAAACAAATAGTTTATGTGTATAGTAGTAGTGGTAATATAGCAGCGTTTGGCCGTCTGCTGCTGCTGCGGCTGGTCACCGCAACTGATCAGCCGAGCCGTCCTATAGAACTGTCTGCGTGTGTGCTGTTCTTTGCTGCCCAGGTGTACCGGCAGGGACTGGCGTCCTGCTGTGCCTGCCCGCCTGCTGCTGCTGCTGCTGCTGCTGGCTGGTCACCGCACCATTTCAGCGGAGCCGTGTGATAGAACTGTCTGCGTGTCTGCTGCTCTTTGCTGCCCAGGTGTACCGGCAGGGCCTGGCGGCCTGCTACGCCTGCCCGCCTGCTGCTGCTGTTGGCTGGTCACCGCACTGATTCAGCCGAGCCGTCCTACGAAACTGCCTGCGTGCCTGCCGTTTTCTCGGCTCAGGTGTACCTGCAGGGCTTGGCGGCTGGTCACCGCAACTGATCAGCTGAGCCGCATGCCAAAGATGCCTGCGTGTCTGCTGTCCTTTGCTGCCCAGGTGTACCGGCAGGGCCTGGCGGCCTGCTACGCCTGCCCACCTGCTGCTGCTGCTGGCCAGATGGCGGTGAAGGCCTTCAAGAAGATCAAGGCTCGCCTCGCGCTGCCGGACAAGTCGGACAAGTGAGCCGCTAGGGGCAGCTGTGCAGCCACCGCCCGTCATGACCTGCTGCCGGACAAGGAGATTGATGTGGTGTACGTTGTGCTGAGGTATGGTGCAGGTTGCCCTGGCCACACCACTGCTGCTGCTGCTGCTGCTGCTGCTGCTGCTGCTGCTGCTGCTGCTGCAGGGGCCGCAAGGACGTGGTGCGAGCCAACGCCAACCTGCTGTCCAAGGTGTCCCACGCAGCACCCCTGCAGGTGAGGTTGTCCGGCTGCTGCTGCCGCTGCTGCTGCTGCTGCCGCCGTACAGGAATGCGGCAACGCTCAGATGCAAGCTGCGGCTGCCACACCATGACACCTTGCTGCTGCTGCTGCTGCTGCTGCTGCTGCTGCTGCTGCTGCTGCTGCTGCTGCTGCTGCTGCAGGTGGCTGACCAGGTGATGTGGCAGGCTGCCTCCTTCCCCAATGCGGTGGAGCCGCTGGCAGAGGTGCTGAAGCTGCCCAACCCCCTCACCATGGACGTGCTCACGTACATGGTGCGCTGGTGGCGCGTGTTTTGCCGCTGCTGCGGCCACAGCAGGGTGGCGTGCTGCAGGGCGTGTGAGCTCGTGACCGCGGGTCTTCCCCAAACATGTTTCCCCACCTTTTTCCCTCAACATCATTTCTCCTGCTCGACATTTGTTTGTGTCCTGCAGTCTGCAAGCTGCCTGAGCAATGCCGCTGCTGGCCTGGGACGTCCTCCAAAACTGCTGCAGGCGCTGTACTGGTGGGGCCGCCTGGGCCGCAGCAAGATGAAGGAGGACGGCGCCAACGAGGAGGACTGGGTCAGCGGGGTGGCAGACCTGGTGGGCATAGGTGAGGGCTGGCTGTTCGGGATCTGGGGTTTTGGGTTTTGGGTTTTAGGGGTTATAGTTTAAGGGTTTTTGCTGGCTGCTGCTCCCCGCCGCTCTGGCGCTGCAGCCTGCAGCCTGCTGCAGCGGCATGGCCACTTCGCGCCTTTTGCGCTGCAGCCTGCTGAAGTCGACGCCCGCGGCTGCGCTGCCGCTGCCGCCGCTGCATGTGTTGGTGTGCCGCAGCCTGCTGCAGCAGCAAGCACAACTTCAAGCTGCACACGCTGCTGCCGCACCTGTTTGACGAGCTGCGCGGGGGAGACACGCTGGCGGTGCTGCTGCTGCGCAGCGTCGTGCGCAAGATGACGGGCGTGGACGGGGTGAGCGGCCTCGCGGCTGGTTCGGGCGCGCATGCGGCAGCGCCCCTTTGTGTACAGTCGGCAAGCCGTATGTGGCGCGGCTGCGTGTGCGTGCCTGAACGCATCATGACTGCGTGGCGTGGCGCAGCTGCATCAATCACCCGGCAGCCGCAGCGACCTACAGTGCTCAGCGTTGTGTGGGTGGAACCGTGTGCTGCCCGCGCGCGCATGTTTTTGCTGCCGTTTGCTGCTCCTGCAGCCTGCGAGTGTGGACCCCTCCCAGGCTGTCCTGCTGTGCTGCTGCTACAAGTGATGACCCGTGCATGTTTGCCTTGCTGGTGATAAAATGAGCGCTGCTGCCGTTTGCTGCTGCTGCTGCAGCCTGCGAGTGTGGACCCCTCCCAGGCTGGCCTGCTGTGCTGCGGCACCGTCATGCAAGCAGAGGCCATCCACAGCATGGCAAACAGGGAGGAGCCGGCCTTCCAGATGGGGCGCAGCATACTGCTCAAGGTGAGGCCCAGGGTTTTGGGAGGTACCCGGGCAGCTGGGGTTTTGCGGCCTGGTATTCCTAGGCCAATTACAGCATGGCAAACAGGGAGGAGCCGGCCTTTTAAATGGGCGTAGCACACTGCTCAAGGCGAGGCTCAGGGTTTTAGGTCGTGGCCAAGGGTAGGGTTTAGTGCAGGCCAGGGTCATCTACAGAGGTGCACAGGGACAGGAGGGTGCTTTGCGCATGGGGCGCACGGTGCTGCTGAAAACAGGGTCTGGGCTCTGTTTGTTGCGGTGACATCCATGTGCTGGTCACTCTTGTTCTCACTCTGCTGCTGCTGCTGCTGCTGCTGCTGCTGCTGCTGCTGTTGTTGCAGGTGCTGACGGACGGCCCTCCTGACCAGCAGCTGCTGGTGCCGTTGGCGGTAGTGATGGCTCAGCACCTCGACTGGTCGCTGTTCACGCTGCACACGCAGCACCTGAAGGAGCTGGCGGAGCAGCACGACAGGGTCAACGAGATCTGCCAGCAGGTGGGTGTGTTAGTGACGCGCTATTTCAACACACTGTAACACAGCGCACACGGATCCTGCAGTTATGTGTAGTTGAGCAGTTTTTGGCAGCATGTGAAGGAGCTGGCAGAGCAGCGCGGCAGGGTTCACGAGATCTGCCAGCAGGCGGGTGTGTTAGTGACGTGCATTGTAACACACTATGTGCCAGTTTGCAATTATGTGTAGTTGAGGAGGTTTTGGGCAGCACAGCAGGGTCAAAGAGGTCTGCCAGCAGGTGCTTGGTAGTGACATACAGTGTGACATATCGTAACACAGTGTATGACAGGATTGCAGTCAACATCTGGTGAGGAGGTTTGAACAGCACTCAGAAGGAGCTGGCGGGGCAGCACGACTTTGTCTGAAGATTTTTGCCAGCAGGTGCTGCAATATTTCAGCGCTCCCCTCACAGCACGCAAGCACGGCATAACATACTCACCATAACTGCATCTTGCCGCCTGTTCACATATCTGTGTTATGTCGGGCAACAGCAAACGCTGCTGGACGAGCAGCATGCAGCAGCAACCCCGGTCATGCATATGTAAACACCAGCAGTCAAGTCTCGCTGGCGCGAGCGTCACGAGCAGCGCTGCTCCTGCTGCTGATGCTGGTGCTTCCTGTGACAGGCGCACCCCTCACATGTAGTCAAGGGGCTGGATCATTGTGCGCTTGACGACGGACCCGCCGCCGCCGCTGCTGCTGCTGCTGCTGCCGCCGCTGCTGCCGGCAGTACATCATGATGCTGGAGCACTGCGTGCTGCGGGACGGCGAGATGGAGCTGCGCGACTACGCGGCGGCGCTGCCGCCGCTGCACGTGCTGCTGCGCGCCTACCGCGTGCACCCGGGCGTCGCGTGGATGCTGTGGAGGCCCGTCGTCGCCGCGCTGGAGCCGCAGCTCATGGCCAAGCTTGAGGTGCGGCCCTTGTTGGGCTACGCCTCCCTGTTTCTAGGCTGCTGCTGCTTACAGTGTGTGTCCAGGGAGGGAGTTGCGTCTTTGTCGGTGTGGTGTGTGTGCTGCATCGCTGTGGGGCTGTGGCGGCCTGTTGGGGCAGCGCTGGAGCCGCTGCTCACGGCCAAGATGGAGGTGCGGCCCTTGCTGGGCTGCGCCTGCCTGGTTGACGGCTGCTGTTGGTGCTTGCAATGTGTGTCCAGGCAGGGCTCGGAAGCGCGGGGGGTGAGGGGGTTGCGGCACTGTCGGTGTGGTGTGTGTGCCGCATTGCTGTGAGGCTGTGGCAGCCTGTTGGGGGCGTAGGAGCAAAGACATGGGGCGTAGCCTGCGGCCTTGTTGGTCGTTTTCTAAATATGGATACCTTCCCTGTTTGCAAGCTTTCGTTGCTTGCATGCGTCATCCAGACCGGGCTTGGAAGCGCGGGCTGTGCACTGCGGCTTTGTCGGTGCGGTGTGCGTGCTGCATCGCTGTGGGGCTGTGGCGGCCTGTTGGGGCGGCGCTGGAGCCGCTGCTGTCGGCGGCGCCAGCGGTCGGCTGTTGCATTGCATTGCATAAAGGTGGTACGATCGCCAGCAAGGCCAAAAGTCCCTGGGTTGCATCGCGATTCCCCATGACTTCGCGTGGGTCGCGCTCCGCCTGCTGCCAATCTCCTTGCCCCTGCTGCCGGCCCTGCTGCTGTGCCGTCTCACCTCAACCGGCACAGGCGCAGGCCCTCACCGCGGCAGCAGCCCGGGAAGAGGGCGAAGAGGGGGAGGCGGAGGCTCTCCCAGATTCAGCAGCGGCGGCAGGGGGCGGCAGAGCTGCTGCTGCTGCTGCTGGCGCCGATGGCGAGGAGGGCGAGCTGCCGGAAGAGGGGGAGGCGATGCCAGGCGTGGAGGGCCCAGGTAGGTGGCAGGGTCTTGTGGTAAACCGCTCCTTGAAACAACACAAGCACATAAAATAACAACATGAAGGAGGAATGCGCTGCATCTGCTGCAGCACGGCCATCCGCTGTGCGCAGCGATGGACGCGGCGGCAGGGTGCGGCATGCCCGCCGCGCGACGCACCTGCAGCGGCGTGTGCGAGCCGCCACACAACAACATTGCCCCACGACCAGCAAGTGCCCAATGCAGCAGCGGCTTGGAAATGTTTTCACAAGCCGCAGCGCCATGCACCCTCGCGTGCATCAGCTGCCACAAATCGACACTCGCCCCGCCAGCAATTGCCCAATGCAGCAGAGGGTTAAAATGCTTTAATTGATTAATTGATTGAATAATTAATTAATTAATTGATTAAGCCGCAGCGCCATGCACCCTCGCGCCCTGACGTTTGCTCCTGGGCTGTGGGATGCCGCCCGCGTCGCGTCAATGCAGGGGCTGAGGGGTCGGGTGCTGCCGCAGCAGCCGCCGCTGCAGCCGCTGCTGCTGCTGCTGAGGCTGCCGCCAAGCTCAAGCTGCCCGTCAGCTTGGCGGACGTGGAGGCTTCCGTGCAGCAGATAGACGACACGCTGTTCAAGACGCTGCGGGTGAGCCGCCGCCGACGCGCTGCTTGGCTCTACTCGCAGCAGCTCCATGGACTGCGTTGATGATATTGGGTGCAGCTGGCCCATCTGAAGTGCGCTGGGCAGGCTTACATGATGTGGGACTTGCTGCAGTGTGTTGCTCCCTGCATCGTGCGACACCGCCAAACAGCCTTGGGCGGGAAATGTGCCCAAAATACATTGTAATGCAGCCATTTTGCTGGTGACGGCGCAGTGGCAAGAGCGGTGCTGCTGCTGCTGCTGCTGCTGCCACCGCAGGAGCCGCTGTACATTGCCTTCTGGAGTCTGCGACCAGAGGAGATGCACGTGCCCACAGAAACGTGAGTGCCAAAGCAACATGTTACATGCTGTCATATCGCAACATGCGAAATGCAGGGATGTGCCTGCATGCTGTGCCTGCATGCAATCTTGCACAGCTGCAAGCCTGCATGGAGACCGTTGGTTCCTTCTGAGACTCGACTTATGTGTGCTGCTTCCCTGCTGCCTGTGCTGCCCTTTGAACGTGCGACACAATGCTGTGTGTTACATGACAGTTATGACACGCGTATCGGCGAGATGGAGGCGTTTCTGAGGAGCTGTGGCAAGGAGAGCAGCCAGCTGCAGTCCTCCATCGAGTCCGACAAGAGGAGCCAGGAGCGTATGCAGCAGCAGCCCCCAATGCACGGCCGAGGCCCCCGGGTAGGTTTTAGGTTCAAAACCGCTGTAGTTGAGGGTGTTTGTGGTCATTATGATACAGGCATAGCACGTTGCCATGATTGAACTCGGGGTTTGCTCTGGCTTGCTAGCCACACCCACAAGTAAACAGTGCACTACAAAGTGTGCAGCGTGAAGTGTGGGCCGTGTCACCCTGATGCTGACAAGAGGAGCCAGGAGCGTATGCATCGCCCGGCCCCCAGTCCACTGCAGAGACCCCAGGGTAGGTTTTAGGGATTACGGCGCTGGATGCTCCCCTCAACAAACACCTGCTGCGGTCTGCTGACTTGAGACGCCTGCTGCTGTCTGTTCAACCTACAACGCCTGCCGCGATCTGCTCATACGATGAGGACACTAGCTGCTGTTGTCTGACTTCAGACACCTGCTGCTGTTTGTTTACTGCCAACACCTGCTGCTGCGCGTACACTTCAACAGCACACTTCATACATCTGCTGCTGTCTGTTCACTTCTTCATCAAAGAAAAGTCTTTTGCTGCTGTCTGGTCCCCTGATATGTACACTTCAGCCCCTGCTGCTGTCTGTCTGCGGCCACTTAAACACACCTTGCAGGACTTTGACCTGAACCGGATCGTCGACAATATGACGGCCAAGCAGAACCAGCTGGCCGAGCTGGAGCAGAAGGTGGCACACTTCAAGGTAGGTCATTTGCCTTTGTAACATGTTCATCACATGAGCCTTGCATGTGTGAATATCAACAAGCGCCAGCCGGAGAGGGCTGCACATTACAGAGTGGCCTGTCAGCTGCTGGTCAACATGGTATGTGACATGTTGCATGACACATGAAAGTTTAACAAGCGCCAGCTGAGCAGATCCAGCTGCCGACCTATAGCTGTATGGAGGCATGCGGCCGGGTGATAGGTGCTGCGCCCGGTACGCTGTCGCAACGACAAGCGTGCACGGCGAAACAGTGACACGGCATACTTTCTGATCGCCAAGCTGTGCGCGCTCTAGTTAGTGGCTGCCGCTCACCTCAGCTGCTTCAGAGTCACTTTGCCCTGGAGGGGAAGCACAGCTGATGTCCGCCTTTTTTGCTGGCTTTCCTCCCGCCTTGGTTTCTGCTATGTCCTGCCTGCTCTGGTTGCTCACCCCGGGCGGTGAAATATGAAGTGTGCTGTGCTTGGTGACTTTCCATCAGCTGTGCTTCACACGTTCGCGTGTTGTGACATATCACCAAGCTGTGCTTCGCACGTTGGCGCGACTGTTCAAATATGTCGCTCTGTCCTGGGAATGCGGGCATTATTTGGGCAGTGATTGGGCTGTTTCAACTTTTTTTGCTGAGCATGGCGTGCTGCACTTCTCACTATATTCATGGCACACTGCAGCACAACTGCCACATGATGTCTTCTGTGCTGTTCCATTCTGCACGCGAGATGGGGCGGCAGCGCTCTTCAAGTGTGACGCGTCTGGCGAGTTGCTTCAGGCTGTGCTGTGCATGTCGATGTGTGCAATTTACTACAATAAATGTTTGCGCTGTCTCTTGATTGCAGGCTGTGGTTGGTCCGCTGCGTGCGGAGCGTGATGCCCTGGTGGCGCGCCACAGGCAGGTCATGCAGCGCCTGGAGGCAGAGAAGGACACCTATGTGGCGCAGGTGAGGCACATGTCGCATGTTTGTTATAACAGCTGTTATGACATGATTGCATTGTGGCGTTGCATGCGAGCGTGATGCGCTGGAGGCGCGCCACAGGCAGGTCATGCAGCGCCTGGAGGCAGAGAAGGACACCTATGTGGCACATGTTGGGAAGGTGTCACAATGTGGTGTAACATGTGTTATGACATGATTGCAATGAGGTGTTCCTGCGCGCTGTGGCCGCGCGCCACAGGCAGGTCGATGCCAGCGCCTGGAGGCAGAGAAGATCAAAAGGTCACCTATGTGCCGCCTGCCCCTGCCTTTTGACCCTGCCCCCTGCCCTGCCCTGCGCACACAGAACCGCATCGTGAAGCCGCTGGGCGATCGCGTTCATCAAGAACTGCCTGGTGCCGCGGCTGACGCGCAGCCTGGCGGACGCCACCTTCTGCCACCACTTCACGATGGCGCTGCACACCATGGACGTGCCCAACTGGCCCGCGGCCTTCTTCTGGGACTATGTGAGTGGGCAGGGGGGACTGGGAGTGAGCCTGCTCTTGCGGCGGGCGTCGGATCCTGTTGCGTGCACTTGAGTAGGGGAAGTTCACCTTCCTTGCGCGATGGGGCTGCAAAAGAGATGAGTGCACGACATGTGTTTGCTGGCTTTGCTATGCTTGGTGCATTGTGCGATGAATGGCAGATCACTTGGTAGCTCACCAATTGTACACTCGACTGGTGTTGCAGCCTCCTTCTGGGGCTTTGTGTCTTGTAACAAATATGTGCGAAAGACGTGTGCATGCAGCTGCCCTGTGCCGGCTGTGTCTGGGCTGTGTCCAGCGCTCTGGCCACAGCAACAGTGAAGTGGACAATGCAGCAGAACACCACACTAACCTTCATGGGATATGTTGCCGTGTGCTCTGCTGCTGGGGCCTGAACAACATGATCCCCAGAGTAACAGCGACGCAGACAGTTCACAAGGACACAGGCCAAGCTGTGGTGCATTCAGCCACCTGCTGCGCTGCTGCCCAGGCTGCGACGGGGCTGACCTACTTGATCCCCCTAGTGACGGAGAAGCAGGCATTACACCAGGTCACAGGCTGACGTCCACTGCGTGTTGTGCTGCCTGCTGTGCTGCTGCCCAGGCTGTGACGGGGCTGACAAACATGATCCCCACAGTGACGGAGAAGGAGGCGCTGTGCGTTGGCATGTTCCTCACGCTGCTGCTGCAGGACCTGCAGGTGAGGGGCCGTTTGACTGTGGTATGACTGTGGTTTGACCATGGTTCGACAATGGTTTGAACCACCTGATTTCGATGCGTGCGCTGGCTTTACCGTGGTGGCATTGGGCTGTTGGTGCACACAGGGTGGGCAATGCATATTGATGTGTGTGTTTGACCAGCTCGATGATGATTCACCTATGCCTTTAGATAATCCTGCATATACCATATGTGTGTATTTGACCAGCTCGAAACGTGTTGATCTGCGCTCAAACGTATCGACATGTTGTTGTCGCGGAACTTGCAGCTGGCTGGGTGTCGCTGCACATGGCTGCTGGTGCACCGTCCCACAAACTCACTCCGGCCCTGCTGCTGCAACTTGCGACAACCCCTTGTTTGCAGGTGTGGTACTTTGATGAGCAGCGCTACAACAGGGACTGCAGCCAGCAGACCATGAAGTTCACCGTGAGTAGCTGACGCGGAGGTGTTGGGGCTGCTGCGTTGTGCGGGTGCTCGTGTGCATGGGGCAGCGGGCGTGCCGTCCAGCAAGACTGCAGCCGGCACAGCATCATGGTGTGCTGCCTGAGTTGCAACGTGCCTTCAGCGAATTGTTCGCGGAACGATGCATAGCAGTCGCTTTGAGTGCTTAATCCGCTTCTTGTGATCGGCAGTCTGCCAAGGTCTCCTGTTCATTTCCACCAAGCTGAGAGACATGCCACCGACCAACAGTCACAGAAGCCTCTGATAGGTGCATGCGGCGGGTTGTGCATGCGTAGGGCGCTGGCTGCTCCTCTGCTGGTGGCGCATATGGAATCACTGCCAGTTGCCAAGTTGCCGGCGCCAGGCATTGTTTTGTGCTTGCTTACAACAGCGATTTGATTTGGTGTCGTCTGCCTGGTAGCAATGACACGAGCCACCTTCGCATTCAACCTTGACCGTAATTGGCGCGATGCCGTCTGTCTGTTGTGCATGCATCGGGCGCATGCTGCGCCTCTGCTGGTGGCGCGGTGCCGTCTGCCTGTTGTGCGCCGTGCAGGCTCAAAACGCCACGCCGGCCACCTACCAGCAGTTCCAGAAGCTGTTCAAGAAGTGGCAGAACGAGCTGTACAAGTCGCTCAAGGGCTGTGCGCAGGGCGAGGAGTACCTGCAGAAGCGCAACGCGCTGCTGATCATGAGCAAGATGATCCAGGCGGCACCGGCAGACAAGCCGCCGGTGAGGGTTTGGGGTTTGCGGTTGGGGCTGGGGTCTTGGGGTTTGCGAAGCGGGTGGCGCGCAGGGCGGGCAGGGCCTGCAGCAGAAGCGCGGTGCCCTGCCGGTCAAGAGCATGATGGAGTTGGGCGGCGCTGGCAGGCAAACCGGTTTTTTGTGTAGTTGTTGCACCTGGGGAAGGGCCTGCCTGATTGCTGCTGCTGCTGCTGCTACTGCTGTTATTGTGTCGCATGTCATCTGTGCTGTACTCTGCCACTGTAAGAAGCTGAAGTTGACTGTGTCTTGCCTGCGCCTCGACGCACCCAGACACTCACCATCCCATGTTGCCGCCGCTGCTGCTGCTGCTGATGCTGATGCTGCTGCTGGTGCTGCTGCTGTGGCAGATGTTCCCGGTGTACACCATCCACTGTGAGCAGATGAAGCAGGTGATGGAGGTGATCCAGCAGAAGGACGCCCGCGAGGACGTCAAGAAGATGGCACAGGTGGGCGCCGCGCCATGCCTTTCTCGTTGCATTGTCATCACCCTGGCTGCGTTCCACAATTGCAACTGTGTCTCGCGCACAACTGAGCAGCCCCAGCCGGTGGCGCAGCAGACCCACCAGCAGCACGCATACGAGGAGCATCAGGAGAAGTCGGCTTGCGTGGGCACATGCACTTGCGTCATGATTGCTTTTCCTGCGTGCTGGATCAGCTCATGCGTGTCGCTTCGGCTCAGCCCTGCAGCAGCACATCTCTCTCAAAGGCAGCCGTCTTGCACACGTCTCATGCGGTGCTGCTGCTGCTGCTGCTGCTGCTGCTGCAGGCGCTGGCCATCCAGCTCAGCAACAAGCTCGCCAAGTGCGTGCCCATGCCCCAGGATGCGGCCAAGGCCAAGCCGGGCGCGCGCAGTGAGACCCGGCTCCCTCATGCACACACCCGTGAACCCTGAACCGCAATAACGCCATTCCTGGGTGCCGGGTGTGAAAGTGCCTTTGAAGCCTGCTGGCAAGCAGCGCCTTTTTGTATTTGTCTGCCAAGTTTTCTGGCCAGCCCAAGTAGGGCACTTACCGCAAGTGCATTCCCATGGTCAACTCATGCTCTGTAGCCATGCCACCCCCTGCGGCAAGTTGGCTTGTGGCAAGCATCGCAGAGCAGCCAGGGTCTGGGCTTGTGGCTGCAGCCCTGTGATCACCGCAATTGTGACAAAGCTGGATTCCAATCCATGCATTGGAACAGCGCCGCTTGCTGTATATGAGCCGACTTGTGTTGGATTGCTGTTCTGTGTTCGTGCCTCGACTCCTGCTGCTGCTGGCGCTAGGTGTGCCGGTGCGCGGCCCGCCACAGAAGCGCAAGCCGCCGGCATCGCCCGGCAAGCAGCCCGGCTCACGGCCGTCAACACCACCCCCAGCAGCAGCAGCAGCAGCAGCAGCAGCAGCAGTTGTGAAGACGGAGCCTGGCATCACAGAGGGGCCAGCGGCAGCAGCAGCAGAGGGTGCCGCAGACAAGCCGGCAGCGGACAAGCCGGTGACAGTGAAGATGGAGGGTGTTGGCGACAAAGCAGGGAGCAAGCCATCTGCCGGGGCTGCTGCTGGTCCCCGCGCGGTGCGGAAGGGCCAGGCTGCTGCCGGCAGCAGCCCTGCAGCTGCAGGTGGGAAGAGTAGTTCCGCTCCAAAGCAGCAGCAGCAGCAGCAGCAGCAGGGCAACAAGCCGCCTAGGCCCGCCAGTGCAGATGGCGAGCCGCCACGCAAGCGGCCAAGGGTGACACCGCCAAGTAGCAAGGACGAAGGGGCAGCAGCAGCAGTAGAGCATGAGCCTGGGGAGGTGATGGACTCGCCTGATGCTCGCGCCAATGGCGCTGCTGCCGGTGAGGGTGGTGGTGGCGGTGCAGCAAGAGGCAGCAGCAAGGCAGCCGCTAGTGAGCAAGCGGCCGATGCCGGAGACGGCCCCAAGCCCAAGAGGGAGCCGGCAACCCGGCCGGTGAAGAAGGCTGCAGCAGCCGCAGTCGCCGCAGCGGCGGCGGCGGCAGCAGCGGATGCGAGGGGCCGCAAGGGCGGCGACGATGCCGCTGATGCGAAACCTGCGCAGCAGCAGCGGAAGGATGAAGAGCACGGCCACAGCAAGGAGCAGCGGAGGGAGGGAGAGCACGGTGCCGGCAAGGAGCAGCAGCAGCGGAAGCGGCAGGAGGAGCGCAGCCGCCACAGCACGCCCGAGCGCAGGCGGGGCCAGCACTTGCACAGCGGGAAGCAGGCCGAGGCTGCCGCAGCTGCCTCGCCGGCGCGCAGCCACAGGAGCGAGAGAGGCGACTCCCCGG
Organism: Scenedesmus sp. NREL 46B-D3; assembly: GCA_014080715.1. Taxonomy (NCBI): domain Eukaryota; kingdom Viridiplantae; phylum Chlorophyta; class Chlorophyceae; order Sphaeropleales; family Scenedesmaceae; genus Scenedesmus; species Scenedesmus sp. NREL 46B-D3. The sequence goes on from JACERP010000061.1 coordinate 260,494, forward strand.
GTGGCCGGGAGCAGCAGCGGCAACCACAGCAGACACAGCAGGCGCCGCACGAGCGGGGCGACAAGGACAAAGAGGGCGGCAAGGCCGCCAAGGACGGCGGCAGCCGGCACCCTTCCAAGGAAGGGCGCGAGCCGCAAGAGGACAACGGCGCCGCCGCTGCCGGGGCGGCCAGCAAGGCGGCTGGCAAGCGCCGGCGCGGGGGCAGCAGTCACGGCGGTGCTGCCGAGAGAGCGGCAGAGGCGCCGTCGCAGGCGCAGCAGGCGCCGCGGGCGCCAAGGGACAGGGACCGCCCGGGCGGCCAGGCGCGGGACAAAGAGCGCGAAAAAGAGCGCGACGGCACGCCCGGCGGCGAGGGCGTCACAAAGGAGCCGCACAAAGAGCGCGACAACGAGCGGGACAAGAAGCGGGACAGGCGGGAGCAGCGGGGCGGCGGCGATAACCAGCAGCCGCAGCAGCAGCAGCAGCAGCAGCAGCAGCAGCAGCAGGAAGACAGGCGGGACAAAGGCCCAAGGAGGCAGGAAGGTGAGTGCAGTGCGGCAACAGCTCATGCTGAGTTGTGCATGGGAGACCACCTTTCGAGTGTCCCTGGTTGCTGAGCATGTGATGATGTGATGCCAGTGCCTAGTGAGCATGCCATTGGCTTCCATTGCGCAACTTGAACCATGAAACCTTCTACGCAAGGAAAAACTATGCAAACTTAGCCGCGTGTGATTCCCGCATGCTGCTTGAGCCGAAGTGTGTTGACGTTCAACCGTGCACACCCTGTCATGTGCGTCTTCCTCCACGTGTTGCCTACCAAGATGTGGTTGCATGGCGTATCAAAAGCTGAACAGGAGCTGAGTCGTCACGAAACTTGCACAGTCATTCATGCTCGCTCATGGCCCTCGACCCATTCATCGCCTCGTTGTGCAGGGATGAGTCATCAGAGCCTGCCAAGAAGCGCCGCCTGGACGCCGACCACCCTGCGGGCGGCAGCGGGCGCGAGCCGCAGCAGCAGCAGCTGCAGCGCCGCAGCTCCAAGCACATCCCCATCTTGGCGCCAGTGGATGACGTCAAGGTCACGAGGAAAGATAGTGGCGGGCGGCGACGGAGGTGGCGGTGGGGGCGGTCATGAGAGGGGCGGCGAGGAGCGGCCGCATGGCGGCGGGGGCCGCCGACGCTAGGCATGGCAGAGGCCTGAACTGGTGTATCCTACACCTCTATGATAGAGGAAGAGAGAGCTAGAGAGAGCATGCATGGCTGCAACGTCGCCGTTACGGTGCATCACCCATGTTGTCCCGGGACCCAGATGCTTGTGTACGCAAAGGAACAAGGGCAGGCATGCCGGCGGCGACGCCACCCCCTACCCCTCCGCCAGCCTGCCGCATGCGCTCGGCGAGCGCCTGGTGTTTGCCTACAAAAGCCCGACAGCGGTGCAGTGCTGTGCAGCGGAGTGTGTTTGCATGCTGCCGCCAGACGCTCAAGAAAGGTGTTGCACTCCTATCGCGGGCTCCTTGGTCCAGGCTTTGCACAGCCTTTCACGGTGTAGCGTGGTGCGTTTCTTTGTAGCTGACCATCAGCATATGGATCGTAGCAGTGGCACTTCTACATGTCCTGTGAGAGGACATGTTGTCATCATCATCATCATCATATTACCCATTCAAGCCACAGCATCAGCGCCATCGGCCCCGTGCCCCACCGGGACGGAAAGAGGAGGGAGCACTGCTCCAGAATGTTTGCATGCATTGCGCACATCCCAAGACTTGACAAGAAAAGCAGCAATACACGGTGACACCATTCGGCATCTTCCAGAACTGCCCCGAAATATCATCAGATACAAAACGCAATACCTTGGATGACGAATCAGCCATGGACAAAACGCTGCGCAACTTTTCAACGCAACCCGCCGGCATAGATCTGATCTCGGCAAACATACTATCCCTGTGAGCAGAAGTAGCAGGGCAATCAACCATCAAGTGTGACAAAGACTCAACTTCTGCACCACAACAAGGACATCCTGAAGTGGAGTTAGCTCTGCGCCCCCCAAACTGACTAGTATGCTCATGAACACACAGACAACCCATACGAACACGCAAAAGCAATTCTATTCCACCTGGTATTGCCACTGAACGCAAGTACGGCCTAGGCCTCCTGAAACCCATAGCATCAACATGAGTGGGATGCACTTGAGCCACATACCGACTCAGAGTGGAGTGTTCCAACGTTTCACATGCAATCCTTTCAGCATGTAGTGTCTTGACCTGCTTGTTGACATGGCTCTTGCACGCATTGGCTCTGCCTTCCGCGGTCACAACATTCACACCATACTTTGAGCGTTGCAATCAGAAACGGGGGCAGGCTGCATAATTGTAGATGGCCTTTGCGTCATGGTGGAAGAACTTCTGTAAGGACCTTGTTCCTGGAGCTGATTGCAGGGGGAGGTTGTAAGCAAATCATTTTTCAGCCATGTAATTGCACAGTAGCAACGATTGCCGCGAGGCGCGTGGGCGCTAGCGTGCGTTTGGTGGAGGGGCTTGGTTGGCAGCTGCAGCACACACAGTAGCTTTAGATGTTGATTAGTGGCTGATTTCCAAAACCGCAGCGTGCAGGGGCCAGCAGACAGAGATAAGGTAGATGGAAGCCGCCGAAGCCCGCTGCTGCCCTGCAACGTGCTCCTCACCGCTGCTTTCGCCGCATCTGGATTCAGAGTGTTTATCAGCACCCAATGCAGGCGGTGCAGCTACACAGGCTGGCGGGCTGGACGCAGCCCACCATGCTGTGGCCACAGCAGCTTGGCAAGACAAGTTGCGCTCAGACAAATTGGAGATGGCAGCAGGCTTGCCCTGCTAGCCCCTTGCCGGACTTCAGCGGATATCAGACCACGTTTTGGTTGATGCAAGTTGCAGCAGGGTCACCCTGCGGCACTGTTAGCAGCGGCAGCAGCAGCAGTGGGAGCAATAGTAGCAGCGGCAGCAGCAAGAGCAACGGCGAGGCAAGCAATGGCTTCAAAAGTGCAACAGTACACTTTCTTTGAAGATTGTCGTGTGATTTGATGTGGCTGAGTCATGTTGCACCTGCATGCACGCTGCTGGTAGCGGGGACGCCATCCCTTTTACATGCTGCTTTTTGGATTGCAGACTTGGCTTGTGATGCTCGACTGCATGTGCAGCCGTTATGTTGGGCAGGTACAGCTGCATGGGTGCACCTACGCAGCATGCCTGGATTGGGGTTGATCTGAGCACATGTGTATCAAGGCATATAGTCTGTCTGCAGTAGTGCGCCGACGCTTGTTGCTGCCCTGGCAAGTGTTACGTTTATGTGATGTCATAGCATCGTTGTCACAGCAATCATCTTGCCTTTGCGCTTGTAGTGCTGCGTTTGTCAACGATTTGAGTTTTTTGAGCTTTCACCAGTTTGCCACTTGAGACAAGGTTGCCTATGGACCTTTTGGAATTTGCGCATAATGTTGCATTTTGATGCCACCTGAGCCATGCTGACATCCATATTTGTTTCTCGGTTGTGCTGTTGTTTGAGGAGTATGCTGCCCCCACAGAGGAGGGCCACAACCCCCATCCTGGACTGTTGCGTGGTTCACCGTGCCACCTATGCTGCTACCAGATGTTGTGCCCTTTCGCATGGGTTTACCGCTAGGCTATACTGTATGTTGGCTGCTTGTGTGTGCATGCTCTGCCTCCCTTTCCCCCCTTTGGTTGTGGAGAGACATTTTGGACCCCATGAGCCTTGTTTGGCTCCTTTCTGAGTTTTGAGCTCTCTAAGCATGTTGAAGTTGCCGTTTCGTTTGGTTGATGGTCTCCTCCAGGTTTTTGTGGACCCCATGAGCCTTGTTTGGCTCCTTTGCGGGTGGGCCAGTGGCCCTACTTTGGTAATTGGTAATTGGTAATTGGTAAGAGCAGATCATCATCATCATCATCATCATCATCATCATCATCATCATCATCATCATCATCATCATCAGCAGCAGCAGCAGCAGCAGCAGCAGCAGCAGCAGCAGCAGCAGCAGCAGCAACAGCAACAGCATCGATGGAAATCCACCGTTAACGGTAGCGTCGCTGTTATTCAAGGAGCGACTCTGCATCGCTGGCAATGCTGAAGTCCACATTGACCACTCTGGAGTATTAAATTAAGTGTCCAATATGTGTGCTGCTGTCTCGTGGTAAGCAGCTGCGGCACTTTCATGCTGCATGCAGCATTATGCGCAGGCGAGTGCTGCATTACGAAACCCGTGCACAGGGAGATGCCTTGGCTGCTGAATGCATGCAAATACCTTTAGCTAATGATTGAAAACATCTGCAAGCATTATCAAGCATCTCGGCTGGCTAGCTGCGGGAGTCAAACAGCAACCACCTGTAACCACCTACACGGCACATCAGCGGCACAGCCCCGAAGGTTGCTGCTTCTACCCGTAATCGCGCAGGTCTTAAGTGTCTTTTTCCACGAACACCAACGGAGCATGCATGCAGCCATGCACGCTTGTATGGCCTGCGGTTTCTATGGTGGCAGAAACAGCCAGCACCTTTCGCCAGCGCAGAACAAGCTGCGGTCCCACAAATAGCATCATTACACTCCAATAAACTTATACTGTGCCGTTCCGTGCGGAGGCCGTGCTTCTGGTTGTGCATGGGTTTCGCAGCAGTGTCGCACAGCACGCAGACCATTGTGTTTCATATCAAACACAACTTGCACTCCGTCACTGCTGGGTGTGCGAATTGCCGCTCGTTGTGTTCCATATCAAACACAACTTGCACTCCGTCGCTGCTGGGTTTGCGAATTGCCGCTCATTGTGTTCCATATCAAACACAACTTGCACTCCGTCGCTGCTGGGTGTGCGAATTGCCGCTCATTGTGTTCCATATCAAACACAACTTGCGCTCCGTCGCTGCTGGGTGTGCGAATTGCCGCTCATTGTGTTCCATACCAAACACAACTGGCACTCCGTCGCTGCTGGGTGTGCGAATCGCCGCTCATTGTGTTCCATATCACACACAACTGGCATTCCGTCGCTGCTGGGTGTGCGAATTGCCGCTCATTGTGTTCCAAATCAAACACAACTTGCACTCCGTCGCTGCTGGGTGTGCAAATTGCCGCTCATTGTGTTCCAAATCAAACACAACTGGCACTCCATCGCTGATGGGGTGTGCCACATTCACCTACGGCAACCCAGCCCAGCAGCAGCAACATGCAGGGCTGCTGCCATACTGCAGACACTGGGCGCTGACGTTGCGCCGCACCAGCAGCAGTGATGACCAATGCATGCAAGCGGCGCCGGATTGAATCACCAAGCCAGACCTAACCTCTTGGTAGTGTACGGGGGCCGTCATGGATGCTTCTGTCAGCGCGTCGTGCCGTAGTGTGCCATTCACATCCCGCATTGTACTCTCCCGGCACTTGATGCTGTCGGCGGCCCCTGCTTACGTGCCAATTGCACCACTGCTTCCCACATACCAGCACAGCCCCACGTCTGAGAGCCCCTAAGATGCTGTGCAACAGAGCGCGACATGCACCACATTCCCTCTGCACTGCGCAGGGCATGCCGCGACTTGAGGCGCCTTGCCCCCACACATAAAACGTACAAATCGTCATATGCCTGCATGCTCACTGGCAGGGCTAGCCCAGATCGAGGTGGCATCTACATTGTAAAAGGGTTGCAGGAAGCACATTACACAGCACAAAGCAGCACACGCAGCACTCACTTTGCTGGATTCGGCATCTGCATGCGGGGGACGGCAGCCCTGTGGCGCCTCCACCTATGGAGGCGTCGCAGTTTCACAGTTTGGATGATACGCATTTCGGAATTTACATGGGTAACTTCGCCCATTTGGGGAGCCAATGACAGGCTCATTGGGCAAAGGGGAAAACAAAAGCAAGCCATACACGACATCACTACCGCACCAGGCATGGGGCCGTCCAGACCTTCTCGCACGCTACGTCGCATCATACACCAGTACTCCCGGCAGTTGGGTTTGCCTGGCTGCTGTGTGCAGCCAGCCAGTAAGATTACGCTCCCCCTGGTAACCAAAAATAAGAAAAATCATTCACCTGTAGAAAAGGGCGCAACACAGAGCCCGTTATAACTAAACTAAATAGTTACAGCTACCTTGACAACCCGACAGAAACTCCACAGGGGTCCGGCGTCACTCCCAGGCCTGCCCGTGGCCGCCGCCGCTGCCGCTGCCGTCGTTACACACTGATTTGAAGATGCTGCTGCGACGCAGATCTGCTGCTGCACTACTTGTCACTGCCAGGCCTGCCCTTTGCAGTCGCCGCTGCCGCAACCCCCACGCTGGTTGCCGCATCGCTGACAGACACGGCTGCTTTGTTTAGCAGGGCTTTGGCCTGTGTGAGACCGCTCTTAAACCCTGCCGACACATTGCCAGTGAAGTTCTGAACAGGCGCCTGCAGCAGCAGCACCAGCAGCAGCAGCAGTAGCAACAGCAGCAGCAGCAGCAGGCAGCGAGTGCAGCAGGGCTGTAACCTGGCGCCTTAAACCCCAGGCTACGCTTTGCCAGCAGCGGCCATCAACCAGAGCGTGCACAACAACCTGCAGCAGCCGACCGCGCTAAACACAAAGGCCAGCGCTGCTGCGGCTCCGCCAGCTGAATGCCGACCTGCAGCCAGCTAGCTGGTCTCATGACTGTGCAGAGTTGGGCACCTGCCTGCCCAGCACACACTGTGCCTGGCAGGCGGCAGTGCTTGTCCAGCGCCCCTCGCTACACAGAGCACCTCCTGGCTGCTGCCACTGCAGCACACGCGCAGCGACCCTCAGGCCCGCAACCCGGTGCGCAGACGCACTGCTGAGCCACGCGTTGGCTCCAGCACAGCATGCCATGCGCTCACCCAATAGCGGCTCCCGCTCGGCGTCGCCACGATGAATCGCGTGACTGCACCCAACGCCACAAAACTGCTGCAACACACCTAAATCCCAAGCCCCCCGCACAAGGCTAGATGTCAGCGTGAACATGATCCGTGAGCAGTGCCGAATTGGCTTGTAAGCCGCTGATTGAGGCCAGAGGCCCGCAGGAGCACACGGCCTGTGAGCGGTGTCGCACCTGGACGCTGCTCTTCACTCCGCCGAGGAACTCGGCCACCTTCTGGCCGGCACTCAGGTGGTAGTGCTTGTCCAGCGCCCTGTGCAGCGCCGCCAGCTGGCGCTCGTCTGCAGCCCGCCCCGGCACATGCACCTGCACGGCAGAGGGAACACAACACAGTCAGCAGCAGTGCATTGTCGGCATGCCAGCGCACAACATTCAGCGCTGCCAGCTGGCGCTCGTCTGCAGCCCGACCCGGCACTTGCACCTGCACGGCAGATGAAACACACCAGTCAGCAGCCAAAGTTTCCAAAATTTAATTTATGAAATGAAAGAAAAAAACTGCGCTGACATGCGCCTGACACGGCATGACACCTGCACCTGCATGGCAGCACAGCAGCGGCTGAGCGCGCCTTAGTGGTTCGCCAGCCAGCCACACACGTTCAGGCAGGTAGGCTACTGCCTGAACGTGTGTGGCTGGCTGGCGAACCATTAGGTGCGCTCAGCCGCTGCTGTGCTGCCATGCAGGTGCAGGTGTCCCTTCAGCAGCCCTCAGCTGCTTAAAGCAACAACGTGAACAGTGTCACGACACGCGCCAGCAGCAGCGCCTCCCACCTTTACAAGCTGCAGCCGAGACAGCCAAACTGCAACCTGTCTAGCACTCTTAACTGCCGCATTGCGCTGCTGTGGGGTTTGCTCCGTTGCGCAATCAGTCACCGGCAATGTCCCTTTGGGGGCAAACTGATCAGCCAAGAATCACTCAAAGTGGCAGTGTGCAGATACTGCAAACATGTGGCCGGCACGTGCCAGGCGCAACAACCCAGCCCAGGTTGCCGATGCCGCAAAGGTACGGCCTACAATAATGAATTTTAATGTTGTTGTTATTATTATTATTATTATTATTATTATTATTATTATTATTATCATCATCATCATTAGACATTTATTTTTCTTCAAAAATTATCATTATTATAATTCAACTGAGGTTCAAGCAGCACCTGCGGCCCAGACAGGTCGCTGTACTGCAGCACATGGTGCCACGTCCGCTACAACACTCCTGAGGTTGAAGCAACGGTCTGTTGGGGCCGCAAGGGTGCTGCTTCACCTGCGGTAGGTTCTGGCGCCTGGCACGGGCCTACCAATTTGTTTGCAGCATCTGCACACAAACAGGCCGCTGCGCTGCAGCACGTGGTGCCGTGCCTGCAGCGCTGCCATGCAGCACGCCCCCACCCCGCAACGCCCAACCGCCCAGCAGCAACAGCCCCCCGTGGCCACGGCCAGCCACCAAGAAAGACAAACACGTTCGCGCAGCATTTCCACCCACCAGCAGCAGCGTCTCCCACTCCGCAACGCCCAACCGCGCAGCAGCAACAGCCCCCGTGGCCACGGCCAGCCACACAAAAGAACAAACACGTTCGCGCAGCAAAACCACCCACCAGCAGCAGCGTATCCCACCCCGCCACGCCCAACCGCCCAGCAGCACCAGCTCCCCATGACCACGCCAGCCACCAAGAAACACCAAACACGTCCATGCAGCAAAACCACCCACCAGCAGCAACGCCTCCCACTCAGCCACGCTGAAGCGCCCCGGGCGGTCCGCGGCCAGCCGCGCCACCTCGGCAGCCGGCAGCCCCACCAGTGTGTAGTATTGCTTGGCCCGGTCGTACGCGCGCGACACCTCGGCCGCGCCGCCTGCGGCAGACCAAAAACTCGTTTTGCGTACGCACACACAAACAGCAACGAGATTGGGATGCAGCAGGGGTTGGGATGCGACACCTCGGCCGCGCCGCCTGCGGCAGACCAAAACTTCGTTTTGCGTACGCACAAACAGCAGCAGGGGTTGGGATGCAGCAGGGGTTGGGATGCAGCAGTGGTTGGGATGCGACACCTCGGCCGCGCTGCCTGCGGCAGACCCAGTCAAAAAACACCCAATCGTGTTGCGTACGCACACACACAAACAGCAACGGGGTTGGGATGCGTGTCGTGCGTGAAGCGGCCGGGACACCTCGGCCGCGCCGCCTGCGGCAGGCCCAGTCAAAAAACACCCAATCGTGTTGCGTACGCACACACACAAAACAGCAGCACGGGTTGGGATGTGTGTCGTGCGTGAAGCGGCTTGACACAGCAGTGCCACTCGGCGGTGGAGGGCACCGCCCTGCTGCATGCAAACAGATGCTGTGGCTGCTCCATTTGTAAGGACAACCAACAAAGCTGACAATACAGGCGGTGCTGCTGCTGAGCTCGCTCCGCATGCTATGCTGGAAATGATTGTGATTGCTGCGGGTGCGGCGTGGTGTTTGCTGTTTGGCATTGTCGTAGTTGAAAGCAGGCGAGCCCTCCAGAGCACAGCATAACACCAAAGTAGCACGCCACCACAGCAGCGGGGTACAGCAGCAGTTGGGCTGCCAAGCCCCGCCCACCCACCCTCGCAGTGCTCACCTGCTGGAGCTGGGGTGTTGTTTGTCCCTGGCAGCAGTGCCCCTGGCCCACACAGGTGGCCCTGCAGCAGCAGCAGCAGCAGCAGCAGCAGCAGCAGTTGTCCAGGGAAGCACATCACACATTGGTCACAGTCCTCCTGCTGCTCTCTTCGGACTGGAGCTGGTGTTTCCCTTCCAGCAGCTGCTTCTCGCCATGCACTGCCTGGTGCCTATCAAGCGCGCCGTGCCTGCCACCCCCAAGGACCCCGGCCTTTTGTTGTTGAAGGCCCAAACCGTCACATGGAGCGACCAACCGGCCCGTGCCTTGAGCCGCGTGCTGCTGACAAGCCTAAAAACTACACATATCATTCCGTTTTTTGTTCAACTGCGCGCTTTCCTGACGTGGCTGCTAGTACGATATGTAGTTTTTTAGGTGCTGCTGTGCCTCGGCACCATCTGGGCGTTATGAGAGCGCACCGCGCCGCCCTCAACAAGCAGGCCACGCCCGGCCCCCTCGTCGGCCCGTGTGTCTCGGCGCATCTACAGAACCACTAAAACCACTGAACCACTTACTGAATCCTGCAGCAGCGCGGGGTTCGCCACAGGCAGCGATGCACTGCTGACCAATGCGTGAGTTAGGCCGTTGCGCAGCAGCACTCACCGGGGAAAGGCTGCAAGCTACAGTCACGCAGGCGGGAGCTGCAAGCAGCGCTGTGTCAACAGCACGCAACTGCTTGACACCAGTATGCGCTGCAACCACAGTGATGTGGAGGGACAGCCAGCCACGACCTCACCTGCAGCAGCGCCAGGCTACGGATCATCCGCTCCACGCCCATTGCGTTCATCTCCCCAATGTCCTCCAGCACCCACATCAGGTAGCGCGCGGCTGCAGCAGCAGCAGCAGCAGCAGCAGCAGCAGCAGCAGCAGCAGCAGCAGCAGCAGTGCACAGTGGCAAATCAGCGGCAGGCAGCAGGCCCATGGCCGTGCGCTCTGTGCTGCGCTGCCATACGCCACGCCAGCAAGCGCGCAGCCGGTGCGGGGGGCTCAGCGCGTGCCAGCAGCCAGCAGCAGCAAGAGGAAGTGCAGGGTCGTGGCACGAGGCTGTTGGGAAGGTCCAAAAGGAGGCTGGGGCTGTGTCGGTTGGGGCTGGCACGCCTCTGCCAGCGTCGGCAGCACCGGCGGCAGCCGCAGCCCCCATGACACCGCTGCAGCACACGCCAGACAGCGCACGCCAGCTGCACATGACCCCGCTGCAGCACGCGCGCCAGACAGCACACGCCAGCTGCACAGCCGCGCACGCGGCAGGCCCCGGCCGCACCCGCGCCCGCGAGCGGCCCAAACACGTAGTCCATCTTGGCGGCGCTCAGGTGCGGCTCCAGCTCCTCAGCTGCGCGGGCCGCCAGGCGCGCCAGGCCGCCGATCGACGGGTGCGCCTGCGGCAATATGCGCATCGTACAGTCAGTGTAGGCGGGTGCAATCGTCCTGGAATGGGAGAGTTGTGCTTCGAAGCCCTCGCAACATGTGAAAGCACCGCCAGGCGCGCCAGGCCGATCGACGGGTGCGCCTGCAGCAGCCGGCACAATGGGGGCAGTCACATGTGCAACTGACACCTCATCTTCCCTTCACCACCCTTGTGAAGGTTCTTTGCATGTCGTTCTGTGCCGCTGGGCGCGCAACGTCGTCGACTGACGGGTTCGCCTGCACACCCCCCCCACACACACACACCCTACGCATCCACATTCCACATTCCACATTCACACAACACGGGTTGCATTCACAGCCGCCGTGACATCGACGGGGATGTGCTGCATGCCAAGCTGGCGGCAGACGTGTGCACATCGTACGCACTGCCGCGACGCACAACATCAGCCTCATTGCACAACTTGCGACTACGCTTCCATCGCAGCCACCAAGTGTGTTTGAGGGGTTTTTGGGGGTGGGAGGGGGGGGGGGTGTTGGTTGGCAGCGGTGCATGTTCTGCAAACCAACCACACATCAGCAGCGCAGCGCAGGCTCAGAATGCAGATGCACAACATGGCTGGAAGTGACTGTCAGCTGGCACGTGGAAAACCTGTGAAAACCGCAATAGAAAGTTCAATGGAAAAATCGATACTTGCCTCCATGACGTCGTCCTCCTCACACTCGTCCCAAAAAGGGTTTTAAAAATTATAGATAAAAATATGGTGTGTTTGAAAATATTGAACACGAGTTTCCAGTCCCCACTCGCCTCCATGACGTCGTCCTCCTCGCAGACGTGGCTGACCGCGCTGAGCGCGTACAGCTGGCGCGCCGCCATCAGCAGCAGGTCCAGGCGCAGCGAGCGGCTGCAGGCGCCGGCAAAGCTGCGGTACCTGCAGCAGCAGCAGCAGCAGCAGCAGCAGCCAGCAGCAGCAGCAGCAGCGGCAGGCAGCAGGCAGGGCACTGCTCAGAACGCTGACGCCTGAGGGTGCTGCTTGTGGACCTCAGCAGCAGCGGCAGGTGCGAAGGTGACGGCGCGCAACACAACGGCAGCCCACTGCACACCTGTGCATTGCAGTACACCAACACAGTCCACTGCACACCCGTGCATTGCAGTACACAAACACAGTCCACCGCACACCATTGCATTGCAGTACATGCATTGCAGTCCACTGCACACCTGCACACAGTCCAACTGGACACCTGTGCATTGCAGTAGCAGCGCTGCAAGACAGCCGCCAAGCATACGCAGCATGCAGCACCGCAGAAAACGACAGAGCGCAAAGCCGCTGGGCATCCCTACTCACCGATCTGCCAGCTGCTGCAGCACGCCACTCACAGCAGCAGCTTCCCCACCACCACCACCAGCAGCAGCAGCAGCAGCAGCAGAACCTGGTGCAATGCCGCCACCACCACTCCCCGCTGCTGCTGCTGCAGGTCTGCCCGTGCCACGGCCTGCTGCTTTGCGCCGGCCAAGCCTGCCCGCTGCCAGCTGGCCTCCTGCGCAGGCATGCAGACACATCAACAACCGTGTAACGAGTGGCATAATACGTGAAGCACCCCAGGGCCAAGTCGAACACCGCCAAAAAGCAATCAAAAAAAGTAGAACCAAGACGTGCAACTAACAGTGTTGAAGCCTGCAGCTCGCTGCTTCACCTGCTGCCCCAGGCAGTCAACGAGCCGGTTAGATTGCTGCTGATACCACACTGTGTGAAAGGAACCAGTGTCTACACTCTTTCACACAGCAACGTCAGCGCAGAGCAAACTAGCAGGGCCCCGCCGATGTGGAGCAGCTCCAGCCCTTGCGTGTTTTGCATCCCGACACCCTCAGCACTTCCGCGCCTGCTGCGGCGGCGCCCCGGCTGCCCGAGCAGTCCGCCACCCAGTCGCAGCCCTTGCCGGTCGCGACAGCAGCGAAACTCAGCAAGGACTCTCTCTGACTACACCAGGACACGCGAAGCCACACGGTGCAGCCCATGTGCAGCCGGGCACACAGCGACGGGCCGACGGAGCCCGCTGCCAGCTGCCGCACCTGCCGCGGCGGTGGCCAGGCTGCGCAGGCAGTCCGCGACCCAGTCGCAGCTCTCCGACAGCCCCGCCAGCAGCAGCAGCGCGGCGGGCCGCCGTCCCACCAGCAGCTGCTCGGCCGCCCCCGGCCGCTCCCGCAGCGCGTACAGCAGCGCCTCGCCCGCCGCCGCCTCGCCCTCCAGGCCCAAACCTCGGACCTGCAGCAACAGCAGCGACACACAGCCGCACAGGTTTCAGTGCTTCCTCTGCCGCCGCCTCGCCCTGCAAGCCCAAACCTCGGACCTGCAGCGGCACGCACAGCGGCACAGGTTCAGTGCGTATCTCTACAATGCCTCGCCCTCCAGGCCCAAACCTCGGACCTGCAGCAACAGCAGCGACACACAGCCGCACAGGTTTCAGTGCGTCCTCTGCCGCCGCCTCGCCCTGCAAGCCCAACCTCGGACCTGCAGCGGCACGCACAGCGGCACAGGTTCAGTGCGTATCTCTACAATGCCTCGCCCTCCAGGCCCAAACCTCGGACCTGCAGCAACAGCAGCGACACACAGCCGCACAGGTTTCAGTGCGTCCTCTGCCGCCGCCTCGCCCTGCAAGCCCAAACCTCGGACCTGCAGCGGCACGCACAGCGGCACAGGTTCAGTGCGTATCTCTACAATGCCTCGCCCTCCAGGCCCAAACCTCGGACCTGCAGCGGCACACACAGCGACACGCACAGCGGCACACACAGCGCGACACACAGAGGCACATGCTGCAGCTTGTACTCGAGGGGTTTCGGGCACTCTGCAGGCGCAGGCGTGTGGTGGGCTGCGCCTGCATAGCGCAGCAGCTAGTGTGATGCAAGCCTGGCTCGCATTGTGGGCAGCGCAGCTTGCTCTGCTGCTGCTGGCTTGGCGTCAAGCCCAGCGAGTGGCAGCGCTGCACGTGACTGCCGCAGACGGGCAGCGCCTGCCTCACCTTGAGTGGGGGGCGATGGAAGCCAGGCACCAGGTAGGGCTTCTCTGTGGCACCAGCAGCAGCAGCGGCGGCGGCGGCAGCAACAGCAGCAGTGGTGGCGGCGGCAGCAACAGCAGCAGTGGCGGCGGCGGCAGCAGCGTTGGCGAGGGAGCCAAGGCGTGTTTGCTGTGCACGTGCCAACCACGCATGCAGTGCAACCTCTGCTGAGTAGCTTATAAAATCTCAACTGCTCCGCTGCAGAACTTCGGCGTAGGGAGCCTGCACACCAGCACCAGCACACTTAAGCAGAACAGCAGACCATGCCTGCACAGGGCTCAACCCATTCAACCGCAGCTCAGACGCACCTGCAGACTTGAGTGCCTGCTGAAACCCGCTGCAGTCAAATCCGCCCGCATGTGACCAGCAGCCAAACCCTAAACCGCCGCTGTCGCCGCAGCCGGCAGCGGCCGGAGGCACGTAGAAGGCGACTGGCTCCTCGTGTGGCAGCAGCAGGGCGTCCGGCTCTGTCGCCATCAGCAGTGCCAGCTCGGGCATGAGCGCCAGCCGGCCTGCCTTTGTGCCTGGGAGGCAGCAGCAGAAGCAGCAGCAGCAGCAGCAGCGGCAGCAGCGGCAGCAGCAGCAGCAGAAGGGTGTGGCAGCAGCGGTGGCGTCGAGGTCAGGTGGCTTGCGCTCCCTGAGGGGTCTCACTTGAGCCGGTGCTGTGCTGTTTCTGGGTACCCGTGACTAAGCCTGAATGATCCACAAAAGCCGGGTGACACATGACCTATGTGACATGAGGTCTGGCCGGCGCCTTCACCACCACACACAGAGACTGCTGCCGGGCCCTGGACTCATGAAGGCTTCAATTTTTATATTAGTTATTTATTTTGTTTCATTATTGTTTTGTATTATTTTCATATTATTATTTTTTACAACCCCACCTGCGAGGCAAGCCGCCGCCTGTGCCGTCATGGCTTCCAGCACCTGGCTCAGGATCGCGTCCAGCACGCCTGCAGCACACAAGGCGGCAGCAGCGTCCAGTGTTGCTTGTTGACGCATCTGGGCGCCAAGAAGAGCAGGCGCAGACGCCGACGCAGCTACACATCTGATCGAGTCCTAAAGCACTCAGCGGCGCCGGCGGGCTATCCAGGGTATCAAACAAATTGGCCAGGACTATCATGTGTACAGAGCCTCCGCGCCCCGCAGGTGGAAAAACAGCAGCAGCAGCAGCAGCAGCAGCAGCAGCAGCAGCAGCAGCAGCAGCAGCAGCAGCTACACCTGCCTCCTGCACCGCCTACCCGGCGCAGCGTACCTGTCCAATTTCAGCCCCCCCCCCCCCAACCCACCCACACCCCGCACACCACACCTGAAGATGTTGCAGCAGCAGCTGTTGGCACAGCCAGAAGCCAGGCACCCACTCCCTGCAGCGCTTGCCCTGCTGCTGCTGCTGCTGCTGCTGTCGCACGCCTTAGCAGCAGCAGGCGCTGCAGAAGAGGGCAGGGCCCTGCACACACCCCCGCGCACCTGACAGCGTGGAGACGGCGGCGGCGGGCATGGCCGGCAGCCAGGCCGCCACCTCCTGCAGCACCTGCACCGCAAACGACGCGGCAGCAGCCACGCACCGCGGCGGCGGCGGCAGCGCAGCAGCAGCAGCAGCTAGAGGAGGACTGCTGCTGCTGCTGGTGGCGGGTCCCAACATGCCTGCTTGCTGCGGCCTGAACGCCTCTGGGTCCTCCAGTGCGGCCGTGCACCTGCATGGCAGCAGGCGGCGGCAGCGGCAGCGGGCACCGCATCGGCCACCGGTCAGCGCCGTGCCGGCCCCGGCGTTGTGACAGGTTCAGTGGGGCCTGCTTGTTGCGGCCTGCAGGCTGCTGTGCCTTGTGTTGGAACTTTCGACATATTTTTGTTGGGAGTAGCTGCCGCTGCGTGCCAGCATCCTGCAAATACTGAAGAAGCAGCTTTCGCAGCGCCTTGCTGCTTGTGCAGCCTGAACCCGATGTTTTGGGGTTGGCCGGGTCAGCTGTGCGCCTGCAGCAAGGCTGGGAAAGCGGACACGGTGTTGGGTTTTAGGTTTCAGCCGTGCCTAGCTGTTGCGGTTCAAGGCTGCTGGGTCTTCCGGGTCAGCAGTGCACCCCGCCAACGATGAAACCTTGGACACAGCACGCAGCATGCGCCCTCAACATGGAATGCACGTGCGACCCCTGATCATGCATGCCACGGTGAAACCTTGGACACGGCACGCAGCATGTGCCCTCACGATGGAATGCACACGCGACTGCTGATCATATGCATGTCATGGTGAAACCTCGGACACGGCACGCATCATGCGCCCTCACCATGGAATGCACGTGCGGCCCCTGATCATATGCATGTCTGATGCGCCAGCAACCCACCTGCCACGCACAAAAGGCACCAAAGCAAGCGAGGCGAGGCCCCTTGGTGTCAACACAACCTCCCCGCTGAACCCTGCACCCCTGCTGAACCCTACACACCCTTGAACCCCACGGATTTAAAACCACAAGCAGGCTACCGGAACCTCCCACTCGCACCACCCACCTGCCACGCAGGTCCACCCACACTGGGGAAGGAAGCCCTCCACCACGAACTCCTCCACACTCTGCCGCAGCCACACAGAGTTCAGCCGAGGGTCCGACAGCACCAACCCCTGCTGCGCCTCAGCCTGCTGGTGCTGAACCCTGAACCCTGAGCCGGCGCCGGCGCCGGCCGCCGCTGCTGCCGGCTTCTGCTGCTGCTGGTGCGACGCGGGCGGCGGCAGCGCCTGCAGCGACGCATCAGCGATGACGATCAAGGCATCCGACACGAAGTGACTGACAGCCAGAAAGACAGCTGGCGTGAGGTAAGGCCCTCCTGCAAAATCTCCTAAACCGCGCTTTAACAGGCCAGCGTATGTAAGGGACTCCTTGGCGGCACCGACAGACAGCACGCCAGCCGCTGCCGGCAGCAGCAGCGGCAGCGCCGCCGCTGCTGACTGCACCGCTCGCCAAACCACCAGCAGCAGCGGCGGCGGCGCCGACAGCAGCCGCACTAGCAGCGCCGGGACGGCCGTCAGCTCTGGCACCAGCTCAGCAGCTGTGAGTTCGAAACTGAAGGTCAGCTTTGAACCCTGAACCGCACTGCTGAGTCCTGCAGGGTTTAGTGCGGCGGAGGGCCCGGGCGCTCCTGGCACCTCGCTGCTGCCAGCGAAGCCGCTGGCGCTGCCGCCGCTAGCAGCAGCAGCAGCAGCAGCAGCAAGGTTTGCGTTGCTGCTGCTGCTGCTGCTGCTGGCGCTGCCGAAAGACGACAGGGCATGGCTTGCTGCGAGGCTGGTGCTGCTGTTGGCTTGCATGAGCTGGCCCCTCGCCTTCTCCCGGAGCTCCGCGAAGTCTGCCAGCCAGCCGCCCGGCCTGCAGGACATGCAGCCAACAGCCGACATGGTTTGCAATGATGTCAGAAGACCAATCAGCAGCAGCCAGCTCGCTGCTCAACCGGGGTTCTGCAGAGTTTGCCAGCCAGCCGCCCGGCCTGCAGGGCACGCAGCCAACAGCCGACATGGTTTGTAACGTTTGTAACCTTCGTCAGCCGATCAACCAGCAGCAGCCGCCTTACTGCTCAAGCGGGGGTTCCGCAGGGTGCGTGCGAGACACGCAGCCAACAGCCGACATGGTTCATGTCAGTATCGGTGCCAAGAGCAAAGAGCCAACATGGTTCATACTCAGCATCCGCATCAGCAGAGGGACTACGGTGTTGCATGCTGCACGTGCTGCTGCTGGGCTGGCAATGCGCAGCGGCCAGCTTGATGCTCAAGCGGGGGTTCTGCAGGGTTTTGCCAGCCAGCCGCCCACCTGCACGACACGCAGCCAATAGCCGACACACCAAAAACTCCAGCCACTGAGGGGCTACTACTACGGTGTTGCATGATGCGCGTGCCGTGGCTGGGCTGGCTGACCTTCAGTCAGCAGCAGCCGGCTGGCTGCTCAACCGGGGGCTCTGCAGGGTTTTCCAGCCAGCGAGCCCTGCTTGCAAGGCATGCAGCCAAATGTTACGCTTCTCAAGCGTCGGACGATTGACGCCCTGTTTCAGCATGTACTGCTGCGCTTGACACATGCATGTGCTCAGGCACCAGGGTTCAAGGAACAGCTGAGCCGGTAACATGCCGCGGCACAGCAAACAAGCAACGGCATACAAAATAAACAGCTGCACACCAAAAAACCAACGCGATACTAAACAGGCTGCCAAGCAATCAACAGCACACCAAACAAGCAACAGCCCATCACACAAGCAACTGCATTCTAAGCAAACAATGGCACACCAAACAAGCAACTGCAAACGAGACCAGCAACTGTCTTGACAGGCATATGGCACAGACACGACACCTGCAGGCAACCTGACCGACCGAGTGACTGACCAAACACCATACGCACCTTGCGCCTGCACTTTGCGGCACAGCAGCAGCACTGCCAGAGCGCAGAGGGGCCCTCAACAGCTCCCCCAGCAGCAGCAGCGCTTCCTCCTGGATTTCGTTCCAAACGTGCCCGTACTGAATCCTGACATACTCGACTGGGTCTCTGCAATCCAAAACCCCAGACCTCAGCCAGTCCGCGGCTGAACCCCCGCGGCTGAACCCCCGCCAGACGCCCCCGCAAGAGCCAGCAGGTTTCCCGAGGAGTGGAACATGCGGTTCAGGCCGCCGCCTAAACCCCCGATAAAGCTCGCTGCAGAAGCTGAGCTGGCGGGCAGAAGTTCGCTGTGAGCCGAATGAAGGGCAGCCGGAAGTCCTGCAGCCGCAGCAGCATCAGCTGCAAGGTTGCCGCTGCTGCCGCCAGTTCCAGCCAGCTGCTGCTGCTGCTGCTGCTGCTTCAGCAGCTGCAACCCAGCCGCCGCCGCCGCCGGCTGCACCCCTGCCGCGGTGGTTGTTGCTGTTCTGCGGCTGTCTGCGCTGAGCCGGCTCCTCCCTGGCTCTCTCCCGCCGCTGCTGCTGCCGCTGCCGCTGCTGCTGGTCCGTCCGCTCACTTCTGCGATCTCATGCAGCAGCGTTCCGAGGTTCGCCAGGGCCCTCAGGCAGGCGTCAAACACTGCTGAGAGCAGCCGCTGCGCTGACAGCTGCGCTGCGGGGGGCACTGCCCAGCTCTGCTTGCTGCTGCCGCTGCTGCTGCTGCCGCCAATGCTGCCGGCGGCGGTGCCTGGTGTGGAGGATGCAGCAGCAGAGGGCGACACAAGCAGCGAGCTCGGACGTCTGACTCAAACCCATACTACACTCTTGATGACGAACGTTTGGACAAGCATTGCATGTATTGAGAGTGACCTTCGGAGAGCGGGCGAGCCATGGTGCCGGCAGCAGCAGGACTACACTCAGTTTCACCACAAAACGTGTGTACTGGAGGAAACGAGGCAGCACAAAACTGAAGCAGAGCTTGCCACGCCAAATGCATGCCCGGCAGATATTAGAAACCTGCATATAAGAAAATGAAGTCAGGCATGACAATTTGACAGCATAGAAATAATGACAAATGTATTTTAGTAGCTTTGACGGCCTTTTGCATGCTGTATTTGCAATTTGACAGGCTGGGGTTCAGAAAATTATGAGGGGCGCATGGCGTTCTATGGTCTACAGGGTTACACACCCTGAGGCCGTAGGGGCTCCCCTGCGGTTCTCCCATTCCTCCTCCCACTACAGGCAGCAGCAGTCACTCATGAGACAGCAACGCCTACAGCAGATGTATCCGGTTTCTAGTGAGCCGTTTATGATTGCTGGTGTGGGCTGGCAGTGCCCTTGTGGGAGGATTCATCCCACGCGGGAGTGCACTGTCGCTGTGGTCCAGCTCAGGGCCATCAGTGATTAGGGTTTGGTTATGATCATTGCATGAGAGATCTGTCAAGCGAGCGCTCTTGCGTTCAAGGTTTTGGCCGTATCAGGCCCTAGCTTGTGGGCCTGCGCCCACCAGTTAGGAACCACTGAAGGTGGTTTGGGAGCGGCTCCCCTTTCTGTTGGGTTGTCACTCTTGCTAGAAACCCGTGTAATTGATTGATTGATTGGGGTTCAGAAAAGGGTTTTGCTGGAAACGAGCTCCAGCCGTACTTCATGGCACTTTCAAAGCGCGAGTGATGTTTGGTTATAAGTATTCATATGGTACTGCCGCGCAGCCGACCTGAAAAGCCTTTCCCGAGCGAATAACCCTCCAGATTGACAAGAAAACATGCATTTGTTGACATTCGACAAAACTAATCTGGGGAAAACAATACTGTTGTGACAACTTGACATAACATGTTTTGTTGATTCATCATGTTTAGAAACCTGCTGCCAGGCGGCATCCGGACACCACAGCGCCACCCAGCAGCACCAAACACGCTTGCTACACCGCGCAGCCCCCGAAGCAGTACATGACGTTACCAACATGTTACAAATGTGTTACCTGCTGGTCCATGCAGCGCTCGTGGAGCAAGCGTGTCGGGAGCCGAATTGAAGGCTCATAGGGGAGACAAACCAGCAGCAGCCAGCAGCAGCAGCAGCCAGCAGCAGCAGCGCAGGCAGGAGCTGCAAGAACCGCATACCACACCCGCTCACGACGCCGAATTGTCAGCACTCCGCCACACTCCGCCCACTCACCCGTGCCAAAGGCGTGCAAATTCGGCATCGCACCGCCCCGCCCAACCACACCACCACTCACAACACTAGAAAGCCAGCGCTCCACACGCACACTGCCCGCACACTCGTGCCAAAGGCTTGTAAGGGGACAAACCAGCAGCAGCAGCAGCAGCAGCAGCAGCAGCGGCGGCGGCAGCAGCGCAGGCAGGAGCTGCAAGAACCGCATGCCACACCCGCCCACGACACCGGGTTGGCAGCACTCCGCCACACCCCGCCCACTCACCCGTGCCAAAGGCGTGCGAGTGCGGCATCAGCACCGCCCTGCCCAACCAGCCCCTCGCAGCAGCGCCGGCGGCCCGCTGCTGCTGCTGCTGTGCTGCCTCCTCCTGCGCGGCCCAGGCCTCCACCACCTGTGACAAGAGCGGCACGCCGTGCAACCTGGTCAAAAAATTTATCAACAACAGAAAAATAAATAATGTAGATTGTGGGCATACGCTGGTCACAGAGGGAATATGTGTGCCGGGCTGCTGCTGTGCTGCTTCCCCTTGTGCGGCCCAGGGTTCCGCCTGGAAATTAGCAAGAAGGTTATGCAGAGCACATCAGAACGGAAAATAGGTAAAGGCGTGCAGCTGTTGCTTCCAGCGCTGCCTCCTCCTGTGCGGCCCAGAGAAGCCCTTTGCGAAAACAGCCAAAACCCTTGAAATGGGTATATGAAACACAAACTGGCACGGGCATGCTGCTGCTGCTGCAGCAGCACTTTCAAACAGAATGAGGCAAGTCAGGTTGTCACACCTTGAGGAAGGCAATGCGAAAAGCACAAACACGGTGCACCTCCAGCACCACCCGCAATCTTGGCACATGTGTCACCAGGGTGTGTGCTACATATCGTGCCAATCATCAAAAATAAATTCACGGCCGCACCTCCAGCAGCACGCGCCGAATGCCGGCATGCGCCCACAGCGGCGCCTCCTTCCCAACAACCAAGCGGTATAGTGGCAAATGATCAGACAACACCTCGTAAACGACTTACAAACGCCTCAAAAGGGTCAACAGAAAGAATTCAGTCAGATAAATACACCAAGGAAGGTGGTGCAGAGCATAACGGCCGCACCTCCAGCACCATCCGCCGGACGCCGGCACGAGCCTGCAGCGGCAGGTACAGCTTGGCCTCCTCCCCAACCACCAAGCGTACGGTGGAAAATAATTAAAAACGCCACGTAAACGCCTCACAAACGCCTCAAAACATAAACAACAGAAAGAGGCAAGTCAGTTAAGCACACCGAGGAAGGCGACGCAAAAACCAACGGCCGCACCTCCAGCACCATCCGCCGGATGCCGGCACGAGCCTGCAGCAGCAGGTACAGCTTGGCCTCCTCCAGCGCTTCCAGCTGCTGCAGGCACGCCACCAGCTCAGCCACATTCGCTGCCCTGAAGCCCTGCTGCTGCTGCTGCTGCCGCCTGCTGCTGCTGCTGCTGCTGCCGGAGCCCTCTTGCAGCGCTTCCACGACAAAGGCAGGCATGACGGAGGCAGAGGCGCGGGACAGGCCCTGCAGCAGCAGCAGCAGCAGCAGCAGCAGCAGCAGCAGAGGCATCATGAAAGCAGAGAAATTGGTGGAAGAGCTGCCAGCAGCTTGCAAGAGACAAACCACTAGCAGGAGCAGCAGCAGCAGCAGCGGCAGATGCAATGCGGTGATACCTGGGAAGTTGTCCCGACAACAGCTGTGGTTAGGTGGCTGGATAGGTGTTGCGACGTCTGCAGCACAAGCACCAGGAGTTGCACATCCTGCACGACATCCAGCAGCGCCTTCAGAGAGTGAAAGAGCGGTTACATATAGGTCCAGTCACCATCTTGTGCACTATGAGCCACCCCCAAATGGGCTTTACATCATGCAACACAGCACGTCTGATGTTCTGAGCTGCCGCTCATCTGTGGGTCAGGACTCCCACTCTGAACACTGCACTGGGATTCATGTTGGCTGCTGCTCACCCATATGCAAGGACCCCCAGTGCAGTAGTTCGAGATTGGCTTTACTCGCAAATGCCTTCTCTTGCATGGAAAACACCTGTGAATACATGCAATTCTGGTCAATTTCTCACCCGCTGCTGCTGCGTGTTGAGTTCGTCCATCACACTCTGCCCAGCTCCAGCTCCAGCTGCTGTGAAGTTCCCACCAAAGTTCCCACCAGGAGACCCGGGAGCCCTCAGTGAACCTCTCAGTGGCGAGCCGGATCCCCGCGGTGAACTCACGCTGCCGCGAGGCGGCGTCTGTGGGCGCTGCTGATGTGGCGAGCGGGTCGTGCTGCCTGGCTGTTGTGCTGCTGGTGGTGTGGCTGCTGTTGTAGTGCTGTGCTGCTGCTGGCGTACACTTTGCTGTGCAGCTCTTCCAGCAGCTGTACCTGAATCGCCAGGTAGATTGCCAACATGTCTTGGCGCAGCTTGCGCAGTGCCCCAAACCTGCAAGGAAGGCAAGCAATCAGGAGGATTCCAATCAGCCGCATGCAGGAGTCCGAGACATGTGCATGCTTGCGCACGCTTCCCAGTCCACTAAAATGCATGCAGATGTGGTAGGAAGCAAATATATGAGGCAACAAGCAAGCAAGCAGTAACAGCCAGATTTGCTGATCAACATGTGTGCCCTGACGGCTTGCAAGCATATGCAGCACACCAGCAATAAGGTACTGCACGGCCGACAAGGAAGGTAACACGTTGTTCAGCAGCAGGAGCAGCAGCAGCAGCAGCAGCAGCAGCAGCTGCTGCTGCTGCGGAGCCAGTCACACACGTACACATGGCTGGCAAGCATGCAGGCAGCCAAGCAGCTGGCCCCAAACGTCTCCCAAACCTTGGACAGCTCCTCCATGGCTGCTGACATTGCTGCAGTGCTGCAGTGCTGCAGTGCTGACATTGCTGACATTGCTGACATTGCTGCAGTGTCCTGCCAAGCATGGGCCTGCAGTACTGCAATTAACCCCCACCCAACACCCACGCAACACCCCCCACCCAATACAGACGTTATCCAGGGTCAGCAAACCCCACCTGAGGCTACCAACCACAGCATGATTCACACCCTGACCAACACTGCGAGAACCACCACATCCTGCAGGTATGTCTGGAGTGTCACCTGCCACAGGCGCGCGGTGCTGGTCACCATCTGCCCCGCTAGCACTGCAGCAGTCACAACAGAGCAGCCACAGCCAGACACATGCTCCCACCTTAGCCAGCTCATCCGTGGCCAGCTTGCTGCAGGCATCCAGCAGCAGCTGCACAGCAGCAGACCAGTCCTGCAAGCAGCAGCAGCAGCAGCAGCAGCAGGCTGAGTTACAGTGCTAGCCATGTTAAAGATGCTTGCAGCTCAGATGCACTGCAACATACATACATCTACAAGGCGCTTCCCCAGAAGTGCTGTGTAACATCTGTAATGCACAAAGTAACAGATACTGTGTAACATCTGTATTGCACAAAGTAACAAATGTAACATGTTACAATGCCATACCTTGGCTGCCAGGGCCTCATCAATGCGACCAGGTGCATCTGCCACCATTTGAATGTCATCCAGGAGGTCCAGCGAGCACTCCAGCGTCAGGGTTTTGCGCCACTGCAGTTGCATTAACATTTGGCACGAGTGCTGTTTTTGTGTTTCGCTTTTGAAAAAGAAGCGTGCATGGGAACGGAGTCAGTGACTGCAGTGCTGCTGCGATTGGTGTCACTTTTCAAATATCTGCGCAAGCACCGCAGTCCTGGCTGCTGCACCTTGGTACTACTGCAGAAACGCCTGCAGTGCATGTGCCTCAATCCTAAACCCTAGCAGGAACTGCTGATGCAGCGTCCCGCACGACCCACTGTGATGCTGCCGTTCAAAATCAGCTGATCACGTTGCTGCGATCCTGCTGCTGCTGCTGTCGCTGCTGCTGTTGCGGCCCCACCTGCTGCTGCAGTGTCCTCGACTGTGCACTCAGCTGCCTGCCTGC
Source organism: Scenedesmus sp. NREL 46B-D3 (assembly GCA_014080715.1). Classification (NCBI taxonomy): domain Eukaryota; kingdom Viridiplantae; phylum Chlorophyta; class Chlorophyceae; order Sphaeropleales; family Scenedesmaceae; genus Scenedesmus; species Scenedesmus sp. NREL 46B-D3. The sequence continues at coordinate 284,901 of JACERP010000061.1, forward strand.
ATCAGCCAGCCCCTTTTTGAGACAATCAACCTGCACTGGCAGGCAGGTGTATGGACGACACAGTTTCACTCACATTGAGACAACAGGGTTAGCTAAGATGATAATTATGATACCATCTGGCTGCTACACGTGCGTCAGTGCCAGCAAGCACTGTGCACCAGGCGGAGTAGGGTTGTGCACTGCTGTTGCGTGTCGGCATTAGTGCAACGTCAACCCCTGTCAATGTAAATCTTCAAATCTTCATGAACACCTCCACCATACGTAAAGCACTGTACGCTGCTGCTTGAGCAAGCACTTTGCACATGTCAAGTACTGTACTGCTGCTGCAGTTGTCCTTAGGCAGCAGCCAAGCCGCAGGCAAATCCGCATATGAAGACGTATCACCTGCTCTTTTGCGTCCCCGAACAGCTGCAGAATTTGAGAGTAGTTCTGGATCGACTTCGCGAAGCCCGAGTGATAGCCCTGGACCATCTGGTCGACCAGCGTGACCAGTCGCTGCTCCTGATCACGCAGCTGCAAGCAAACAACACAGATTGATACTAATTATATTGATCAACACACCAGCGCTGCCTGAACGCCGGCGTCGACCTGCTGCTGCGTCTTGTCCCAGCTGCAGCTGTGTTGCACTGCTAATTACCTGTGCCACCATGCCCTGCGGGTTGCTGGAGGTGAGGATATCCACGACATGCTTAAGCGCGTAGAACTTTGGGTCCATGAACTCCTGCGGAATCCGGTCCAGCTCGGCATCCACTATCTTCCAATTCACAAGCCCTTGGAGGTTGCCATGCTGCCTTGCTACTGCTGTTGCTGCTATGCGTTGCTGCCTTGCACTGCTGCAGTTTCACATCCTCTTGTTACTGCTTCCCCATGATGCTTGATGGACGCAACACTGCACCAACCAGCGGGCTGAGTGTGTCATGTGTTGCTGCAGTCCTGCACTTGCAGGATCAAAGAAGCAGGCACATGCGGCAAACTGCTTTGTACACTCGTAAAGGGATAGTACAGCATGACTTTCGACAAGGCGATTTCGTGAGCAGACACAGCACTCAGCTTAACTAAGCTTTAAGCTTATGATATAATAGCTCAGCTGGCACAGGACCAAAGCTGTCATGTTTGTGACGGTGTTAACAACTTGCTCTAGTATCTGTCACTGTCATCAGAAGCGGCATGTGGAATGCCATGAAAGGCATAACCCCATGATTTGACAAGCGAGGGCAATGGCGTCCCACTACATTTGAAGCTGCTTCATCACTGTCTGGTACACCACTCTGAGGTACTACTAGCCTGCATTGCATGGGGCAAGCTGATCTGGGTGCACGTGCGACAACCGTTGGCAAGTTGATCTGGGCGCACGTGCGACAACCGTTGTGTGGCGAAAGCATCATCAGTTGTCCTACCATGGAATAACATCGGTATTGCGGCAAGGCCTTGCACACACCACCACGTGAGGAGCACATCTGCTGCGCTCCTCTCATATTGATAACAACATTGCTGCCTGCCACATGTTGATGAACAATTGCAACTCCAAAAGTTTATGAGACCAAAGGTTTAAGCAGGATGTGCTTCTTGCCTGCACTGCCAGCACAGCCACACCTGCCTGGCCCGGCAGTGGCGCTGGCAGCCAAGCGTGCCACGCTGAAAAATAGTAATAGCAGCAGCAATACAACATTGCCGCACAAGCGAAGCAAGGTAGATCCATAGTGGATGTAAACTGCAACCTGCCAGGCAAAGCAACACACATGCAGGCAGTACAATCAGGCATCCAGACAACTCCAGTCAAAATGGGTGCTGTCACAGCACAGAACGGTGCAGTTTTGCACGTTGTGGTTGCACCACTGCGGTAGTGGCGTGACGAGAAAGCACCAAGTTTTCCTCGATGTCTTCCTGTTCATCGCAATGTGTCATGCACTGTACCCTTCATGTATAGTGCAGTCAAGCGCCATCGCTGTAAGTGCATAAACTGCAAGAGCTGCTCAAGCAGTACTGCTTAGAGAGCCTTAGTGATAGACTAGTCTGTTACCAAGGCTCTCAAGCCCTGAGGGAGGAATGAAACCAGGGTGCACCTCGGGCAGGCACATCCCTTCCTTCAAGATCATGGGAGGTAGCAATTACAGACTTCATCACCGCTGATTAGATGTCAGCTGATTGTCAGGTGTCACTTTTGAGTGTGACATGTCATGTGACATGTCAGTATGAGCCTTGGGAATTTGAATACGTGAACAGTGTGCTGCAGGCACAACGTGTTGTGTACCGACCTGTACATTCATGAAGAAAAAGCATGTCAGCCAGGACTGAATAAACGCGGAGATAATAATAAGTCATGACTGCTGCACAGCAGCACAGCTGGCAGATATCTACCAGCTGGTTGACAACAAAACGATTCACCAGATCTTGCTGCAAGCACGGGGAAGACGGAACCACTGCTCAAACTAACCATTAGTCAGGCATGAGGACAGCGCAACACAGATCGCACTGGGTGCCGGGCACGGGACGCTGACGACCAGCTGACGACTAGCGATTCCAAACATGCGACCAGCTCGCCAGGCCCGGCGGCCTCATAAATGGGTTATAAAACGATTGCACTTGATTATTGCTGCAGCGCTGATGGTGAGCTCAACCCGCTACCCGATGCTCGTGCAGCAAGCAGCACACAGCAGCAGCAGCAGCAGCAGCAGCAGGCAGCATGACAGCAGCACAGCACTTGACATGATGGGTGTCGCCACGGCTAAGCGTTGAACTCATACTTTGATCGCAGTTATGCTGGGTTGTGCACATCATCTCAAATGCGAGGAGCATGTGCGTGCACCCTGGTAAGCAACACTGACTGTTCACACATGGGCTTGCCCTGCTGGGCTGCCCGCTGCTGCATGTCGGTGGAAGCTGGTTCACTCATCGAACATAAGGTTAGTGCAATGCAAACAATGGACGTGACAGTCAGCAGGCACGGCGCCATCCACCTGAGTACAGCAGCAGCAAACATGTGGATGCTTGCAGGAACCCGCCCACAGCGACACCTCATGCAGCGCTCGTTGATGAGCATTCACGGGCTTTGCAGGCACGCCACACCCACCCACATCCAGCAGCCATCTGCTGTGCCGACTACCTAAGTTTGTCTGAACTGCTGTGTTGTGTGTTTTTGTGCTGCTGCAGGCTGTTGGAACGAGCACTTGGGCAGCCACGCAGAGCACCACCACCCAGTCAGCCTGGCACAGCAGCAACCGCAGCAGCAGCAGCACCAGGGGCAGCAACCGTCAAGTAAACGAAGCAGCACCGTCACCACCAGCAGGAGCAGCAACGGCAGCAGTGAGGTGAGCATGAGATGATCAGCGCCACCCAACGTTGAGTCGTATCCAAGCAGCAGGGCATGCCCTGCTGCTGGATGTCGATTCCTGCTGCATCTGCCGCAGCTGACTGCAGTTGCCCTTGTCATGCTGGTGGCTGCCGTCCGACGGCGTGGCTTCCTTAGTGAAGCAACAACAACACCATGCGGTGTGGCGCAGCGACACCACAAAGCTGGCAGCAGCAGTACACCAGACCTGGCATCCTGGCTTGGTATGCGTTGCGCTGCTGCTAGGCATGCCGCCGAAAGGCGTGGCGCTTGAGTATAACAGCAGGTTGCAGCTGGCCGTTTAAATCTGTGCAATACAACAACACAATACATTGCAGTGCATCTCAATACAATGCATCTTAGCACTGATGCAAGCTTTGCACTTGTTCTTGATGCAGCTGGACGTTACAAGCTGTGCACTTCCTCATGCAAGCCACCACAACCCTCGCTCCGGCTGCTGCTGCGGCTGCTGTGCAGGTTATGCGGCTTGACGAGGAAGGCGTCCCCTTGCCAACAGAACTAGACATGCAGCGGGTGCAGGTATGGATGGGACCGCTCAGCATGAAGCGACTGCCGCTGCCTCGTTAATGTCAACACACGCAGCAGCAGCGGCAGCGGCAGCAAAGACAGGTAGCAAGGTGTCCCACAGCACAGCATACGCATATGCTTGGCAGACACAGGTGACCCTTGTGCACAATAGTAATGATAATAATGCCGTAGTAACACATGATGGATTGACAAAACTCCTATTTTTCGGACTGTCATATCATTGTTGTATTTTTAAGATCGATTTAAACTTTTTAAATATAACTTTTTTCCGAGTGTCAAATTGTATTATATGTCAAAGCAGATTTGCCAAAAAGCGGCGAAAACGCTCCAAGATTTCCCTCGCGGGGCGAGTGAGACGCTCGCTCTGGTTTAGGTCACGCCCGCCCGCCACCAGCCAACCAGCAAGGACGATCAACGCTGCCAAGCACTGACCGACAACATACAATACACGACTAATTTTTACTAATAGTGCAAATCACCAACCTTGCGGCAATGTCACTGCTGCTGCTGGACAGCAAATACATCACTGGTTATTCACTGAGCTGCTTATGTGTCAATCTAGCAGTGAACAGATGGTACCTAGGGTCATACAGCAGTAGAATTGACGTATCAGGTATCATGGGGTATCAATTCGGAAAATCGTGGAATTTTGAGCCCTGTCAAAGTACAATTCTGCTTCTAGTTCTGGTATATTTTAAAAAATAAATCAATTTTGGGGTTTGTCAATCATCAAGCGTTACTACGGGTAATAATAATAAATAATAATAGTATTAATAATTAATTAAATAAGAAATGATTGTTGAAAATATAAAATATCAAATATAAACCGTGTTGCTCCTAATGTTTTCGAAATAGAACATTCAAATCAACTTTCCGGCAAAAGACTTGAAACCGAATTATAGGTTTTTGGCTTCCGGCAATACTTATTGAAAACCCTAGATATGTTCCCTGGCATTAAAATTTGCGTATTTTTCCTCATCGGAGACGATAACGCAGCCTTATGCATAAACACACATTCCTAGACCTAGCAGACCCCTTACCGAGCTGTGTGGGTGCCGTGTCGTATGAGATGGCGGGCTGCTGGCAAGCTTCCCGTTGGTGAACCTGATCCTGATCAACGAAAGCTAGACGATTCGTTTGATAATTCAGTCAGCCCAGGTCATCACTACTACACCAGAGCAGCAGACGAAACACAGAACGTGGGTGCAGGGATAGCAAAGGGAGCCAAGACCAACATGCCTGCTGTTCCTGCAAAGGAGAGAGGCAGGCCTCCGGGTAGCGGCAAGAACTAAATTGCTGGAGCAGCAGCAGCAGCAGAAGCAGCAGCAGCAGCAGCAGAGGGAGCGACAACCGTGCAGGAGCAGCAGCAGCAGGATGGGCTAGAGCAGCCACAGCCATGCCTGTTGCAGGTAACAGTGAGCTGGCAACAGCGTGGACGCGTTGCTGCCCACCGCCAGGTGCAGAGAATTCAGCCAAGTGCAATGGCATGGTTACACGCCTCGGCATCAATATTTTATTTGCCATTCCAGTGCCGGCAAACGATATAATATGCCAAAAATGCCATGTCAGCCTCCCGGCAAACATAATAATCCGAAAAACCTGCCGGCTTCCGGCAAAATACATTAGCGGAAAACATTAGGAGCAGTACGGTAGTCTTTACTTTATTAATAAACTTTGATCAAAATAATATAATAATAATTTTTTTTGTAAGCCATACCTTGGCGGCATTGCCAGGTGACCCTTGTGCCCTACATTGCATCACATCACAACACAAAACATCGCATGCTCCACCCGTTAAATGAAGATTCTGATCAGAGCCAACGACAGGCCCACAGGGAGAGCTGCTGGACGAGGCTGAGGCGCACACCTCTCAACCGTAGTGTGCATACCAAGACCACCGCAGGGGCATCCCTGAAGCTGCCGCGGCTTCTGCCCCTGCTGGTAAGGTGCTGCAACGTACACGCCTGGCTCTCTTGGTGACCTGCACAGGTGGCGCAAGCTCAACATACACCGCATCAGCGCCGGTCTGCCTGCTGGCCTAGGGCACACAGGTTTGTTTGCGAGTCGGGCTGCCGCGCCCGACGGATCATGTCATAGTGACGCACTTTCAACGCTTTCTGCATGTGCTGCCCTGCTTGGCGCCATGCTGCAGGCCTACCCCCATGTTGACGAGTGCAGGGTGTGCAGGGTGTGCATCCCGCAGTACGTGATGACGCACACCTGGACAACAGCAGCAGCGGCAGCAAGAGGGGTGCTGGCTTATTCGGCTTCTGGCGCAGGCAGCTGCAGCAGCAGCAGCAGCAGCTTTTGGATGCTGACATGCATTTGGGTGACACAGCAGCAGCAGCAAAAGCTGCAGCTGGCGGGGTTGCTTTTTTGCCGCTGGATGCTGCACTGAGTCGCCTGCCACTGCTGTCAGCAGCGGCAGCAGCAGCAGCAGTGGCTGCCAGCGGCTGCGCTGGCATCAGCGGCAGCAGCAGTGGCTGCATGCAGCAGCAGCAGCAGCAGATGGCATGACTACTACAGCGCACGCAGGAGGAGGAGGAGCAGCTTTACTGGAGCGGCAGCCGCAGCAGCCGGCAGCAGCTGCAGACAGGTCAAGTGAGGTGGCGCATGCAGCAGCACAGGATTGAGGCCTCAGCAGCAGCGGCAGCTGCAAGCTAAAGCGATAGACGGCGTCAAGACACATCTGGAGTGGCTGCAGAAGCAGCAGATGGGCCTTGCCAACAATGACACACACAGCCTGCCAGGTCAGCGACACACACCAAACCGTCACAGGCGATGGCTCATGCGGTCAAGTGCTTTTTGCAGCTGCCGAGCTGCAGCTGTGGTTGCAGGCTGGGAGGGGACCGTAGGTATAGGTAGCACACATATGGCAGACGGCTGTGGCTTTGAGCTGAACGACACAATGGGGGGGAGGGGGTACAACTATCGTATTGTGACAACTTGCAGCTTGCCTGCCAGGTAAGGACGTGCAACATTATGGGGAAAGGGGCGCAGGTAGCAGTATGGCAGCGGGCTTACCGCACAATTCCTGATGTCTCAACCATTGCAAGGGCAGTGATCCTGCACGCGCCAATGGCATGAACTTCATGATGGGAAGTATGGGCGCACCCGTGAACTTCACCTCTCTTGCAGGCATCCAGGTCATCATGGGCCTGCCTGACAGCTCGTTCAAATGGAACGGCAGGACGTTCCACATCGGGCCAGCATCCCTGGAGCAAGATCAGCGGAAGATACGCAGCTGTGCAATCTGCAGGGGCTGTAAGCAGCTGCTGCAGCCGATGCCGACAGGTGCGAGTATGTGTGTGTGATTCTGCGTGTTGTGGTCATGCGTGGTGTGGTTTGCTGGTGTGGTTTGCTCGTGTGGAGCTTTAGGAGCTAGCGCTGTGACTCGCAACTGCCTGGTGTGTAGGGGCTTCAAGCAGCGGCTGCGCCTCCTGCTGGCATCGCATGAAAAGGGAGCACGCGCACGCTTGCTGGTCCCTCGCGGCACGGCAGACAACCGACATGCGGCTTGCGTGTGTCCATGCCACAGCAGGTGCCCTGCTAGGGCTGCAACGCTTGCAGCGGCCGCCTTGCAGGTCTCACGTGGCTCGACAGCCACTTTCATCATGCCGTGTGGTGATGCAGCATGTTACAAAAGGTTCAAATGCACACTGTGTTATACTTTTTCCATCACGCTTGTGACATCTGCCTTGCAGGTCTCACGTGGCTCGACAGCCACTGTAATCATGCAGTGTGATGAGGCAGCATGTTACAAAAGGTCCAATTGCATGTTATCACCGTGTCCCAAGTGCTTCATGACGCTTGTAACATCTGCCTTGCAGGTCTCACGTGGCTCGGCAGCCACTTCAGCCATGAGGTCGGAGCATCGCCAGGCTGGATGGTGCGCGCTGACAGTGCAGCAGCAGCAGCAGCAGCAGCGGCAGTCAAGGTGAGACCAGGACGGCATGCCACTGGTGCACCGTCTGCCAAGCTGCATGCACGGCATACCTTGCAGTGGTGGCACGGGCTGGCGGTTTCACGGCATGGGACGGCTGCTGCAGTAGGGGTGGGAGTGCAGTGCAGCAGCACCGAGTGTTAAACGTGTGCGGAAGCATGTATGGGATCAGGTGTGTCGTGCGAACAAACATCCTGAGCAGCAGCAGCAGCAGCAGCGGGCCCAGCAGGTAGAGCCGGGGGCAAGGTGAGCCATGAACATGGCATCATGCAGTAGGGGTGGGGGTGCCGTGCAGCAGCACCGCGTATTGGATGTGTTGGAAGCATGTATGGAATCAGCATTGTCGGCCGAACGATCAGCCCGGGGCCCAGCAAAGCCGTTGGAGGCTGCCTACATGCAGCCACTGCAGCAGCAGCAGCAGCAGCAGCAGCAGCAGCCACAGCAGGGGGCAATGTGAGCGATTGCAAAGACATTATGCATGGGGCGCTGACAGGCTAGACAGTGCGCACCTGCATCAGCAGCAGCAGCAGCAGCAGCAGCAGCAACTGTCAAGGTGAACATGGTCGCGACAGTTGGCAACGGCACAGCAGTGTGAGGGCTGGGTGATGCACACCAGGGCAATCAAACAGCTGTGTGGATGCTGTAATTTGCTGCTGCAACATGTTTTGTGCAGATATCACAGAGTTGACCGCCGTTGCAGTTGCAAGTAGCACGGCCAGGCCTTGTTGTACCTACCTGGCCTACATCCAATTGTTGTCAACAGCTGCCGCGGCTCCCCACGCCTGCTGCTGCTGCTGCTGCTGCTGCTGCTGCTGCTGCTGTTGCTGCAGATTTGGTGTGAATTGGATCGTTGAGCGTGACCGCCATGTCTTTTGCACTGCATGTCTTTTGCACTTGACAACAAATGCCGCCGCCGCTGCTGCTGCTGCAGATATGGTGGGTGCCTGGTCTGTCAAGCCTGGCAGCCATGTGCAATACTTATGCACTTGACAACAAATGCTGCTGCTGCTGCTGCTGCTGCTGCTGCTGCTGCTGCTGCTGCTGCTGCTGCTGCTGCTGCTGCTGCTGCAGATATGGTGTGTGCCCATTCCCAAGCCTGGCAGCCATGTTCCTGCCGTATGCAAGCCGGATGCTGTTCGGCAGCAGCTACAGATCGTACTGGCACTGCAGGTATGGCTGACCGTACTGGCAGCAGGTCTGTTGAGGAGTTGCCGGTCTCCCCCGCAGCACTTCTGGAATGTTGTTACTGATGCCTGGGTTGAGTGTGGGCAAGTTCTGCGCCATATGTCAGTCGAGCCGCCGCTGCAGCTGCGCAGATTGTCACGTCTTGCTGTCACCTGCCCGCTCTGCTGCCATGCCACCAATAAATAATGAAACCTCACCAGACGTGGCTGCCATTGACGGCTGATGCTTTGCTTCCCATCTCACGTGCCAAAAATAAACCGGCATGTATGGACGCAGCACATGCGTCAGCTCAAGTGCTCCAGATAGACAGCTTGTGCCTGCGAGCAGGGCTTGGGTTCTGTTTCAGTCGACTTGCCCACTTTTAAGTGTTTGGTGACTCATGCAATAGATTGGCACTCCTGGGACACCCCTGCAGCGTTTATCCCACCCGGCTTTGGGGCGCAGTGGTCCAGCGGTGGGACTAGAAAATGAGGTTGCATGACTCAATCAATCAATAAATGATTGCGGCATTGAATGATTGTACAATGATTGTATTAATGTATTGTACAAGGATGGAATGCATGTATGGATGGGTGTATGGTGCAGTGAGCTACGCATCGTGTGTTCACCCCCACACCCGCTTGTGATAATTCAGGGGGCGGGCGCGTGCAACTTTCAGGAGGCCGCACGAGCCTGCACGCCTCGCATCATTTGAGTGTCACCCGACCCTCCGCCTCCTTCCATGTGACGTCATGTCGCCTGCTGAATGCATGGATGGTCGGATAAATGAATGGACAAATGAATGGAGAAGCTACGCATGGTGTGTTCACACTCAACACCTGCGTAAGACTTAGGATGCGGGCGTGCGTGACGGTGAGGAGACCGCACGCGGCTTCGCGCCTCCTGCCATCTCGGGTGTCACCCGCCCCCTCAAGCCTCCTTTCATGTGACGTCATGTCGCCTGCTGCCGTCTGCCGTCGTGCAGGGAGTGGCCACGGACTGCGGCCTGGACAGCCTGCTGCCACGCCACTGGGTGGCGCCAGTGGACGGGGTTTTGCCTGGCTCGGGGTTCAGGGTGTCCTGGGATGCGCTGTGGGCAGACCTGGTGCCGGGAGTCTCCGCCGAGAACTTTGTCCACGGCGGGAAGCCGGCCGTGCACCCAGAGCAGCTGCTGCGGCACATGCACAACAAGCTGAGCAGCAAGCAGGTGGGTGCCAACTCTCCAGAGCTTTGTGCGTTGGCTGCGGTAGCCGCAGGGCCGGTCCAGGCAGAAGCGACGTTGGACCCGTATCTCTGCTGCTGTTTCACAGTTGGAGACAGAAGGAGACGTGGCGATGCAAGCTGGTGCTCCCCCTGCGCAGGGGCTTGCCACCTTCAGTATTGTGCTTTGGCTGCAGTATACGAGGTGGCTTGCCGACGAATCGTGCCTGACCCTTGGCTGTGGTGTAATGCACGTTGCAGCGCCTCCCGCTACCTACATCTATCTGCTGCTGTGGCGGCAGTCTTTGCTGCTGCTGCTGCTGCTGCTGCTGCTGCTGCTGCTGCTGCTGCTGCTGCTGCTGCTGCTGCTGCTGCTGCTGCTGCTCTGCTGATGCCCTGCTCCCTGTCAACACGCCTGAACTAGTCAGCCCCTCCCACACCGACTGCGACAGGCATGCACCTGGACACATGTCAGCACAACCTACAACTCGTGCTGCTGGTGCTGCTGCTGCTGCTGCTGCTGCTGTTTCATCAAAGTTCTGCAAGCCACTGCTTTCATACATGCACTGCTGCAATCTGCGCAAACACGCCCCCCTGCCATGCCTGCTGAGCATCCGTCCGGCTGCCCCTGCCAGCTGCAGGTGGTGCTGGCGGCGATCTTCGACCTGCTCTTCTCCCAGTGTGACAGGCACGGTCAGAACCTCTACCTGCTGCCAGACGGCAGCATCAGCCTGATCGACAACGACCAAGCGCACGGCAGCAGCTGGCGCCCATGTGGCGCGGACTCATGTTTCTGCCTGGGACGCAGAAGCATGAGGTGGCACGGCTGGGCTACAAGTGAGGGGGCTGGTAGTTCGTTTCCGCATTATATATTGTGTTGAGCGAGCCCCATCATCTACGCAAAAGGCAGGCTCGTAGGGCACTGATATTGAGCTTTGATTGGCCCGGTGTGAGTAGGCATGGATGGGGTCCAAGTCTCTGCTGAGGCCACTGTTCACAAGCGAGATCTTGGGCATCGCAGGCAGTCGTGAAGAGCAAAGCCAGGGTTATCACCCAGGTGGTGGTTCACTTTGTTGCTGTCGCAGGGCAATTTGTAATTCAAAGGTCAAAGGAAGGAGGCACTGGTGCCGCCAGGAACTATGTCGACGCTGTGCACCTGATGACAGCTGCGGCACACAAATACCGCGCTCAAAGACCACAACAACACCAACGACAGCTGCCGATGCTGCTGCTGCTGTGCATGTCTGACTGCCGGTACATTCAAAGATCCTTGTGTTGCCAGGGATTCCAACATGTGGAACCTGTCACAGCTGCTCTGCACATGCTGCTGCAGGTTTACAACAAGAAAGCCGTGTGACACGCAGTTTGCATATTTCAGGCACGCTATGAACCGCCCTGGAGCACAATCGCCTCGATGCCAAGCCCTGCGACCTTGAGGCTTTCACCTGTCCAAGCATGACACACCTGTGCTGCTGCAGGTACGTGATGAAGAAGCCTGAGTACGCCCCTCCCAAGCACGCCAGGAGCTACGCCGATCCCCTGCAGCTGCTGGACTACCGCTGCCATGCACCAGGCGGTGTGATTGGCACGAGCTACCCGCCCCTGGTATGCGCTCAGCAGCGCAAATTGTTACAACATGTTACAGACACATGTTCATATGCTCAGCCTGAATGGAGGCTGTGCGCAGTGCTGGTGATCTGCATGGCGTGCACCTGCAATGATGCGCCACTGCTGCCATACATCAAACACCAGGCGGTGTGGCAGAGGTTTGCGCCAGCCACCGCCGGCAGGCATGCAGAAGCATCACGCCGGTACTTGTTCTGTTGAGCACAGTTACGGGTCTCTGCTGGTGCTGCAGCTGGTGTATGGTGTGTGAGTGAAGTCCCAAGCCTGACTGGGTAAGTGTGGTTGTGCTGAGAACGCGCATGGCACGTACTGCTCTGTGCAACAGGTATGCCGCTGCTGCCATGCACCAGGCAGTGTGGTAGGCACAAGCCACACACCACTTGTGAGCGTGTTGCGCAATCACATGCTGCTCTTGTTCAACAGCAATATCAAGCTGTGCTGCTCTGTGTTTGCAGTTGTTCCGGGGCAATCCAGATTCAAGAGGTTATGCTGTCTGTGAATCCTCATCACTTCCACTAACTGGCAGGGACTGTACAGGGACCCAACCAAACTTGCAACTCACCTTACTCACACACCTGGTGCGCTGCTGCTGCTGCTGCTGCTGCTGCTGCTGCTGCTGCCGCTGCTGCAAGCCAGGTGACCAAATGTCTCAAGAAGCTGTCGCACATGAGCCCCAAGGCCATCATCAAAAAGTACAGCTACCCAAGCCTCGACATGGCGGCAGCGCTGCACCAGCGCGCACGTGACATGTTGCACAACGGTTTCGAAGGCACGCTCAAGTACGGCTGGCCGCAGAACCCCAGCCCCACCAGGTGCGCCCGCAATCTGAGCCGTAGACGAAATGCTTGCGCAATTCGAAGCACAAACGCATGGTGCCACACTGTCAGCACCATCAACTTGTGGCATGATATCGTTGTACATGTGCCTGTTCCTGATGCAGTTCACATGGCATGGGCAGGCGGCCCTGGCATGCATTGTGCACCAGCACCACTGGCAAGCGGTCAACAGCGCTCCAGCAACTGCAGTGGGCGTCACCATCTCTGCTTGCATGTGCCTCGCCCGGCGTGTGGGTGGGCCACTGCTTCTTTCCGCAGCCTTGCTGCTTGCATGCCGCATTGCCTACTTTTATATCATATCGAATGATGGTATGTGTCTGTTCTGGCAAACTGCATGCAGAAGTTGTGAAGCAGCTCAACCTGAATGTGTATTTTGAGGCTTCCGTCTCGCATGCTCCAGCCTGTGACACTCACCACTGAGGGCCTGTGGCGCATACACATCGCAGGTACAAATGGTCAAAGGCATGCTGCCAGCTGCGTCTCAGCGCGGAGCCCAACAGCAGCAGCAGCAGCAGTACAACACATGCTATTGAGCGGCGGTACAATTGTACTGCATGGCAGGACGAGTCAGCAGGCTGGCACACCGACCTGCCTGCAGGGGATGCAGCGCTGGGGATGCCCTGGGACCATGACGGGACAGACACAGGCACTTATAACTTGACGGAAGAGTGGGCTGATGTTCCATTCTCTCAGACGAGGTTGTGATCATCAGGGGTCTATCAGAACCCGGCTTTGAAGTGCGCCTGGCACGTTGGGCACAGCAGCTCTGGCAGTGCGGCTGCCTTCGTGCCAAATACCCAAGTACCAAAGTAGGGCCACAGGCCCACCCACTAAGGAGCCAAACAAGGCTCATGGGGTCTTGCAAAACCACGTGGGCACTTCCGAGTCTGCGTCACAAAAGAAACCAGGCACAGTGCGGCAAGGTACGCCAAGTGCGCGATTTGGATTGGGGGGGGGGGGGCTTGATTGCTCGCCGCTGCCTCAGTCGGGCACACGATAGTGTCCATGGACCGGACTGGCCAGTAGGGTGTGTGCAAACAGCTGCCTGGACTGTGCATGGGCGCACAGCTTCAAGTTGGTCAGGCAAAGTGACATACATTGCATGCTCCGCCTTTTGAGCAGCAGGATCACCGCTGCTGCTGATCATCATGAGAGCTTGAATGGAAGGCTTGAAATGTTGGCTCCTGAATGGGGTTCCCACTTCTTGATGGGTGGAGCATGTAAAGTAAAGTAAAGTAAGAAATGGGTGCCACACCCATGGTAGGTTTCACCAGCTGCAAATGCACTTGGCCCTCCAATATTGATTAATGACGCTTTGCTTTGGTCTCAACCGCTACTTTTTTGTCCTTCTCTCATTCATGCTCAGAACTTCAGTGTCGGCGCACCTGCTTCTGGTGCGCTGGATCTGCCACTTGCAACTCAACCGTTACGTCACAGCTTTGGTTTACTTGTGGCAGCTGCAGCTGATTGGTGGCCACCATGGCGAGGTATACCTCCATGGGCAGTGGACAGTCGGTTAGTAAGTGGATGTAATACGAATCAGCATATTGTAACCTAGCAGGAAAACAACGCAGGGAGAATTAGAGCAGCCTGATGATGTGGAAGTCATGGCAAAGTAAAGGGGTCACCACATGATGATGATCAGCAGTTCATACTGCAGGACAGCTCGTAACTTTAAACAATGTGCCAGACATTCATGAAGCTACGACATGCCAGCATTCGCCGAGCTGAAGCTTCTGCTTAAAGGCAGACATATGTCACAAGCAGCCACTGCGGCGGCACCCTAACCCAACAGCGAAGCAGAGTCACCCGGCCTCACTCATGCAAAGCTGCAGCTGCATTGACATCCGTAAGCAATGCTGGCTCTAGGCATATGTAAATCAATTAGTCCATCAACTGCTTTAGTATTGTCACGATGCTGCTCAATGCCACTGTGCAGTGCACATCACAATGCATCACACGATGCGGATTAAGTGACTGCTCTTGAACATAAAGCAGGGTGACACTGGCGCCATGCAGCCATGCTGACTCGATCAGTAGCCTATGTAGCCTACTGATCGATGGCAGTGTACTGCTATCACACAAAAAGTGACACTGTAGCTAGCCAGACACTCTAGCTGTGGCGATTGAGCATGCATGGCCAAAGAACAGGGCTACCCAGCAATGAGGTCTTAGTTCCGAATGAATGTCAACACGCGATTGGGTTCATCACCGAGATGCAGGTGTAGATGCTGCCTGACGCTGGCGAGCACGGCATAACGTGTTATCACCCTACACCACACCGCACAGCAGCCGTCACGGGGTGCATGCTCCGATCCACAACATGACCAGTGTCGGATACTGCAAGCAACCTCATGAGGTGTTGCCATTGGCTGCACGGCAGGCAAACTCATGGGCCAGCAGTGCTCCCTGAACACTTGAGCCTCGTCAGCAAGCTGGTGCTGTGTCAGCTGCCCAGCAGGCACCCTGCAACCTCAGGCTCATCATTCGCCAGGTGATGCCGCCATAGCTCAAGCCACCTGGGCTGCATCCTCGCCTGGCCCTGCTATGCCCCCGAGTCGTCCAAGCATGAAGCAAGAAACAGTCATTGGTTGAAATCAGATTCAGAAACGCGTACTGGTGCAATCGCTGGGCCGGCGCCCAGCATGGCTCAGCACACACCCTTGTGGCGTTCCTACGGAAATGTGGCACCCATACACGGCATGCAGGCCATGTCAAGTACCGTATCTATGGTGAGGTTGGGTTCCGCAACGCCCCTGCCGCCTGGCACTGTTCCCCTGGCGCACCCTCAAGAGCCTGTGCATTGGACCCGTGAGCTGATCAACGCATGGGTCCAGCTGGTTTGCTACCCGGGGGCTGTGCAGCAGCTGACCACTGTCAGCGCTGTCCACTGCACCGTCCACTTCACTGCACTGACAGCAGGTGTCAGCCTGCCATGTGGCTCAGCAGACACCCTTCAGGCACGTCAGAATGATCTTGCCGGAGCCGCGCCCCTTCGCCGGGTCGTACGAGTACGAATCGTCCACACCATGCGCGCCTTCCCACTGGCCGATGCCGCCTGCGGGCGGAATGCCGCCGGCAATGCAGCCACGTGACGCGGTCAGTAAGCAAGTTGAGTTGATCACTAAAGCCCCTGATCAGGGCCACCGGCTCACGCATCAAGGAGCCATACGGGGCTCGCAGGGGTACGGCAGCATCTCTTCAAAAAGTGACGCAACAGTGGCGCCGATGTGTGGGTCGCACTGACGTCAATACATGCCAGCTTCAGGTATGGCTTACGAGAATGATGGTTGTGAGTACATGCCAGCTGACGGAAGGTGTACGACGCGTGCATGTTGAAGAGCCGTGTGCATGAGCAGCAGCAGCAGCGAAAGGGCATGAGAGTCATGGTGACTGCCCAACGCATGCGTGTGTGGATAAGACTACCGTTATAAGCACGTTATGACGCCCGCGCCATGCTCACCCTGCAGCCAACAAACCGCATCTGACGACGCCAACGAGCAATCGCTGATCAAAACGCATGATCGCACCCTCCACCGCCCAGCACCGCCTGAACCCTGCTCTTCAACAAACCCTGCTGCCGGCTTCTGCCAACCCCTGCCGCACCCTGAGGGCTGCACCGGGGGGCTCCGGTGCTGTTCCCTACCCGGCACCCGTTGCTCTAGCCTCCGTGACCTGCAGACACCCGTCACCAACCTGCACCCCTGACTCCAAAACCCTATCCTAGGTAGGGTTTGCCGGTTGTGCCGTCAAGCCCTGCTGCGCCATCAACCCGCTGAGCGCACCTGCGATCACCAGCTTCTCCGTTATGCGCTTGTTGTCCGGGCCCAGTGTCTCCGTGGCGTGCGCGGTCATGGTGGAGCCGTCAAGCCAATCATAGTGCTTGGTGCACACGGCGACCCACTCCCTGTCCGACTGCTTGGCGACGACGTGGCAGTGGCCTGACAGGTGCCCCATCTGCTGGCCTCCACTGTGTGGTGCAAGCGGGATAGAACGCAGACGCGGCAGGCGTGAGGGATGAGGCGCTCAACGTACACACATGTGCATGGCTGTCGCAGCGGAGGTGGCGGCAACCTGGCAGCGCTGGCGGGGCAACCTTGCATGGGCCGAGCCTGCCAGCCTCTGCTGCAGGATGTGGCACAAGACTGTGGCAGTAGTAGCTGCGTGTCACGTCCGTGAAAGATGCATGCCCACAGTCCAATTGGCAGGCCCGGGGATGCCAACATGCACGTGAAACCACACAGAACAAAGAGCGCTGCTGCCGCAACTTGCGGCAAGCACTGCTTCAAAGCCACAAGACCATCGCCGCTGGCAGATGCATTGGAAGAGTAGTATGCAGCAAGCCCAGGATTTACCATGTGACGGCCCTGCATGTTGAGGAGCAGCACTGCTGCCCAGCAATGAGGGTGATGCTCACCTCTCCTTCAGCAGACGGTGGCGGAAGACCACCTGGGCGCCCAGGCCGTACTTTCCAACCGTGCCATCCGCTCCAATCACATTGTATCCGCCTTCTACTGTGTAGGGTATGGTTGCATGCACCTTTCTTTGCAGTCGAGCTTCTGCTGTGCTGCTCAGGCCCAACAGCAGCACGATCAGCCACATCGAGCGGAACATATGTACACCCAACATTCTGTTAGTATTGATCGTGAACATGCAGCGGTGCAGACGCACACATGAACTTGGGCGGTGTCACCAGGCAACGGTGATATGCTGCAAGCACGGCGAGCGGTCAACAGCAAATTCTATTGCATACAGCCATTTTTAAAAATCGCAGCTAATAATGAACACCCCGACATGTGATCCCATGGCTTCGAGGACTGTCACCGGCATGGGTGATTCACGTACGCTGACTGCTCGCTGACCAGCGCAGCACTGCCACGGTGCTGCTCCGAAGCAGGGCCATGGCACTTGATAGCCACAGCAGCACACGAGCTCCACAGAGATGCCCTGCTGCACATCGCAGTCAGCATCGCAGTGCTAGCACTGCACCGTGTGCAGCCCAGCTCAGCTCCAGGGCTGCAGGGCTGCTGTCACCGTCATTGCTTGTGTTTTTGCTCTTTGCCCAATGAGCCTGTCATTGGCCCCCCAAACTGGCGAAGTTACCCATGTGACTTCAAATGTGAAGTGACAACAGTTTGAAGTCAAACAACCAACTGCAGCTGTTCGACGTGATGGTATGAATGGAAGCATGCTCGTTGTGGTGTTACGGTGACAGCAGCCCTGCTGCCCTGCAGCCCGGCCTTGTTGGGCACATCGACAGTAACAGCTGTGTGCAGCTGCATGATCATGAGTCATGTCACTGCTGCACCACGCTGCTGCTGGCTGCCGTGATGTAACTCCTCGGGAGTGCATGGCACAATCAACTTAGCTTCAGTCATCCTCTTTGCCAGGCAAGCACTAAGTGCTGGCACAGCACCATGCCGGCAGTCACAGTTTGGAAATTACCATACGGGAACAACATGAGATCGCCCGTTTGTTGAGCCAATGACATGGCAGTCATGCACGTGCTGACGGTCAGCACGTTACCAATTGGATTTGCGACATGCGGTCACCGTTACTACGGTCATAGTTTACTGAATACAAACTACTCAGGAAGGAGGAACGGCCACGGGCCCACCCATTAACCAGCCAAACAGGGCGAAGCAGGGCGACCCCCTGTCTCCGCTGCTCTTTGGCATTTTCTTTGATCGCATAGAGCAGTGGCTAGAGGAGCGCGCGCGTGAATGCGGTGTGCAGCTGGGTGGGCGCTTGCTGAGACTGCTGCTGTATGCGGATGACCTGGCCTTACTAGCCAGCAGTCAGGAGGAGCTGCAACAGCTGCTGGATGCTGTGAGTACCTTCTGCGCGCATCATGATATGGAGGTGAATGTGGGAAAAACAGAGGTGGTAGTACTTGGCCACCAGCGCTACCGGGGTCCTGCGCAGTGGACCTTTGTTGGCAGGGATGGTGTGCGTGTGCCTGTGCCCAGAAGCAGCGAGTTCAGGTATTTGGGATGCGTGTTCCATGAGACTAAGGGTGTTACAGCACGTGTTTTGTCCCTGGCAGCTGCTGGCTCGCGGGCAATGTGGGCCATGCGCTCCCGCTGCGCTGACCACCACATCACGGGGCTTGGCTTGCAGGTGCACCTGTTCAACTCACTGGTCTCGCCAATCTTGGGCTACTGCTCAGAAGTGTGGGCCCCTGCACTGCTTCATAGCTGCGGAAGTGGGCCGCAGGGCGTTGCCAAGGCGCTTAGCAATGACATGCAAGTGGTGCAGTTCATGTTTTTGCGTATGTTGGCTGGGCGTGTTCGCAAGTCTACTTGCAGGCAGCTGCTATTGCGTGAATTTGGCTGCAGACCCCTGATCAGTGGTTGGTTCACAGCTTGCTGGGACCTGTGGGACCGGGTGGTCTCACGGCCGCCTAGTGACTGGTTGTTTTTAGCAATGCAGGAGAACAGAGACCTCAGTATGCGCACCTACCCAAGCAGCGCTGATCAGGGTAGGCAAAAGTCCTTGTGGTTCTGGCAGTTTAGGTCCCTTGTGCGCACGTTGCATACCCGTACGAGCACGTTGGGCGACATACCTGATGCACTGGTCGGTCTGCACTGCCTTGAGGAGTCTGATATGCGCTGTGTGCATGAGGCTTTTCAGTTTTGGTTGTATCAGCAGTGGCATGATTTACCCACCGATCCCAGAGTTGCTGGTTCCGATACTGTCATGCATTCTACGTACGAGAGCTGGTTTGCATGCACATCACTTGATCAGCTGGATATGTCAAAGCCGTCTGGCTGGTGTCCAGACTATGTGCACAACACTGCTGGCCTCAACAAAGTACACCTGTCGTCATTGATGCGTTTTCGTCTGGGTGCACATGACTTGCGCGTGGCTACTGGTCGGTGGGAGAGGGCTGGCAACTCCTTGTTACCTAGACATCAGCGGCTTTGCACCCGATGTGCTGCTGGCCAGGTTGAGGATGAGTTCCACGTGGTGTTTGAGTGTGATGCTTACGAGCTAGTCCGGGAGCGTTTTTGGTGTCTGTTTGATGAGTTCGGTGGTTGGCAGAACCCAAGTGCATTAGCAAACCCAAGCGGGCGATGTCTGGCAGACTTTATGCGGCAAAGACAAAGTAAGGTTGCTGCTTTCATACACAGTTGCTTACTGGTACGTAGCGATCCAGAGTTGGCACATTTGTTGCTTCCCAGTTATGGCATTACTAGTAGTGCTTCTGAAGTTACTGATTCTCTGAGTTCTGAGCTCTCTGAGCTTGTTGAGGTTGCGGTTTCTTCCGGTTGATGGTCTTCTTTTGAGTTTTGTGGACCCCATGAGCCTTGTTTGGCTCCTTTGCGGGTGGGCCAGTGGCCCTACTCTGGTAACTCGGTAATTCGGTAATTCGGTAATTCAAACAAGGCTCATTTGGTCCAATGACATCACACAAACCAGACTCTGCAATAGCCTAACATATGCTGGTGGGATGAGCTGCTGGGCCTGCAGGCCAAGATCCAGCTGCAGCTGCAGCTCAAGGTATTTGTGCCCCATGCCCTGCAGGTGACTCAAACAGGCCGTCAACAAGCTCAGCGCAGTGCCATTCGGCATGCAGAGGATGAATGCTTGACACAATTGAACAAGTGTTCTTCGAGTTGTGCATGTGTGCATGTGCAAGTGATTCAGCAGAAGGGCTTGGCAGCTGCTGCTGCCTCAGCAGCAGCAGCAGCAGCAGCAGCAGCAGCAGCAGCACCGCTGCACCAGCGCTGAAATAATGATTGGTTTATTGTGGTAATTCTTCTTTGGTAGTCAGCTGCAGTGCTGGCACAGCAACATGTGGCAGGCATGTATGACATCATGCCCAAAAGTAACAGTTCCTGCTGATCAGTGCCCCACTGGCTGAGCTGCGGCAGCTCGGCACAAGCCCACATGGTAATGATCGTCTCCAGGGTTCTGCCGCAATGACTAATATATGCACCCCGCTCCCTTGCGCGGCGCAAAGCACTGCCAAAGCAACCCAGATGCTCGACAGTGTTGCCAGACCAGCTCCATAAAGTTTAGGAATAGGAATCCATGAAGTCCAATAGTATCATGGTGAGAAAGGCGCCGGCCGCTGCGCCACCTGCTGCTGCCGCCGCCACCGCCACGGCCAGCCGAGCCTTGCTGCTGCCCGCCTTGGCCGCCGCGCCGCTGAAGAACCTCCACGCCTCCTGGTACACCCATCCGGGCCAGGGGTGGTCGACGTCGTGCGCCGCGGTGGTTATGCCGCACAGGCGCGAGGCCTTTGCGCCGGCCGGCCGCCGCAGTAGTCGATGCACTGCACCTGGCCGTCGGCCTGGCTGACCAGGGGCCCGCGTCCGCGGCTGGCTGCAGCCATTGCGGCCCGCGCGGAGCTTTGCGGCGCTCACGGCAGAGATGAACTTGACGCCTGCAGCAGCAGCAGCGGCAGCGGGGCAGGGGAGGTGCAGCTTGTGCCGCAGGGTTGCGCGTGTGAAGACGTGTACAGCTGCACGCGGCAGGGGCGGCACAGCGTCTGCACCTTCAAACCGCAGCAGCCACAGCAGGCCGTGGGCGTTCAAACGTGGGCTGGGGGCCAGCTCCACGAGGTTGGTGCAGCCCCTGCGTCCTGCACAGAATCAGCTCCCGTACAGCAGACGTGAAGTTGATGCCTGCAGCATGAAGCTGGGCAGCCGATAGCTGCTGTGTCCGTTCACGCTGCCAACCAGTCTGTGGGTGTGCTCGTCGCACGCCTCCAATCCTGTGTGCTGCAGCTGCGGTGTGCTCTGCAACAGCGTGTCGCATTCACCAGGCAAGGCATGCACCCATGTTGTCATTGAATGACAGCGCCGCTGTACACACACCACCCTTGTGTGCATCTTCTCTGCTGCCAACATGTGACGCTGCTCCGTGTCTCTGAGGTTCTCCTCACCACACACACACCCACATTCTCAACCACCTTGAAAGCGCTGACATCGTCATCAAGGCATGGCTTGCATAGTGTGCAAGGCAGTGACTACATTTCACACCGTCCGATGCCCCCAAGTTTGCCGGCTGCAGTTACTTCACCGCTGCTGCTGCTGCTGCTGTGGCTCCTTCCTTTCCAGCAACTACTGCGTGCATGACACGCAACTACTCCACGCACGCCCAATGTGCTGCTGCGCGCTCGCGCCTCACCGTCCACCAAGATGTCCCTGTTGTACGCAATGAACGGGTCCTTCACGCCCTGGATCTTCAGGAACGGCACCGCCTTGGACGACCGGCACGGCGCCGACCGCGAGTACTCGCTGCCGATGCCGCCGAGGATGTCCACGGCCGCAGCCACCAGCCCCGGCACGACCCGCGACTGGCAGAGCATGGTGTGCACCATCATGCCGCCTGCTGAGTGGCCCGACAGGTAGATCTGCAGCAGCAGGCAGCGCACGGCGGTCGCGATGTGTCGTGAGTGATGCTGAAGACGTTGGATTTCTGGCACAGCATGGGGGCCGACCGTCATGCCGCCCGCTGAATGACCTGACAGGTAGATCTGCAGCAGCAGCACCGCAGGGCGGACGCAAAAGTATGGTGAGTGCTGCTGAAAACGTTGGACTGACAAAGCATGGCGTGCAGCATCATGCCGCCCTTGAGGGGCCTGGCAGGTAGATCTGCAGCAGCAGGCAATGCAGGCTGGCTGCCAGGTGTAGTGAGTGTGGCTGAAGGCGTTGCACTGGCAGAGCATGGCGTGCTTACCATGCCGTCCTTGCTGAAACACCTGGGAGCCGGGTCTGCACAGCGGCCGGCGCGGCAACCATGCATCATGCCATACTCTGCATCTTATCAACGTCCAAATGCTGGCAAAGCACTGCTTGCGCCACATACAGGAGCAGGACCAGTGCATTGTGGGTGAACGCCTACTGCAGCATGCGCAGCTGCTGCACCTGATCCGTCGTCCTTGCAGAAGCAGTTGCAGAGGGTTTTGAGTGACCTCACTGTCTGTCGTCACCCCACTGGCAGGAATGTTAGCAGTACCACTCAATTTGGACAACAGCAGCACTGCCATGGATGACGAGATAGAACACGCATTGCACATCAACAGAAAACGTAAAGGTTTACAGGATGAAGGCGCAGCTGCAGCAACCGCAGCGGCCTGCCTACCTGGCCCGCCTTGACCGTTTTCAGCCGCCGAGGCATGTCCAGCATCACAGTGTCATGAAGCCACATCATCCGCCCTGGCGTCCGCGCACACTCCCACAGAGCAGCGCCAGAAGGGAATCTGCTCACACACCGGCACCAGGCAGCACCCACCATGAGCACCTCTGAGTCGGCATGCCATGCTGCTGTGTGCTGCTACACTGCTGGTGCTGGTAAGTGAATGACTACACTGCTCAATACTGCGTGGTGTGCCAGTGCAGGAGCCTCTGCATGCCATGCAGTCCAGCTGAGAAGGGTTACCGTGCAGTCTGCTGCCTGGTTGAACGCCTGGCATCAACTTAGTCTGCTGCTGGCTGCTGCATAATGATATGTGCTGCAAGCTGCTGCTCTACTGAATGACTCTTCGTGTACATGCAATGTTGTAGCTGCAGCTGGAAGCATGCATGGCGGAGTTTGGTCTAGCATGCTGCTGCTGCTGCCTGTGTCCTGACAGCTGCAGCAATCATAATGTGAAGTGTAGCTCACATTCCAGAACTGCAGGGCAGCAGTGCACACAGAGGCAGCAGCAGTCCAGTGCAGTTGTCATCGTCAGCATGCATGTCATCTTCGGCATCACACAAGGTATGCCAGACACCATTGAACATACTATCGCTGAATAAATGCAGACGAAAGAAGGATGTCATGTCAAGCAGCCGCAGATGAAAATTTTGATACGTACTCAACGTCTGTCACCCACCTGTTTGTACTTGCCCTCTTCCTTCGGGTCCCCCGACCCTGCATTCAAGATGCAACGTGACAAAGTGACATGATGACACAGTGACAAAGTGACTACTTTCAATCTGGCCGCACAACTTGACACTTGAGTTTCTCTATCTACGATAACAAACTTGTGGTGGCTGTCATCTACTTGCAAGTAGTGTCAATTGACAATCGCCATGCAGCGTGCCCTGCCCGCTAGCCTGCTTAGTGCGTGCTCTGCGGGTGGTCAGATATTGCCTTTGGTATGACCGCACATTCACAACAAAAGTTGCTGTACACCATTACGTGTTTAACAACAGTGACAACGTGGCAACAAGATTCCCTTCAAACTATGTATCTGTGCTCTCTGGGTGAAGTTGTTTGTGTAGCTACACCTTGCAGAACATTTGCAAAGCTGTTGAGCACGCATAGGCACCATGCGGTGAATTATCCCTGCATAATAACAGCATCAGCACATCCTGCCCATCAGCCTGTTTGGTCTGTGCTCTGCGGGTGGACAAACTTGTTCTGGGCATGAGCAGACCATCTGAAAGGCACCATACGCTCCTGTGCGGCTAAGCACGGCAGCACACCGCAGCCACCAACACCCTCAAATTAATAATTCACACTGACCTGCATAACCAGTGCTTTGTGGGTACACAAATATGGCCTGGTCGCCAAACTGAGCGATGGCACGGTCCCACACTGGGATGATGTCTGCAGGTGTCGTACAAAACAGCAGCAGCAGCAGCAGCAGCAGCAGCAGTCAAAACAGGAGGCCCAGCAGCAGCACGGCGGCAATGTATGTGCAGCAACTGCGCGCATGTAGTGCGTGAGCTGCTGTAGCATGCTGGAGTGCTGCTGACGCAACCGCAGCTGCTGCTGAAGTTACCACCGCTGCTGCAGTTCACCCGCTGCTACCGGTGCTGGCCCAGCTGCCTCGATCCATTGCCACCCCTGACAAGCAGCAACGCCCTGCTTCTTGCTTGCTGCTGTGCAGCTGCCCAGCTGCATTGCATGTGCCTGCGCTGCTGCTGCTGCTGCTGGCTGCTGCTGCTGCTGCCTTCAGAAGCCTGCTGCTCACCAGTGCCGTCTACTGGTCCCCCGACCTGCAGCAGCAGCAGCAGCAGCAGCAGCGACATGCATGCCAACTTCACATGGTTGACTTAATCATGTAAGTATTTGCACAGGAGGCAGGCGGACTGCTGCTGCTGCTGCTGCTGCTGCTGCTGCTGACTCAGCATGGCGCTCAGCAGAGTCTGCAGGGCGGCGGGCCTCACAATACAGTTCACGCCTGCATCAGCACCTTGCTCTTTGGTTGTTGTACGTTCAAACAATGCAAAGGGCTGCCATGCCGTGCAGACTCCTCCTCGCCCTGTGTGGCCTACCCCGCATGTGCCGTGGAGCGCATGCGCTGCAGCTCCCCCACTGCTGCTGGTCCACTGCCCCGCTTGAACTACTCAGTTATGGTGTAACCGGCGACACAGGTAATGGACAGGGAACCATCAGGGCATGCTGCTCACCCACCCCACAGCCATCACCCCTGCTGCCGCTGCTGCGTGCAACATCCCTAGTCGCCGCACCAGCAACTGCCGATGTACAAGGAACAGCAGTGACCCATCGTGGCACGCCTGCTACTCTAACATGCACGGCCTCCTCTCGTGGTACTGCCTGGGTCGCTGGCAGTCACCAATCAGCACCAGGGTCTGTTGGCATGCGCCGCCTCTCAGAGGAGTGAGGAGTCCTCACCTGCTGTGAGATGCCTCCCATTGTTGCCCAGAAGACGCCGTGCAGGTGCACCCACAGGGGGTAGCGCCGCCGGCCATCGTACCCTCTGGGGAGGTAGACGTGTGCCCAGCGCTGCCGCCCTGCAGCAGCAGCAGCAGCAGCAGCAGCAGCAGGAGGAGGAGGAGGAGTAGAGTGTGCAAGCGCACCCTGTGGTGTGCTGGCTGGAGCGATAGGATGCGTGCGGCATCAAATCAGAGGAATGACATCATGTCTGTGCATGCTGCAGTATTGTCTGGATCGACCAACACACCCTGAGCCTTGCATGTCAGCGGAGTGGTGGATGTCAACAGTGTTACTGCACAGTGTTACTGCACTGCAAGATGCTGCAGCGGTTTGCAGAGTGCTTGCCGCGTGACATCAATCCGACACTCAAGCATGTGACACGGTTGGCTTCATATGCAGGTTTCTCGGCCCCAATGTGGTTGCACAGAGATGGCAGCTCGCGCGCCAAAGCAAGAAGGGATCGACTCACCTTGATGCTGATAGTAAACTCTGCACGTGTCAATAATGGGGGATCTACCACGCTTGTAAGTGCCTCCGATCGTTTTGCAGAAGCAGGGGATATCTCCAGTTTGACAGGCTGCAGCAGCAGCAGCAGCTATAGCCAGCAGCGCTGTGAAGGCAGGAGTATGGCGGCACCCATAACGCTTTAGGGCAGGCTTAACTGCAAGGCATCAATACAAGAGCAGGCTCAGACTGCCATCGGGCGCATTGAATAACGATTCTTCAAGTTCACGCCTGGTGACGGTGACAAACGAAGGCGCGAACGAAGGTAAACATGAGCGCCAGTAGTTTTACACCCGATCTTGAAGGGGAGCCGCTGAGTAACTTGCTGCTGCATTGAGGCGGGTGACACACTAGCCCAGTGTCACTAGGTACCACGAGTGGCTGCCTCAACAGCAGAACTCTTGTGCGAACTTACCAGCCAGCACGTGCCATAGCAGCGATACTTGACCAGTTACAGTGCGGTAGGCTACTCATCCACTGCTCTGCCGCGCACAGTTAAGCTGCAAACGCCTCTCAGAGTCTGGTCAAGGTCGACATTGCTGATGTCAGCAGACGCTCCACGAATTGTGCGCTGTAGTAACTACAATATACGAATTGCATTCAACATGCCCACTCTGCTTCCAGCGTGCTGAGAGAAGAAGAAAACCGCACCAGCCAGATCCGATCTACAGCGCACAAAACTTGGCGCCACAAGGAGTGCACACTGTCACATAATTACCACTTGATCGTGACATGCGGCTGCCCTTCAAACGTGCAGCTGCCAGTTGGGCTGACCGCAGGCGATCAAGCGGACATGTCATGTAGCATAGAGCAGCCCTCAAATCAGCAAGCCAGTTCTTTAATGAACATACGCAGGAACAGCAGGCCCCTCCTGCCTGCCGCTCCGCTTGCTGCCGCATGCGCATGCAAAGCTGGCTTCTAATTTTGCAGTGCCCGCATCTGGGCACTTTGAAGGTCGGCTGAATCTGCTCCCAGCCTCATGTGTATGCATGCAACAGCAACAGCAGCAACACCAAGTTGGTTCAACGGACAACATGGTGGCATGCCCATACAAAAAAAAGCCTCTAGCCAGGCATTTTCTGCGGTAGCAGCAGCAGGTCTTTGCAGCAAGGCCGCTGCCATCAGATGCAGCGCATGTGCATCTTTTACTAGATGCCATCATGCCTGCTGGTGCTGCATGCCGGCTGGTAGAAACACAACATGCTTCCTGGCAGAGGCTGTACGCCAGCTCCGAGCTGGGTCACCATTACCCTACTTGTACTGCCATAGCCAACATAAGTGAGCTGTGAGCAGCACACGTATATGCTCCAAAGGCGAATGAAGCCTGGTATAGCCATGTGAACAGACACAACAGCATGCGCAGCTGTGCATGAGGGGGACCGAGTGCCTCTGCTTTGCTGTCCGGCTAGTTTAGAGTGCTGCTGCTTGTGACAGCAGCAGCAGCAGCAGCAGCAGCGGCAAGAAACATGCAACAACCGTCATCTAATGTGCATCATCATGGATGCTGCCGTCCTGCAAGCCTACCACCCGAAGCTTGATGCTGTGGACATGCCTGCCAAGCTACGCCGCAATGAATGCAGACGCTGCAGGTCATTCACAATGTGCTTGCAGGCAGATGCTGCCTTCCTGCAGGCTGTGCATGCAGCTGCAGCGACGCTGCAGCAAGGCTACTGCAGGAATGGTGCACCAGCAGCGCCACAGCAACACAGCCCCATGCATGGAAGCTACAGAGTGTGCACGCAGCAAAGAAAATGTGCCTCCTCGCTGTTCAGCTGCTGATTTGACTGCAGATGACTGCTGATCAGAACATGAGGTGTGCATCAAGCTGGATGCTGCCATCAGCCAGCCCTTCACTCAACGCCCCGACAGCGGCAGCAGCCACCGCCGCAGCATCCACATCCCCCGCCGCTGCTTCTGCCGTCGCCGCGCCCTGCCGCTGCTGCTGCTGTTCTGCCGCCAGCTGGCATTGATCCCAGTTGGGCGTCACTTTCTTTACGTCGCTGCCGGCGAGGCTGAGGTGCACGTCGATGGCGCCAAACGCGGTCTGGACTGGCACGGTGCGGTGCGGCAGGTAGCACTGCTCCGACGGGCTCGCCGTGATGTGCGTTGCGGGTGTGTACTGCACGGCAACGAGGTGGCGAGTGCAACGGCAGTGGTTGCTGACAAGCAGGCTGAGAGGTCACAGAGTGGGCTGAGAGGTCTGAAAGGGCTGAGAGGTTACAGAGTGGGCTGAGAGGTCACAGAGTGGCAGCGTGCAGTGCAGCAGCGAGCATTGCCCAAGAGCGCTTGTGAGGTGTGATTTGCGGGTTTATATATAATCAGAGGATCAGTTACTCGTGGGTCCGGTCACCAAGTTGGATGTGACCAGCCACCCCAAAATGAGCACGGTGTGTGTACGTGTCCCCGCTTCCCCGTACTGCTGCGGCCTCCCAAACCAGCGGCTTGGCAACGCCACTGCAGCATGTGCATAACACACATGTGTGCCGCACGGCAGCGGAGTTATGCACATGCTGCAGTGGTGTTGCCAAGCCGCTGGTTTGGGAGGCCGCAGCAGTACGGGGAAGCAGGGACAGGCAGCACTGCGCTGACAGGCATGCCGCGATGTGCTTTGCAGGCGCGTGCAGCTGCACAGAACAGCAGGGCAAGCCGCAGCACCGGCATGCAGCACACTGTCAGCCGCAAATGGCAAAGTGCGGACAGATGCCTGATCAGCACTTCCCCGGCCCACCTGCAGCAATGCTGCTGCCACATCGTCGCTGTCTTCCGGCTTGCAGACGATGGTCAGGTACGTCAGCGGCTGGCCTTCGGCATCGGTTGCCTGCCACAGGCGGGCGGCACAAAAGCAGGACGCCAGTGACTGTGCGGCTGTTGCGCATGCAGCTTGCAGGCACTGGTCGCAGGAGGACAGCATCGGCTGCATGCAAGATGCGAGCGGCACGAAGTTGCCAGCTAGTGAGTGTGCGGTTGTCACGCAGCTGGCTTGCAGGCAGTGGCCAGCGGATGACAGCGTCAGTTGCCTGCAGGAGCCATGCGTCGCCAACGCCGGAGCGTCCACTTGTAAGGCAGCATAAAACCTGCCAGCTGCTCAACAGCAGTGCCGCCGCTCCGGGCTGTGGCCCCATGCACTAACCTACCAACGCATGGCTGGCCCGGCTGGTCTTCAGCCGGAAAAAAAGCCGGCCCTCTTTGCAGGAGGTGCCTTGCGGCACGCGCCTGACGTTGGAGCGCTGGCTCAGCGCCGGGATGCATACGGGCTCCCTGTCTTTGCTTACTTTACTTTACTTTACTTTACATGCTCCACTCATCAAGGAGTCAGAACCCCATTCAGGAGCCAACGAGAGGCGCATAGGAGGGGGAGAACCTTTGCACTGCCAGGCCTGTTGCTTGGGCTTGATGCTGCTGAAGGCGGCAGGGAAGACATGGCATGGCTGCTGTTGCGGGGGCCCTGCCGCGGTCATGTGCACGCGCAGCCTTTGGCTGTGGTTGAGGCACGCGTGAGCGGGCGCCACACTCTGTCTGAGCAGCTGGCTGGAGCGTCTGCTGCCGCTGCTGCTGCCCACCTGTGACACCACAATCTTCTGCAGCGCTCTCGGCTGCAGGATCTCACAGATGTGCTGAAAGTCCGCCTGCGTGCATGAACAAACAAACAACACCAGCAGCAACGTCAGCGCATGCTTCTTGGATGGCAGCAGGCTGGCACACGCTCACTGCAGCACCACACAGACAAGAAGCCTGGTGACCGCTGCTGCTGGTGCTGTGCCACCTGTGCTGTTGGGCTGCCACATGAACAAATGGATGCTGATTGTGCTGGCGGCGCCAAAACTGCCGCAGCGTCTGCTGCTACTACTGCTGCAGCTTCCGCAGCTCCAGCTACAGTCCTGCAAGAAGTGCACTGCTCCTGCAAGGGCAGCTGCTGCAGCACACCACCGCTGCTGCTGCCACTGCTGCGGCATGCTGCTTGCTGACAACGACAGGCCTGACGCTGCTGCTGCAGCAGCACACCACTGCTGCTGCCTCTGCTGCCTCTGCTGCTTGTGACAAACAACAGGCCTGTCGCTGCTGCTGCAGCACACCACTGCTGCTGCCGCTGCTGCTATCATTGCTGCCTCTGCTGCTTGCTGACAACCACGGGCCTGACGCTGCTGCTGCGGCACACCACCGCTGCTGCCGCTGCTGCCTCCTCTGCTGCTTGCTGACAACAACAGGCCTGTCGCTGCTGCTGCAGCACACCACCGCTGCTGCCGCTGCTGCTGCCTCTGCTGCTTGCTGACAACAACAGGCATGTCGCTGCTGCTGCGGTCCTGCCAGCACTGCGCCACCACACCACACTTGCAAGACACACCACGTGCTGTTTTAGCCCAAATGTCTGGATAGCCCGCTGCAAAACAGATAATTGCATTATGTGCAGGAGTTCTGCAAGCACTTCGCCTGATGACAAGCCACACTTGCCTTCCCCCTTGTGTCCCAAGATGCAGTCAGCTTTGTGACGCGGTCCCACAGCACATACGGTAGCAGGGCCTGCACAGCAGTGGCAGGGCAGGGTGTGGTCCGGGCATGCTGGCTGCCAGGTCTGATGAGATGCGTGGCAATGCGAAGAGTTTGCAGGAAAAGGCAATGCTTGGGTGTCTGTGTGCACTGCTTCTGAAGTTGGTGGCGTCATGGGCTTTGCAGTGCCTAGGCGCAGCTTGGACAGCGGCAAACAGGGTGGTCCGCTTGCAGGCATGCGCGCAACAGCTCACAGTCGCTGAGGATTTTTACCTTACTGGCTTGACTGATCTCAGTGCTCGCAAGCAACTCCTGCAGGGCGCAGCAGCATAAGCGGGCCGGCACATTTGAGCAGCCAACACATGCAGCAAAGCGGTGCCAGCTGATCTCTGCTGACAGAGAGCCTGGGAAACCTACCTGCTGTGGAGAATGGACAGCGAAGCAATTCATACACTTGCTACGGTTGTGTTGCCTGGCCCTAAGGCACAGCACCGGGCTGCTGCTTGCTGTACTGCCACAGCACCTCAGCTGCTGCTGGTGAAGCATAATGACCCGCGTGTTGCGATGGTGACAAATTGCCGAACAATTAGATCAACAGCTACAGCTTGATCACGAAGCAGATGCTGATCAATTCCTATGGTGCAAGCACTGCCGTGGTCCGGAGGAACAAGTGACGTCAGGTGTCTTGTGAAGCATATCAAGCGTCGTTCCTGTCAAAAAAAACAGCTACCAAAGTGTCATGTTATTTAATGGCTGTCTTCCTCCCTTTGGCTGCATCAAAGCTGACTCTGGACTTTTACAGTTGGTCATCTGTCACACGTGATAGGGTTAAAATCACGCCTTGCAGGCCTGCAACATTCTTGGAAACTGATCCAGCTGGTTTTCTTTTCACTGTCTCTGCTGCTCACACAGTCACGCAAATTAGTAAACGTCTGTGGGGATTGCTGGTTGTGCAAGTGCAGCTGTAAAACCCGGCTAGCCGCGCTGCAGGTGCACCTGCCACTGTGCCTGGGGGCCACAGCTAGATGGGGCTACACTTTACTGGCACGACCACAGAGCTTGCGGGAGTTGACTGCAAGCAGGCGGCCTGCCAGTGAATGCTAAGTGAGCAGCGGCATCGTGATGGCGAACTTCATGGCTTTGACGGTCAAACTTTGAAGCCAGAAGCTCTGGCCAGACCATGGTTCCCCGGTGATCGTCACGGGGCACAACAAGGCAGTCCACAAACATGTGTGCACACATCATGCACACCAGCACACATGGTTGCAGCACACGGCCGCATCAACCTTGGGTGACTATGTGGTATATAGCGCTCGCCCTGACCAGCGGCAGATACAGGTTGGTGTACGCCAGCATGTGCCGGCTCAGCTCAGTGAAACCGAAACAATCAAACACGTGCTACACGTCTGCTGTGCGTGCTGACCCCTGCCCGCCTGCCTGCTGCGGCAGTGTGGCGTACTTCACGTCCACCTGCTGCTTGCTCTTCTGGATGGCCTGCAGCAGCGCTGACTTGGCAGCCGTGCGCTCCTCCACCCGCGCCTGCAGCAGATATGTTGAATGAAAGAATGAGCTGCGCGTGGTGTGTTCATAACGCGTAAGTTCAGGAAGGGGGCGTGTGTGGCAATAAGGAGACCTTGCGCGCCTGGTAGGCTACCGTGCCAGCCTGACCCTAGGTCAAGGAGGGTACCCACGGAATTATAGCAAACATGTTGCAGTCCAGGCAGGAGCCACGTTAAGTACGTACACTACGCTGGGGCTATCGCCAGCGTAAATTATGGCTCGAGAGGATGTGTGGGCCCAGGGCCGCAACACTGGACTAGCACGCCCCCTACCTGTGCCCATGACCCCAATGGGGATATGGGTCAAGAGCCACATGCTCAGGGGGCGGGCGGCAGTTGCAACAGGGTGAACGTGCAGCAGCCTACTAGGCTGCTTGTAGCTGGGCAGCTGCCCCCGTCCACATTTGCTGTGAAGTGTGCATGCAACGAACCCACATGAGCACCAACAACAATACATTTTAGGTGAGAGAGTGAACGTGGCCGGCCGCTGCTCACTCCTTCCTCAGCACCTACAGCGCAGTTTGAGTCACGTCACGCTGCAGAGCCAATCGGCTTCTTCAGTTCACGACTCATTGCACCACAATACGTGAGCAGCGCATCACGTTCTGCTGAAAGGGAGCAACGGCGGCCTGCGTAAGCGCTGCATGGCGGCTTCATGGTGTTGGTGTCCCTTTCAATCTGCCCCAAACACCTAGCCTGTGAAGCCCGCGTTTGCAGATCACTGGCACGGGATGCACTCAACAAAGCATCATTGTGCAGCTACCTTCCACATAACACGGCATGACGGCGATCATCTGTGGGTTAGGGCGCCCGCCCTGCTGCTGCCCAGCTCAACATGTGTCAAGCTCCCCTGCAGTGCGGTGTCCAGCGCTGGCAGCCCAGCCGAAGCTATGCACCCACAGTGACGGGCGATGTTCTCGTCGTGTAACATCCAAACTGTGAAACTGTGACCTCTCAACAAACCCAAACCAAACACGACAGTGGTACATTAAGGTTCTAGCGACGCCTGCGCCCACACAATCAGTGCACTATAGGCCCCGCCTAGAGTTATTGTGTGTCATATGAACACGTGTCATTGCATTGTGTTGCTTTTCCAGTCACCTGCTGTATCAGCCCATCCACTCGGCTGCTGCCCAGCTGCGTCAGGTCTGCTTGCAGCGCCCCCAGGCCCTCGTGGATGTCGCCCAGCGATGGCGCAGCAAGGCTGCTCAGGCCAGCTGCGCGGCAGACGGAGCAGGAGATATCATGGCAGCGGTGGTCAAGCTGATGGGCGGGGCAGCAACCCAGGCATGCGTGTGAGCGGCTGCAGCATCCTTAGCCAGCCCGATGTACATACATGTGGATGCCGCCTAGTGATGGCGCCCCAAGGCTGCTCAGGCCAGCTGCATGGTGGACGCAAGATATGTCATGCAGCACTGCTGACCTCAAGGACAGGGAGTGACAGGTGTCACTGCAGCCGTGCGTGATGGAGTGTGCAGCAGCACACCCAGCCCCTTGTGGGAGGTCCACTAGTGATGGCGCCGCGCGACAAGTGCTGTCACAACCGCCGGTGCCCCAGGCTCTGTTGCTCTGCGCAGAGCAGAGGGATCGCTCTGAAAACGTCCGCGCCAGGCCATGCGTCCATAGATGAAGAAAAACGCTCTGAACAGCCACCTGCTAGTGCGGCGTGTGGGAGGTTGCCTACGCAGTTGCAGGTGTGGATGAACGGCCTCGCGAACGCAGCACGCACATACCTGCCATGTCCAACGAATCGTCTCCCTGAAGCCAGCTCTGCCTTTACTTGTTGCTAGCGTGCAGTGCATGGTGCAGAATTGTCACCCATGTCACCCATGTCACCCATTGTCACCCACAGTGCATGGTGCACAAATTGTCATTTATCAGACAGTCGCTTGCCAGCGTAGCTGCACACCTGCCGCCGCCTGTGTGGTGTCATCGGGACCTGGCTCGCTGGGCTGGTGCCTGAGGCAGGTTCAGTCCTGTACTACTGTACTGTATTGTAGTGTATTGAACTCATCTGCCCAGTACTGCATGTCGCCAGAACTGCCACCAGGCCCTGGCAGCATACGCCCTAGGCCACACCATCATCAGCAACTTGCCCTCCATATGAAGGGCACGGCACGCACCTGCTATGGCGAGTGAGTCGTCCTCGAGCACCTGCTCCGCCTCCACCTTCTCCTCCAGCCTGTACTGCATGTACTGCAGCTGCAGCTGTGCCAGTTTCAACAGCTGATGTTCAGAACGAGGGCGTCCAATGTGCAAGTGCAGCAGCAGCAGCAGCAGCAGCAGCATCACAGATGTGTTTTAGTATGTGCAGCCACACGCAGCAGCTGCAGCCAGACGTCAAGCAGACAAAGTTTGTCCCTAGACGCTGGTTGATGGTACCGGGCAACACCTTGCTGAGTCTACCACTTTATCACCAACAAAAAAGGCTCCGTGATGCCATTTCTGCGCAGCAGTTCACCCTGACAAGCATTTATCTCTGCCACGTGGTAGATGCTGCCCTGTCCGACTTCCCCAAGCGTCTCCACACGCAACACGGCCATGCCCCGGCTCATACATCCTGACCGCATGTGCCTTTGACAAGTCGTACATGCTGCCCTGACCCACATGCTCAAGCAGCTTCAGGCACAACGGCTGAGGCGCCGGCTTCTATCACCCACCCTGACCAGCTTTGCCGTTGACCGGTCATGGATGCTGACCTGTCCCATGGATTTGGCCACTGCCTAGAACCGCTGCACACAACAAGCCATGCACACGTAGCGCCCCTGCTACCGCGCACCCACCTTGACCAGGCTTGCTTCGGACAGCTCGTAGATGCTGCCCTGCTCTACATCGCCTTGTGCAACGTCCTCGAACAGCTGCATGGCGCCAGCAGCATCGAACTAGCAGCCTAGTTGTGCAGGTACAAGCAGAGCAGCAGCGGAAATCCTGAGTCGCTGTGGCGGCTATGGCTGGCAGTGCAATGACACGAGCCAGCTGCGTGGTGCCAGCAGCAGCTGCAATAGCAGCCCATACACGCAACTCAACTTGGCAAACCCAAGATGTGGTTAGCAAAACGTATCATGTGCAGGCAGTCTGCTGCAGCTGTGCCTGTTGTGCATGCCATCTCTTTGCCAACCGCTGCCGCTGCACTTCGCCAGACAGGTCCAAATCATGCAAGGCCCTGCCAGCGCCCGTGCGGCCAGGGGTTGGCGTGAAGCTTCAGCAGCTACATGCGCCTCAGCAGCTGAACTGGCCATGCAGTTGTGAAGAGGCTTGGCAACGAGAGCCGGCGGGCCGAGCACACCGCAGAAAGCAGTTATCACCGCAGGCCATGGCCAGTGCCTCTGTTGGCCATTCAAACGCCCAACCCCATGCCCACCATGGCGGCTACGACCACCTGCAGCTGCAAAGACTCTGCTGGTCCCTGTGAACTGAGCACTGCACACGATGGAACCTGAAGTCCAGCTGTAGCTGTGCCCGCTCACCATGCTGGCCACGTCCAGCTGCCTCAGCCGCTTCCAGTTGACCTTCCTGCAAGGCTGCGTGAAAGTGAAGGGCCCGCTGTGATCCAGCCGCCTGACATCTGCATCACCAGCATGAACACAAGCAGCAGGACGATGCACGGACGTCAGCCTTGGCTCTGCTGCTGCTCTGGGTCAGCTCAGCAACTTGCTGCAATCCAGCCGCGTGACATCTGCATCATGAGCATGGATGTAAGCAGCAGGACGACACAGGGACGTCGACGTCAGCCTTGTCTCTGCTGCTGCTCTGTGTAACCTCAGCAAGAGGAGCTTGCTCTGATCCAGACCATCAACACCTGCATCACAGTTGTAGATAGACAAACGGCATGCTGTGCTCTGTGTCTGCAATGATCAGAGCCACTGTGATCAAGGTGCTTGGTGATAAAGCGTGTGGAAGGTGAACACGCCGGCACCTAAACAGAGAGGCTTGCTGGCCAGTCCAAACTGAGCTGCAGCAAGCGCGCTTGCCATCTGCTGCTTATGCTGTGCACTGCTGCTGGGTAGTTGCAGTGCATCTGCAACCTCACAAGTAATCCATCAGCTGCAGGAAGCCTGCAGGAACAATGATTCCTGCAAGCATGAGCTGCTTGCACCCCATCTGGGCTTGTGAGCAGCCCATATACACTGTTGCTTGGTTCTACATGTTGCCACTGCCGCTGCTGCCGCTGCCGATGCTGGTGCGTTCAGGGCACCTCTTGGATTGTGGTTACTGCCGGGAGCCCTTGGCCAACACAACCCTGGCAGGCTGTTGGCATCGACGATTCCTCGTAGTACATTACCAAATTTATACATAATTAATCAATGAGCAATCCTGGGGGCCCTTGGCCAACACAACGCTGGCAGGCTGTTGGCATCAACGCCTGCCAGGCAAGATTCCTGCAAGCTACTCACGGCGCAACGGGTTGACCTGTGGCCCGACGTCTGCTTGTGTGGACCGGTCATGATACCTGCAGTGCACCAATGAGCCGCAGCGGTTGATAACAGCTGATGCTGATCTCTGCGCATGCCGATCACAGCTCATGTGCGCCTTGGTGCAGCACACCGTGACACACAGCGCAAAAACCTTGCAGGATTGCATGCATGAATGCAGCAGTGCTGCTGCCTCTGCTGGGGTTCCAAAACTGCTGCTGCTGCTGCTGCTGCTGCTGACGGTCTGTGCTCACTGCTTGTTGTGCTGGTGCACCAGCACTGCCGTGCACAGCTTCAAGCGGTCCAGCTGCTCCTGCAGCCTGCAGCAGTCATAGATGCAGATTTTAACACAGCAGTAAGCTCTCAGCTGGCCTCAACCCTAAATACTTGGCTTTAATTCTGCTCCAGCTGCCGTATTGCAACGATTGTAGTCTAAGCAGGGACGGCCCAGTGCTTCTGGCCGACAGTCACTGTCTTGAAACGGTTTCAAGCTGCCATGCAAGCCGAAGACCTTGAATACAAGACGATGAAACAGTGGAGGCATCTCAAAGCGTGCGAGGACCTGACATCTGACTTTCAGAATGTAGGCTGAAAAGACGCTGATGGCAACGGCCTCTGACAGCACTGCCTGATTTTCATGGCCAGCCTGGCCTCCTGCCGTCAGGTTCCAGGTCTAGGCACAACAACAGTACTCACGCGTGCAGTTGGACTTCTATGGCATGTGTAGCTTGCGTTAACTCCTGAGTAGCCTGGGAGGAAGCTGCCATGCTAGTCAGGTTCGCCGCAGATGCCCTACTGCTAAAGAAGCCCGTGGGCGATGGCAGACGTGACATTGACAAGCCGTGTGGCGTCTATACAGGCAGAAGTGAGCAAATGAGGCTGTAATCTTCTTCTTCAGCAGTTTCACAGCACGTGACCTTCGACCAAGCAGGGATTTGCACACTGACATTTGTGGCGGGTTCACTGGACGTGGTGTGACTCTTCTGTTACGTTCGTTGACTGCAAGGTGCCGATCTTGCTCTCATAACACGACTGAACACGATTGATTGATCTTCTTGTGCAGAGGTGCAGCATTACCAGCATTGAAGCCAGGCTTTGCTGAGCAAGCTCGTTCTTGGCTTCGATCTACAGCACAGTCGAGCAGTCTGCATCCACGATGGCAGCAATGTTAGATAAAAGTCTAGACGACTTGATCGCTTCACAAAGCAAGCCCAAGAGGGCCGGAGGCAGCAGCAGAAGCAGCAGGCCTGAGCGTGAGGAGCGTGACAGCGGCCACAGGCAGCAACGGGGGCGTTCGGAGAGAGAGGCAGAACGTGCGCCGCCTAGGGACGGTGGCAGGTACTGGCAGGTGGGCCGCACACAGGTAGCTGTACCATGCACTGCGCACAGCAGCAGCACGAATGTGCATGCTGCTATGCACCTCACCCTGTCCCTGACAGCTGTGCTCACCATGTTAATCTATTCGTATTGGGCTACTGTTTCGGCCCAGCAGCACGATGACAGAGATGGGCCGCCTCCAAGCTCGCGGCAACAAGGTACGCCTCCCTTGTTCAGCTGCGTGTCAGCAACAGCTGCAAAAACACCACGCAGCAGCAGCAGCAGCAGCAGCAGCACTGTGCTGAAGCAGCTGCACAGTCACATGCAGGGCTGGTACTGACATCTCACATTCTCCAGCAGTCGCCTCAGCCGCAGCAGAAGCAGAGTAGCAGCGCCAGGGGGTGCTGTGCTGCAGTGCCGGGCTGCCTACTACTGTGCAGCGGGTGACGCCCTCCGCATCCCAGCAAGAGCTCTGACTGGCAGGTTGGGACAACACAGCACATCCAGGTGCTGCCTTCAAGGAACATGGATATGCTTTACACGTACAAACATATCTAAGAACACCGTCTCTGCCCCTACCTGCCCTCTTCCGTCATGTCCTGCAGACACCCGCATGCTATCGCAAGGTCAACGTTGGGAGCGGGGCCAGCAGCCAGCAGCAGCACCAGCAGGATATGGCGGCGGCGGTGGCTCCAGGCACCGCGGACCAGCAGCAGCAGCAGGCAATGTCATCGTAACAGACGAGGAGGGGTGGGAGGAAGTGGCACAGGACACCGGCAGCCAGCAGCGGCAGCAGCGATACGGCGGCGGCGGCGGCAGGGGCGGCGGCTACGGCGGCGGCCGGGACCGGTATAACATGTCATATGACAGGGCCGGCGGCGGTTACGATGATGGCGGTTTTGGCCGAGCCGGCGGCCCGCAGCGGAGATCTGGTGGGGTTTTCAACCGGCTGGGTCCTGCCGAGGATGATGCAGGGTTCAATGGCTACGGTCCTGCAGGGTTCAGCGAGCGGCGCGGCGGCAGGGGCGGTCCGTATGACATGCGCAGGGGCGGCGGCCGCATGCAGCAGCAGCAGCAGCAGGGCTACGCACCTGACGAGGAGGACAGGTATGCGCTGCGACTGTTATGAGTTTGCGGCTGCCTTACTTTGCGGGCCTTGCTTGCTCTCTGTTGTCATCTTGGGCCAGGTATTGTCTAGACAGCTGTCACACATATGCATGCACGTTGCTTAGACACGTGTGTGCGGCGGCATCCACTTCTTTGTGCAGCCGATGAACTAACTACAGGCCTGGAGATGTGGATGGGGTGCACGCGCAGCGCTGCTTGTTGCACAACGCACGTGACCATACCGCTGCAGTGACGCAGTGTGCAGCATTGACCACATCAGCCTGCTTGATAGCTGCTGCTGCTGCTGCTGCTGCTGCCAGGCCCCGCAAGCCAGCTTACTATGACGAGCACGACCACAGGGACGAGGAGCCACGGGGTGGCAGGGGCAGGAGGTGCGTGCATGCCATCGTCCAGCGCGTGTCGTTGACCCCCCATTGGCGTAGCGGACCAGCCGGAGTCAGCAACCCAGGCGATCAGCTGCACTCTTCCCAGTCTTTTCCCCAATCCAGAAAAAGCATCTCAAGACACCCTGTTGCTGCTGCTGCTGCTGCTGCTGCTGCTGTTCCGGCTAGGCACCAACTTAGCAGCAGGTCATGCGGCCTCAGGATTGCTGTCCGGGGTTCCTGCGTCGTACGATTTTCACACTGCCCGGCTGCTGCTGCTGCTCCTGCTGCTGCTGCTGCCGCCGCCAGGTACGAGCCTTACAGCAGGCCGGGCGGCTTCCGTGGCAGAGGCCGGGGTGCAGCAGCAGGGCTGCCAGGGGGCAGGAAGTGGGGCCATGACCTGTTTGAGACGGTCGCAGCAGAGCAGGAGGCTGAGGAGAATGGGGCGGTGGCAGGGGGCGGGGATGCGGAAGAAGAAGGGGGCATGCAGGAGTGATGGCAGCCAGGTCAGCAGCAGCAGCAGCAGCAGCGGCAGCAGCAGTAGATACGCTGTGCCGCAGTAGATACAGCTGCAGCAGATGCTCCTGCAGCAGTGATGGTGGCCAGGTCAGCAGCAGCAGCAGCACATATGTACTGCTGTGCTGCTTTTGCAGCAAATGGTTGGGGAGGGGACAAAGTTGCGTGCAGGTGGCTGTGTTTGTCCAACTGCTGCGGCAGCCATGCAGCCGCAAAGGGGGCAGCAGAGTTGGACATGGGCAAGTGGGCCTGCAGCTGCAGCACTTGGCACCGTACAGGCAGGCCTGCCAGCACGACCCAAACCGCATGTGACAGACACGGCTTAGTGGTCTGAAAGACCCTCCCAGAGTTTGAGTGGAAGTGTAAACTCAATCGTGCATGTGCTACGCGAGCTGAGAGCGAGTATTTAGCAATCTCGAATCTTGATTGATTGAGGAGAGTTACATGGGTGTGCACGTCGGAAACGGAACACTTCGAGGACTGCAGCGCGCAGGACACGAGAATAAACAAAAAAAAGCCTCAGAGAAGCATTTGCAGCTTCCTCACCCAAAATAACACAAACTCTGCGCAGAGAAAGAGCATCAGGACGGAACAAAAAGTGTCAACGTCAGCGAAACAGGAATGGAACATGCAGACATGGCAACAACTAGCAGGTACTGGGCACCTCGGTGCTTCTGCTTCAGGTGTTGAATACATTGTACAACATGATGATTAACTGATGATCAAAACTCTCTGCTACTAGGACGCGCACAAAGCAACAGCATAACCTGCAGCGCCGTGGCACCACAGGCACCTGCCACCCTACTGAAGTGTCTGGCAAGGCCACACCCCAGGCAATAGCACCGGCCCAACACACCTACTGGCTGAACCAGGCTGCATGAGATTACTAACAGCACAAGACATGCAACCACATGTAGCAGAATGGATAAAGGAGCAGAGGATGCAAGAAATAACCCCAATTCAAGCTATGGCGCAGAGGCCAAGTCCCTTGTTGGTGCTAGCTGCAGCCGGCCGTCAACCGCGTAGAAAGGGGTGATCAGCTGACACAATATCCAGCCGGGTCAAGGGTGCCGCCTTGATGACTATGAAGTCAACCAGCATCTCCCAAAACCTAGCCATCGCCGCCTTCTTCTTCATCTGCACCAGCTCATCAAGCTCCTGCTGCCGCTGCTGCTGAAGCTCTAGCTGCTGCTGCTCTCTGTGCTGCCTCACTGCCTCATTTTGAGCTGCGCAGCTGAGGGAGTAGCAGGCTGCAACAACTGAGTGATAAGCTGCTGGTCAGCAGGTGGCGCCCGGGCAGGGCCACCTGCTGGACTGGCAAACAGGTCAAGCTGCCTGTTTAACACATGCTGGAGGTTGGCTGCCCTCCTGCCAACATCCATAGCATTGAAGGCCGCCAAACACACGACACGCCACACGCATGTGAGTACACTCCGCCCACCACGCGGCGGTTGCATGAGCCATATATGCTGCATACTTAAAGCTGAGGATTTAGGCGTGCGAGTGCAACATGTTGTAGATAAATTATCCACTATGGACTGCACCACCGCTTGCGCAACAGGGCAGTGCCAGCAATGGTGGTCATACCCAGGCATACATGCACCACACAAGCAAGCACGCTGCACGCTCGGCATGCGAGCAGCAGTAGGCACACCATTCAACACACACGCCAGAACACCTCTTTGATTCGGTTATCCCAGCGCAACTTCCAAAGTTTACGCTGCGCAGCGGTCACACTGCCAACACCATCCCTAGTCGCTGCTGAATTTGAAATATTGAGTGCAAGGACCACAAACTGACGTATCCGAGCCTGCTGCTCAACACGCAAATTCGCAGCTGCAAGGCGGTAGCTGTCTTCACGGACAGCCGCCTGATGGAGCAAGGCTTGCCTGCAGGCAACAAATACCAGCCAAGCCATGAGACCAGCATGCATTCAACAATTTGTTCTGCCTCAGATGGTACTGCAGGAGCGGAAGGCAGAACAGCTTGCCATGCTGCTCTTGCGACCTCGCTTGTGTCCATGCAAGAGGCACATTATACAGCAGCAAGTTGAGGTCATCAAACTCGCCCTCAGCATTGCTGCTGTTGCATGGGATCAGAGGGTGGGGCAGTTTGGCTTGTACCACACGTTCAAGCACACGACGAGACCTAATCAAATCGATTTGGACATAGAAGTCATTCCTTTTGAGGGTGACAAACCCATTCTACGGCCTATGTTCCGGTACAGCCCGCTTGAAATGGAAGAGACGCAAAAGCAAACAGCACAGCTACTGCTTCTAGGCTACATACGGCCAAGCTCTTCTCCATTTGGCTGTCCAGTTTTGTTTGTCAAGAAACCAAGAAGCACAGAGCTACGAATGGTGATAGATTATCGCCATCTCAATCGCTCAACCAAACGCAACGGTTTCTCGTTGCCAAGGATCGACGTGCTGCTTGATCATCTTGCTGGTGCAAAAGTCTTTAGCCTGGTTGATCTACGACAGGCTTACCATCAGTGCAAGTTACAACCTACTGATGTTCCTAAAACGGCTTTTCGCACACCTTTCGGTCACTACGAATTCCTCACACTGAGCTTCGGGCTAGTAAACGCACCTGCTGCTTTTCAGTCCGTAATGAATCGGATCTTTTCGCCGATGCTTTACAAGTACTGCTTAGTCTATTTGGACGACATACTAATTTTCAGTAAGTCAGCAGCAGAACATGCCCTGCACTTACGTGCAGTGCTTGACGTGCTCAAAGCCAATGCTCTCACTGTGGCAATTCACAAGTGTAACGTTAACCAGCCATCCGTTCTCTTTCTGGGACACATCGTGTCAGCTGCTGGTGTGGCAGCAGATCCAGCAAAAGTAAACGCGTTGCAAGACTTTCCGATTCCAAAGGATGTTTCGCACCTGCGTTCTTTCCTGGGCACGACTAACTTCTTTAGGAGGTTCGTACGGCATTAAGCTGAAGTGCTGCTGCCGATGACGCATTTGTTGCGTAAGGATGAACCTTTTGTCTGGACTCCAGATTGCCAGACTTGCTTTGAGTGGATTAAACACCTGCTCACTACTGCTCCTGTTCTTGCTCTGCCAGAGTGGGACAGTGGTAAGGCCTTTCACATGATATGTGATGCCTCTTATGATGGGGTAGGTGGTGTGCTGCTGCAAGAAGGCAGACCCATCGCTTTTGAGTCACGTAAGCTGATTCCATCTGATCGTAACTATTCACCTACGGAGCTTGAGATGCTCGCCATTGTGTACTGCTGCCAGAAATGGCGCGTATACGTTGAAGGGCGTGACGTGCATGTGCACACAGTTCACAAGCCCAACGTCACTTTTGACACAGTCAACATGGCTAATAGGCGCCATGCGCAGTGGCTTGATGCTTTGCAGAGGCACCGTCTGATTTGGCATTATGTCAAGGGCGTTGCCAATCCTGCTGATTCATTGAGCCGCTACCCTGTCTGCTTTGTTGGCATGTGTACAGCATGGCTGCTGCGCAGCCGCTGCATTATGTTGGCACAGCTGCTGCTGTACTCAACCCTTTGCAGTCCTTATCAGATTCACTCTCCTTCCTGGAGCGTGTAAAGGTAGCGTACGTACTGGACCCTTGGTTCAGTGTAGCAAATATTGTTGCTTTGACGTTCACGAACGGTCTTTATTTCAGAGGAGATGCACTTGTGCTACCTGCTAATGATGATTTACAACGTGTTGCTATACATGAGTGCCATGACACTCTGTACAATGCACACGCTGGCCGCACCAAAACGCTGCATAAGCTGCGGCGCTATTTTTGGTGGCATTCTGGCATGGCTGCTGCTGTTCGGCGCTA
The DNA here is from genome assembly GCA_014080715.1 of Scenedesmus sp. NREL 46B-D3. Lineage (NCBI taxonomy): Eukaryota > Viridiplantae > Chlorophyta > Chlorophyceae > Sphaeropleales > Scenedesmaceae > Scenedesmus > Scenedesmus sp. NREL 46B-D3. Next base: position 328,264 of record JACERP010000061.1, read on the forward strand.
CGTCGCTTCCTGCAGTTCCTGCTAGCGTGTCAAGGCCTCCAATATGAAGCCAGCAAGGCTGTTACAGCCGCTGCCGGTGCCTGCTGACACTTGGATGTCAGTTGGCATGGACTTAGTTACAGATTTGCCTGTAACGTCTTCCAATCATGATTCTGTCGCTGTCATTGTTGACAGGCTGTCCAAAATGGTGCACCTTGCGCCTTGCCGCAAGGACACTCCTGCTGAGCAGTTTGCAGATATTTTTCTGGACACTATAGTCAAGCACCATGGCCTGCCTGATGAGCTGGTCTCTGACAGAGGTTCAATTTGGACCAGCAAATTCTGGCAGTGCCTGCAAGGCACTCTTGGTGTCTCTGCTTCCATGAGTACTGCCTATCACCCGCAAAGTGATGGCAATACAGAACGCGTTAATCGCATCATGGAGGACATGCTGCGTCACTTTGTTGACCCTACGCAGTCCAGTTGGGTGAAGCTCTTGCCTTTGGTTGAGTTTGCTATCAATGATTCTTGGCAAGAGTCAGTACAAGCGGTACCATTCGTACTAAATTATGGTAAACGCCCACATCTGCCCCTGGACAAACTCTTGAAGGGGGAGGGACGCCTTGATGTTCCAGACTATGTTTCTGCTGCTGATCGCGCAGAATCCATTTTGTCTGCTGTCAAAAACGCTAAAGCTGCATTGCATGCTGCGCAACAGCGGCAGGCAGTTGCTGCTAACAGGCGGCGGCGTGATATGAACATTGCAGTGGGTGACTCAGTCTCTCTAAGCACTATAAACATCAAGATGAAGTTTAAAGGATCACCTAAGCTGCTGCCTAGGTGGATCGGTCCTTTCAAAGTTCTGAAACAAATTAATCCAGTAGCCTTTCGGCTAGAGCTACCAAGCAGTCTCAAGGTACACAACGTGTTCCATGTTTCTCTGCTTAAACCAGTTTCTCCTGGTACCTCTACTGTAGCTCCACCACCACCTACTATGATAGATGGGGAAATGGAGTATGAGGTTGAGCAGATTGAGAGCCACAGGTTTGTGGGTCATGGCAAGCTTCAGTTTCTTGTCAAGTGGCTTGGCTATGGTGTTGAACACAACACATGGGAGCCACAAGCTAATCGTGCTAATTGCCCAGAGAAAGTCTCTGAGTACTGGTCTGCAGTGCAGGCTCAGTCTGGCATGCGATTAGTCGCTGCACCACACAAGAAACAACGCAGAAACAAGCGCTCAGTGCAAGCTGCTGCTTTGCCTGTTGCTAACGCTCCTCGTATCAAGCGCCATCACAAATGATATCATTTGTGATCGATCCTAGTTGGAGATGTGTTACTGCTTGGTTACAGCTGTTGCTGTTATTGTCACTTTCTGCCTTGTGGCAGGTGATTACTGTCTACATTGTTGTGAAGTTTCTGCATACAATTGTGACTCAGCTGTAAACTGTTTGTCTAATCCAAAAGTACCGAGTTGTACTTGGGTTGAGTTTAGTCTATTTGGACTGTATCTCGTCGATGGAGAAAGCACGTGATGTGACCTGCCCTCTAGTGCACTACGCGGACTCCACTCAACTCGACTTGTAGATTTGAGGGAATTCTCAACTAAATCCCCGATTTATTGCGCGCCTTCACGGCTGATTGGTTGGTGACTGGACTGTATGTCATCAGTTACCTGCCGTCCTGACTAGAGTCAGTACGGTTGTCCTGAGCGATGCTCTTTACCAACTTGGTCTCATATCAGTGTATTGACTGAGGACAGTCAAAATTCCTGATGGGGGAGGCATGTAACAGGACCGGTTACTATCCATGTATTGGATGATTAGACTAAGCGACTCATACGTTCGTATGAGGACACGCGGCAGTCAATGTGACATTGTACTGCCATGTTAGAACTAACTGGCCTCGCAACGTAGGCGGTCTACAACAGCTTAAGCTGGGCCTCAGGCTTATTAATTGGTTAACAAACCTCTTTTCCATTACGCTTCCACACACGCATACTCGTAAGGCTGCTACAGTGATGGTGATGGTGATGATGATGATGATGGTGATGATGATGGTGATGGTGATGGTGATGGTGATGGTGATGATGATGATGATGATGATGATGATGATGATGATGATGATGATGATGATGATGATGATGATGATGGCGATGGCGATGGCGATGGCGATGGCGATGGCGATGGCGATGGCGATGGCGATGGCGATGGCGATGGCGATGGCGATGGCGATGGCGATGGCGATGGCGATGGCGACGGCGATGGCGATGGCGACGGCGACGGCGACGGCGACGGCGACGGCGACGGCGATGGCGATGGCGATAATGATGGTGATGAATCAAAGTGTGCTGCTGCATCTAAAGCAGGGCTCCCACCAGCAGCGGCTTGTATGCTTATTTGGTGCTATCGCACCTGGCGGCAGTGCCGCTTCAGCAGCTCCTGCAATTGGCCATGTAGCACAGGACCGCGCTGTCCACTTGAACTTGTACACTACAGAACTGTTATGCACCACCTCTGAAAACGTTGACAACCTGAACTGATGGTCTATACAGCGTTATGCATTATATAATGCATAACAGCGCAGCGGCATATATGCCGCTGCGCTGTTATGCTAGCCAGATTTGTCACACATCCACTGACTTCGTTTGAGCGTCAAACATCTTCTCGAATGCGGTGAGCTGGGAGGCGAGGATGCTGAAGTTGGCTTCTGAGTGCGCCTCCACCGGTGCCAGCGTCAGCCTGACGACGACGCCCACGCTAGCGTACAGGGTTGCAAGTATGGCCACCACAATTGCGGCACCATTGATGTCCGTAGGACCTGCATGTGCAAAACCTTTGTGAAACTTGTGCACATACAGGCGCGCCCTACGGACATCAATGGTGCTGCAATTGTGGTAGGCATACTTGCAACCCTGTACGCTAGCGTGGGCGTTGTCGTCAGGCTGACGCTGGCACCGGTGGAGGCGCGTTCCGAAGCCAAACTTCGGCATCCTCGGCTCCCTGCTCACCGCATTCGAGAAGGTGTTTGACGCTCAAACGAAGTCAGTGGATGAGCGGTGCAAGGCTGTCGACAAGCGTCTGACATCAATTGAGGATCTGCTAAGAAAGGTAGCCAAGCTGCTACAGGTTAACTGAGTCAGGCAGGTGAGTATTGGGCGCAACTCGTGTTACAGTAGCAGTCTAGCTGGTGCTCAACATTGTAAGCTCTTTGCCTCTTGATGTTGGTGACAACATTGCTGCTAGTGGCGTTCGGTGCTTGCTTGGTTGTGACTGCTGCAACACACTGACGTTTGTGTAGTTGCAGCAGCAGCCCCAGCAGCGGTGCCAGTAGCAGTAGTAGCAGCGCAAAGAGCAGCAAATGGGCAAGGCCGGGCGGCTCCGCAGCTGGCAGTAAGCTGTGCATGCTGTGCTGTGAACCACAAGAGCCAGTGGTATTGGTGCCAGCTTCTGGCTGCATGCTGGGCAACAACAGCAGTATTGTAGTTGAGGACTGGCAGGCTGTACAGGGTGAAGTCGTGCTGGTGGTCACGCAGAGGACAAGCAGTTGTGTGTGCTCATTGCCAAGGCTGGCATGCAGCAATGCACACATACACACACACACACACACACACACACGCACGCACACACGCACGCACGCACGCACGCACGCACGCACGCACGCACGCACGCACGCACGCACGCACGCACGCACGCACGCACGCACGCACGCACGCACGCACGCACGCACACACTCATTGGTGAAGCTTTGGTACACAATGACTGGGACCCTGCAGGCGCATTGTCATGTGAATGGCATAGCTGCGGGAGAAGTGTATTGACTGTTACTGAGTGCCCATCATGTTGCTGTTGGCTGCCTGGGGGTTGTGCATCTCGTGTGTTGTTGCTGCCCCTTGGAGCTAGAGCTTGTGTGCCGTGTGCAACTCTTATTGGTCGTTTGTTTGTTCGCTTCTGCTGCCTGTAGGACCGCGGCGTCGGCATGTGCATGTTCTTTGCTTAAAACAGCTTGCTGGCTGCACTCGCAGGGCTAGGGCGCACTGCACCCACGGCAGCTGACAGCTAGATGCCAATGGTGACCAAGCCTGAGTGCTTGCTATACAATATGAACCAGAGCGCATCTGTTACAACAGCAGGCACTGCCTGATTGTTCCTTGCACACATGCAACCATGATGCGGTTTTGGGCAGCATCAAGTTACGCTGCCAGTTCCATCAGCAAGTTGAGTTGGTTTGACGGCATGAGGTGGTGAGTGCTGAGGGCAATGCACTGCATCACCAGCACAATGGCACCTCAGCATGCTCCAGCGGTGGTGGTGTGGGTTCAATTGCACGTATTGTGCCTTTGTGAGTCCACTTACTTTTTAATACAGAAGTTGCACGGTGTGTACTGCTGGGCTTACTGTGCGGTGATGCTATGGCTTGTACCGTAGTAACACATGATGAATTGATAAAATTCCTATTATTCGGACTGTCGTATCATTGTTGTGTGTTTAAGATCGATTTTGTCAATGCTATAATATAATATTAGCATGTTGAGACCCTAGCAGAGTCATGTTCTGCATTGCGGCGCTTTGTGAGTGGATCTCACCGATGGTTCACCAATGGGCAAGCATGTGGTTGACCAATTGATTTGTTTTGGTGGGCAATAGGGGCTTTTGGATGTAGTTGTTGCCTAAAATCTGTTCTAGCAGTGCTATTTTCACTTGTGAGTGGTAGGCAGCTGGGCCTGCCACTGCTGTTACCCACTTCATGAAAGTTAATAACAGGCATGTCAGGAGCCGGTAAATCCCTTGCAGCAGTCATACTGCCTAGCGGTTGTCTGAGCGGATTGCCTTGTGCTTGCGCGATCTTCACTGCAGTGCTCTTGTGCACGTTCTTGTGTCGTTTCCAAATTCCCCTTTGTCTTATCTGGCAAGGCCTGCAGTTGTGTGTGGTAGACAGGCACCGTGAAAGCAAGTAGCACTGCAAAGGAAGCGCGTTCAACACAGCATTGTGTCATTGCTGTTATTGTCGGTGTACGTAGGAGCGAACAGTTGATGATGATGGTTCTTCGACAATGGCACTGGTGATGGATGAGCGTCCAGGCCAACGCTGGCCATTGCGTGGAAACACCTCCGATGCTGTCAGCAGCCGCAAGTAAAAGTCAGAGAGTACTAGTGCAATGAGTCATGACTGCGCTACTGACAGGACAGGCGCATGGTCACTGAAGCAACTTTACTGGACTCTAGTGCTCTCAATCCGCTCAACAGTGCATCGGAGCATTACAGAGGGCGGAGCTTCTGGCATTGCTGACAAATTTCAATGCAGCTTTGCAAGAGGGAAGCTGGGTGGCTCTGCTTTGCTGTTCCGGCTGGGTTAGAGTGCTGCAGCTCATGAAGTGCATACACACTGACTCCAACTTGGGGGTTGGCACACACGACATGCAACAGCCAGCACCTCTCCACGAAAGCTTGCTTTACAGGACGGCATGGCACCGAGATCGAGTCACCAACCATTCTGCATGTAACTCGGTTGCTGCACATGTACACTGCCAGCAGCACACCACAAGTGTGCTTGGCCGCCAGCTCGCACACTCCTGCATGCCGGTGCATCTGCACAATGCGCGCTCGCTCACTACCGCAAGCTGGCGCGGCTGTACACTGCGCGCTCGCTCACTGCCGCAAGCCGGTGCAGCTGCACACTGCGCGCTCGCGCACCACACATGCGCTTGGCCGCCAGCTGCATAGCTGGCCGGTGTCGCCGGCATGGCTTGCAGTGACGCCGCCTGGCAGCGCTGCACACTGCCGCATTCGGTGCAGGGCGTAGGACTACACTGGTGGCATTACAAAGGATTTGGCCGGCCGTGTCGCTGCCGCATATGCTTGTGCTGTCCATTTTGCACGGGTGCCTCGACGCCTGCTTTGGGGGGGCGGCGGGGGGAAAGGGTGCGTGGGTGCGGTCGTCCTACCCTACAGTACAGGCGCAGCGCAGCTGTTGCCGGCAGCCAGGCCACCTAACAAGCAGCAGCACTGATGCTGATGCTATGGCTTGAATGGGTAATATGATGATGATGATGAAGCAGCAGCACTGTGACCTGGCAGGGGAACAAAGCAGGGAGAAGCAGCGTCCCCGGTTGCCCTGCAGCAGAGCAGGAGGCGCAGCGCGACTGTCGCCGGCAGCCGTGCCATGTTTGCGGGCACAGCACTGCATGCATGCAAAGGCCATGTGTGCGGCACGGTGACAGCGCCAAGGTGTTGGCAGATGCTGATGGATCTGGCTCAAGCAAGGCAAAGGAGCGGCCAGGCAGACAGCACACTTAGCATCTCAGGACCCATAAGCCTCCCCAGGGTCGAGGTTGTGGCAAGCAGACTAGCAGCCCTCAACCCACCTGCATGCTGCCCATCGCCGTGCAGGCCACAGCGGCCGCACACCTGCAGCTCCTGGTGACGGCGACTGCTGCTGCTGCTGCTGCTGCTGCTTGTACACGGCGTACAGCACTGCAACATCTCAGCTGCCGCAGCAGCTGTGCTTCCCAGCTTGCTGGTGCTGCTGCTGCTGCTGCTGCTATCGCCCCCGCTCCTCCTCCTCAATCTGCTGCATCTGCTGCAGCGTGTCCTCCTCTCCGCAGCCGCCCTCCCCCCTTGCGCTGCCGCCGCGGCCGCCCCAGCCGCCCCCGCCCCTGCTCAGCTGCATGCCGCCGTCCGCCTGCAGCCGCCGAGCCGCCCGGGCCCGTTTCGCGCTCAGCTCCACCCCCACCGCATCCAGCCCCAGCGCGTTTGCGACCGCCAGCACGGTGCCGTGCCCACAGAACGGGTCCACGATCGTGCGGCTGGCCGTGTGCGTCAGGATGAACCGGCAGGCTGCTGCGCAGGCGGCCGTGCCCATGCCCCGCGTCCAGGTTTTGTCGCCGGGCGAGGGCAGGACGTCTGGCGTCGACTGGGAGGGGTGGGGGCGCAGCGCCTGCAGGGTGTGCGTCGGTTGGCCGCGGCAGCAGCAGCAGCAGCAGCAGCAGCAGCAGCAGCAGCAGCAGCAGCAGCGGCAGCGGCAGCGGCAGCGGCAGCAGCAGCGGCAGCAGCAGCAGCGGCGGCAGGGATTGTGTGTTGTGTGCGTGCCAGCCGATGGCCCCGCACGCGACATGCCCATTGGCGCCTTTGTAGACGCACGCCACAGAGCAGAGGGCCTTTTGGGCGGTAGCAGATTGCCACAAACCTGTACATGTGAATGATTGCCCAGTGGAGCGATTCACACAGATGAAGCATACAACTCTTAAGAGCATCTGAACTTTTGGTGGTGTGGCTGCTTCAACGATGTGGTGACACCCAGCAGCACCGCGACGTGCACTAGAAGCCAGGGACACTAGGCGTACCTTGCAGAAGCACAGCATGTGGTGAGGACGGCTTGGCAAAGGTGGTGACGCCGGGCGGCACCCGCCACACCACCCTGAGCTGAACACCCGTGTAGAGACTATTGTGAATACAAAGCACAAGACTCCCGAGGTCGCAATACCACAGTGGTGGCTGTCTTACACAGGTGATTGCTGGCGCCGTCGACGCAAGCAAGGCAGCAACGTCAGAAATCAAATTTGCAGTACTCGAACGGGCAGCTGGGCGTACCTTGGAGAAGCACAGCATGTGGTGGTAGGACGGCTTGCCGAACGTGGTGACGCCGGGCGGCACCCGGCACACCAGCTTGTGCCACAGCAGGCCGTGGCCCGACGCCTCGGCCGCCTTCTGCACCAGGTAGGCCTTGTCCACCCAGACGCCATCGACCTGCGAGGCAGCATCGTGCGCGCGCAGCATGTGCAGGGCTCTGCACTGATGCATCGCGGCCTGAAAAGTCTAGCGTCCTCAGCTCGTGCTGCACTCGGGATTGCTCCGCTGCGCTGCTGCCCGCCCGCATCCAGTGCGGCTGGCCCGCCCAGCGGCCATATGGACCCGCACCAATTCAGCGCGCGTGTGAGCCTTGCAAGCATAAAATAACATGTTGTTTTGCAGTTTAAAAGGCAGTCATCCCGGCCACCCTGAGTGCGGCGGCTGGGGCCCTGGCCGTTGTACTGCTGCTGGCATGTGGTGCATGCAGCTGCATCGGCCCTCACTCAACCCCCAACTGAGAGAAGTTGCCACAGCTCAGTGCGCACACAATGATGGCTGCTGCCAAAGACAAGGGTTGCGAGTCCTGCATTAGGCAAAACAAACACCTGGTGAAACAACCTGCTGTGGCACTGGCACACACAGTAGTGCCGGGACGACACAACCCACCACATTCAACCAGACGCCCAAACCTTAACAGGACAGCATACGGCACTAAGGCTGCTGCGGCTGCTGCTGCTGCTGCTGCTATTTTACACAAGTGCAGCAGCGGCGGCGCACAGCAAGGACACAGCTGCACCCGCACACCTGGATGCCTGTCACACACATAAACGCCCTGAGCTCTTTGGGACAGATGAACATGGCACCAGGCCTGCTGCTCTTTCAAACCAGCCAAAACAACATGATGCTCCAGCCCTGCAGCAGCCTTGCAACATTTCCTAGCTGCACGGCAGCACTAGAGTTGCTGCTGGTGTCAAGCAGGCGACAACAAATGCCTGTTCCAATGAATGTATACTAAAATGGTGTAGCGCTGCAGCACTCACCTTGATGTCTGTCTGGAAGAAGATTGCCACTCCTTCATCAGGGCAGCGCGACAGCACCAGCGCTGCTGCTCTTGTGAACCAGCCGGACCACTCGGCGAGGCTCATAGGGAACATTTCAGACACATCCGGCAAGGATGTCACAAAGGAGCAGCCGCCCAGCACCTGCTGCTGCTCCAGCCAGGCGATTGCATCGCACGCGTGCACTGTGCGGCTGGGCTGACTGGCTGCGCTGCTTGTTGAAGCAACGGCCGGCGGCACCTGTTGCTGCTGCTGCTGCTGCTGCTCAGTTGTGTCGCCCTGGTGCTGTGCACTGTCCATGATGGATTTCAAGCCGAATACTCGAGGTGGTACCCTGTTCTAAGCTGCTGTTGCTGATTTTACTGCTGCTGCTGCTGCTGCTGCTGCTGCTGCTGCTGCTGACTCGGCACTGCTGCTGCAGACCGCTGCTGCTGCTACTGCTGCTGCGGCTGTCCGGCTTCCGCTTTGGCGCAGGCCAGCCCTGGTTGAGAAACAGGTGTAGACCCCTCTCCTTGATTAATGCCTGACTACTGCTAGAGCAAGACACGGCCCGTGGAGTGCAGCGTACCGAATACGGCCGTGCAGTAGAATCGACAAAACACGGCTTGATGAAGTTACTTTCAATCTTTGAGGTATTTATTAGTCGTTTAATTGTTGCTTCAAACGCTGCAGCAGCATAAGCTTGTCTGTGCAGGCCGTTGTCCGTTTGACTTCTGCTGCTTAGCACAACCCTTGCACCGGGTGCCTCGCCTTGCAAGGGGAGCGCGTGAGGCCAGCGGCTTCAACAATAGCACTTAAAAAAAAAGGCCCTGATGACTCGGTAGTTGTGGGCTGCGTGATGGAACAGCCACGAGAGTGCCTGGCTTTTCGAGGCACGCTGCTGCACACTCCGGGCAAATTTGGCAGCGTGCAGGTGCTGACAGACCATGTGCTGGTCGTCAGTAAACAAGGCGTCATCGTGCACCTGGCACCGGCTGGCGACGATGGCGAGTTTTGGCTTGCAGGACTTTGTAGGCCTGGCCAGCTGGGCTGCAGTTGCAGCTGCAGGCGTGTTGCTGGTGCTGCTGCTGAGCCGGGGCTGCTGCTCAGCAGCAGGCTGTTTGCAGCCACTGCATCATCAGCGTTTATGTATGGTCCTTGAACGCATGAGGTCCCAAACAGTAACCAGCAGTCGCTAATGCAGCAGCAGGCGCAGCGCCAGCAACTAGCACTGGCTGCAGCTGCTCTGTGCGTCCAATGCAAGTTGCAGCTGTTGGTGCAAGCGCAAGCTGCAATGCTATTCCGAACCACCAATCATCCACCTACCACTACTCAACACCAGAAGTTTGCAGTGGATGTCTAATGACTCATTGCCCAGACAATTTCTCAACACATGCTGCAGATGCAGCTGTCCTGCAAGCGCATGGCGTCCAGTCAGCAGCGGTGCGCGTGCTGGGCCCCCAGCAGTTTCTGCTGCCCGGGTTCATAGACGCGCACGCGCACGCGCCACAGTACCAGGTGGGCGCGTGTCCTGCTACTTCATGGTTTTGTCAATGGCTGCCGCTGCGGTTGACATGCAATTACATATATCAAGGAGAAGAAGCACTCTAACGCAGCAGCAAAGGCAAGCAAGCAACATATGCATACCTCACTGCCAGAATGACAAGGTACAGTAAATTGGCCAAGCTTGGCTGGGCCCCCCACACCACCACACCACACAGGTGTGTGTACACACTCCGTGCCAGTTGCCTCATACAAGACATGCACGCCACAACAGAGTTGCCCAATTGCTTGCAAGCTTGGCTGGGCAGCGGCTGGACCCACCCCGGCTAGCCCAGTTTTGGTTTGGTGTGCTTGCCTCCTATGGTAACAACTAGCGTAGGGTGTGTGTGTGTGGGGGGGGGGGGCGGGGGTGATGGTGCGGTGGTGGGGGAGGCGCTGCCTTGGCTCATTGCCTGTCAGGGGATAGCAGGCAGGCCCTTGTCCATGTGGGCAATCTGCTCCACAGCATGGCATGACCTGCATAACCCAGTGCACGCCACAAGTTGCTCATTTCAACAGGCACAGAAGCGCAACATTGTGAGAGGTTTAGGATGTTGATCAACCCTCTCGTTGGTGTCCACATGGGGCAGTACCGCATGTGCAGGCACGGCTTGCGCCGCTCTTCAGCGCATTCGTTGTGCCTTGTGCAAGTCGGCACCACCTCCGGGGCAGTGCGCAGGTGCTGTGGTGGTCTGCATGCAGCACACATGGTGAGGGCACGGAGTTTGTCACTGGCAGGTTACCTTCATTCAAGCGCTTGCAGGAAGCCCTCAGTGGGTTTCAGGACCTCGGGACAAATATTGTTGCCTGCTGTTGTGCTGTGCCGCCTGCAGTACTGTGGAGTCGGCACGGACCTGCCGCTGATAGGTGTCCCACAGCAATGCACTTGCAGGAAAGCCTCAGCACTTCAAGAGGAGCAATGACGCCTGCTGTTGTGCTGTGCCGCCTGCAGTACTGTGGAGTCGGCACGGACCTGCCGCTGATAGGTTTCCCACAGAAATGCACTTGCAGGAAAGCCTCAGCACTTCAAGAGGAGCAGTGATACCAACAACAGGCTGTTGTTGTGCTGTGCCGCCTGCAGTACTGTGGAGTCGGCACAGACCTGCCGCTAATAGGGGACCCAGGCTGGCTGTCCACCCACGCCTTTCCGACTGAGGTACGTATGATACTCACCTGTCACATGCAGTGCTGCTGACGTGGCAATCGTTGGGCAGAAGCTGCCTAGGGGACTCAAATGGCTGTCCACCCACGTCTTTCCCACCCGGGTACGTGTGACGCTGACCTGGCACATGCAGAGCTGCTGATGTGGCAGTTGTTATGCAATTTGTGCTGACTCACCACATGACGCGGCACGTGCAAGCTGCCCACCTACGATGGTTCCGCTGATGCGAGTGCCGTGCTGACCCAGCACATGAAGTGCTCAGCGGCCTGCTGACCTGGCAGTTGCCGGGCAGTTTTGTGCTGAATCATCCCGTGACGTGACGTGGCATGGTGTGCTGGCTGTCCACCTCAGCCTGACTCAGTAAAGCGGGCGTCACCCCAACTGGGCTGTCACCAGCCATCACCAAGAAGTGCACGCTGCCATTGCATATGCACTCGCTGATGATATGCTGCTGCAGCAGCACATGCACATAAGCTGTCACGTGTATGGTGACTGGCGTCGCTGACGAGGTGGTTGCATTGCTGGCCAGGCACATGCACCGCAGCTGATCTGGCACAACTTGTGCTGGTGTGTCGCCTGCATCGGCTGTCGCTGGCGCTGAACTTGTGCCATTGGCTGCTGCCGGCCGGCTCGTTTTCCAACGTCGTGGCGCGCTATGTATGCGGGCTGCAGGCGGGCTTTGCTGACCTGGCGCATGCAAGGCGCGTGTATGAGAAGGTCGCGGGGCGGCTGCTGCGCCTAGGGACCACGACCGCCAACTACTTCACGACCATCCACGCAGGTGACACACGCCTGGTCTGCCCGCGACCGCCAACGCCCAGGATGCACGCACGTGTGTCGCTGCAACATGCTTGGCGAGGGCCGCGTCTGTATGCGCCTCAGCACACGTGTGCGTCTGCACATTTGCAAGTCAGCTGCATTGAGGGCGCCGCAGCCAGTGCTGCATGCTTGGCTGTGCAGTCGTACTTTACATGTCAACAACAAGGAAGCGCGTGCACGCTGCAGTTCTCTCCTGGCACCAAACCTGGCTGGTGAGCGCAGGCCGCCACCAACGCAGCATGCGGGCTGGTGCTGTGCACAATCAAATCGCGTCACATGTCATAATGACTGTTCATTTGACTATGTTGTCACTTTGATCGCAGGCGCATGCCAGGTGCTGGCTGATGTGGTGCTGCAGGCGGGGCAGCGGGCTGTGCTGGGCAAGGTGATGACCCGAATGTCCATATGACTTTCCAACAGTTTATACAAACCTCATTGTGTTTCAATGTCAACACAGCTATCGGTTCTGACAATGCTGAGGCAGCGCTTACATCAGCAGCAGTGCATAGCCAGCATGGCAGCCGGCTGTGCTAGGCCCAGCTGGGCCCTATGACCCATGACCAACCACTCCGCTCTGCTTCCTGTTTGGTCTAGTAGTGTTGCTGAGGTTTGAGCTGTGACAGTGGCACTGTTGGTGTTGTTCGCCACAGTGCATTGCCGTGCCTAGGTCGAAGGGCAGGACAAGACAGGACGGATGTCGCGTGTAGGGTGTAGGTTGTGTTGCTGAGGATGCAGTTGAGGCAGTGACCTCAGGATGCTGCTGACGTCATACTTCACAACGCGATATGCCTGCTCTGCTGATGTCGTCATGCAGTAGCGCTACATGCACAGTGCCTGCATGGCCTACATGTGCAACGGGTGTACACATACATGCGCCCAGAAGGTGGTTTTGTCATCTCTGACTGTCTTACTCGAGCATTCAGTTGACCGTTTGAGCGGCGGTCAATGCACCGCTGCACACATGTACAGGTCTGCATGGACCAGCACAGCCCGGAGTTCTACACAGATGCGGATGCAGCAGCAAGCCTACAAGGCACGCGTGAGGTGGTGCAGCACATCCAGGTGTGTTGCCGTGGAATCTGCTGCTTGCTCAGAAGCGCTTGTGCCTGATCTTGCTTGTGCCTGATGCTGCTGCTCAGCCGCCGCTGTTTCATCAGGTGGGACATAGTAGCTGCTCAGTTGGTGCAACTTCTGCATCCCAGTCTGCCGCGAAAAGCTTCATGCGTCACCTATCAAACCACAAGCGGCTATTAAAACACTGAAGCACCTGCAGCTTAGGCAGAAACGCTTCTTGTCGCCCTGTTTGTCTCGTGTGGGGCAGGGACTCAACTGCAGCAAAACTCCTGCAGCTTAGGCAGAAATGCTTCTAGTCGCCCTGTTTGTCTTGTGTGGGGCAGGGACTCAATTGCAGCAGGCTGCTGCCGGCTGTCATTCCGCGCTTCATCCCCACCTGCTCCCAGCAGCTGCTGGCTGGCCTGGGGCAGCTGGCCGCTGAGCAAGGCCTGCGCATACACAGGTGTGCGTGGGTTTTAATATTGTTATTTTATCATTAAATGCGTCGGCACGACAACGACACTACAAATGTCAAAAACAAAAAGAGAAGAACTTGGTGCAGCAGTATTTGTGCGCATCCACTGTAATGTAGCAGGGTGTTAGCTGCACCCACACGCTGGGTGTGCTGCGGCAGCTGCTGGTTGCTCCAAAACAACTGTTCTCAATGACGTGCTGCGCCAACACACATGCCTTCTTCTCATCCTAACCCCACGTGGTTGTGCTGCAGCCACATCTCCGAGAGCCTGGACCAGGTTCAATTCACGCAGCAGCTGCACCCCAGCAGCAACAGCGATGCCCACGTATATGACCAAGCAGGCCTGCTGGCCGCCGGGTCCGTCTTTGCTCACGGCACGCAGCTGACACAGCAGGACATGCAGCTCATGGCTGAGAAAGGGGCAGCCGTGGCGCATTGCCCGCTGTCAAACTTCTACTTTGGTGATGGTGAGGCGTGACTTGGCTGCTGTGAGGAATGACGTAGCTGCTGTGGCAGCGCTTGAAGTGTTGTCGTGTGTGCTTTGGCATGTGAGGTTTATATGGGCTGAAGGCACTGGCGTTGCCGACGCTGCTGAGCAGCAGCTGCTGCCTGCAGGCCTGTTTTATGTTATTGAGGCATTCAGCGTAGGGCTGAAGGTTGGCCTAGGCACTGGCGCAGCTGACGCCCATGGCGCTGCCGCTGCTGGTGCTGCCTGCAGGCCTGTTTGATGTTGCCAAGGCCCTTGGCGTGGGGCTGAAGGTCGGCCTGGGCACTGACATAGCTGGCGGCTACAGCCCCTCCATGCTGCAGGCTCAGCGCATGGCGGTTGTGAACAGCCACGCCCTTAAGGCGGCAGCACTGATGTACGGCGGCTGGAGGGCTCAGCAGCAACAGCAGGAGCAGGAGCAGCAGCAGACCAGCAACAGCGACAGCGACAAGCAACTGGAGCAAACAGCAGGCAGCACGGCAGGTAGGAGTGCAGAGCCGTGCATGTGGTCGTCATAGCAGTGACAGGAAGCAAGGTGTGCCGTCACCTGCAAGTAATCCAAGAGTGTTTTCCGGCAGTTCGGCCAAGCACGAGCTGATGAACTCATACACGCTCATGTCCTGCTCCTGCCTGTTCTCTCTGTGCGCAAACTCTAGACACACTAGCTGCCATGGCCACCGTGCAGGCAGCAAGCTAGCTGATTTGACAGCAACCACCGTCCACCAACCGGCAGCCGTCCCGGATCAACTGCAGTTTGGCTGATCTTGCTTTGATGGTCACCTGCTGTGTGTTGACACCTGCCTCAATGCTGCTGTTTTTGTTCTGCGCTTGCTGCCTGGCAGGCAGCAGACGGGCAGCAAGCACCATCGGCAACCCAGCGGTAGCAGCCGCAGCCGCAGCGCACATGCTGACATGGGAGGACGCCCTGTGGCTCGCCACTGCAGGAGGTGCTGCTGCCCTCGACTTGCAGGAAAAGGTCGGCGTCTTTGCGGTTGGGATGGAGTTTGACGCATTGCTGGTTGATGTGGGCGCTCCTGACGGCCCCTTTGACGCGCTGATTGGGCAGGGGCAGCCGCTGGTGATGCTGGAGCAGTTCCTGAACAACGGGGACGACAGGAACATAGCAGAGGTGTATGTGCAGGGCCGGCGCTGCCTGTAGCTACGGGCAGCTGTAGCTGTGTCTTGAAGCATATGCATGCATACGTGCGTGTCTGTGTGTGTTCCACAGATTATGAGGCTGAACGGAACAGGCACAATGTTTGTCAGAGGCTACATTGGTGTCAGCAAGCGCATTACTCATAGCCTCCCTTGCGCTGATTAGCCATGCGTGTAGCATGTCATATGCTGCCTTGTGGCACAGAGCAAGACGGTTGCTCTTTCTGCAATCCCCTGAACTGCAGTGTCGTGACGACTGTCGTACGTCGACAAGCATGTGTCCGGCACTTTGCTTCCAACTGGGGTGACTGTTGATACCAGGGGCACATAACTAGGGCACAGCAGTTGTTGCACTGCATGCATGTGGCGCTGCGTTGTTTCACTTTGAAGGCGCAGAAGCATCTAAGATTAAGAGAGAAGGTACCCGTAGTAACGCTTGATGATTTGACAGCCCCAAAATTGATTTAAAAATTATTTAGAATTTACAACGAATTTGGAGCATGATTGTACTTATGACAGGGCTTCAAATTCCATTATTTTCCGCTTTGACACCCCAAAATACCATGTTACGTCAATACTACTGCTGTATGACCCCAGGTACCACCTGTTCAGTGCTAGATTAACACACTAAGCAGCTCAATGAATTACCAGTGATGTATTTGCTGTCCAGCAGCAGCAGTGGCAGCTGCCACACCGTGTGGTACTGGGATGGTGTACGGTTCACACCCCAGGACAGGGCTGCTCATGTAATGTATGTTGTCAGTCAGTGCTTGGAAGCGTTGATCGTCCTTGCTGGTTGGCTAGTGGCGGGCGGGCGTGACCTACCAGGTCCGGTTGAACCGAACCGAGCGTCTCACTCGCCCCGCGAGGGAAGTATTGGAGCGTTTTCGCCGCTTTTCGGCAAATCTGCTTAAATAAAAATGAATATTGACAGTCGAAAAAAATTAGAAAACGAATTGACAAAATTGATCTTGAAAATAAAACAATGATACCACAGTCCGAAAAATTGGAGTTTTGTCAATTCATCATGTGTTACTATGGTAGTTCTGCCGTCTACATTACCAAGTCTACGCTGTGCCATCCTGGCAGCGGGTGTGTGCAGGCTACGCAGGCTGTTTTGCTCTAGCGACCTTCTTCCTGCCCAAGGACTGAAGGGAGCCGCATGCGGCAACATGAGGACACCACTGTCACAGTTGGCAACATAGCCACAGCATGCCTCCGAGTAACAGGGCAAGCTGTAGCCCCCAACTTGCTGCTGGCAGCGCTGACAGCGCGGGGCAGCAGCTGGCGGTGTCATTGTGACAGCATAGCGCCTAACCTGCCTCTGACAACAGAACTGTCTAGCGTTGGAAAAGGACTCATTAGTGCAGACAAGTGGGACGCGCACAATGCAGCATCACGGTGGTAACTCAGCAAGTGTACACTGTATGAGTCCTGCAGCAACTGCGACCCCAGCGAATCACCAGCTGCAGCTAGTGAACTGTACAGCCCGTGCCGATGAGAAGCAGGCACCAGCTGTGCCCAAGCCGTCGCGTGCCAAGCGACGTGCGGGCATACAACGCAGGCCTTGCTGTACAGAGTGAGTGGTCAGCCGGCACAGCCCGTGCACAACAGCTCTTATTCGAAAAAACCATCAACCTCAACCTTGGGCCATGTCACACCTTGAGAGGATGCAGCACTGCATCAAACTATTGGATGCATAGCGAAGGACCGTCTGGCAGGTTTTCACATCACTGCGCATCCATCTTGTCACTGCACTGCAGCCCGTCTGGCAGGCCCGGGCCTCCACAACACTGCGCATCAAACAGTATGATGCAGTGCTGTGTCCTTTCGCTGCACTGCAGCCAGCTGGGTCACAAAGAGCCACACTGTAGTGGCATCGCGGCGCGGCACACCCTCCTCATTATCAAATCACCTGCGCAGAGGCAATCAACTAGGGCCGGACATGTACGGACGTGGCTCAGCCGCCGAGGGCCAGCACTGCGCTCAGTGTAGAATCCTGCCTGATATCCCTCCAGCTGCAGCTCAGCAGCTGCTGCTGCAGCAGCTCCGCAGCCTGCCGCAACTCAGCCCACAGCTCAAACGGGGACCCCAGGTTAAACACGCTGCAAGTGGGGTCGACCGGGTGGATCACCAGCGGCTGGCCCCTGCTGCTGCTGCTGTCCCAGAACCCCAGCTGCTGCAGAGCCAGTGCCTGCTGCCTGCTGTAGTACGTGCCCCCAGCCAGCTCAGTGAACAGCACGGGCTGCCGCGTGCCTGGTGGCACAGCTGAGCTGGCACAGGCACTGCTGGCAGACCTGGCAAGACTTGGTGCAGACGATGCATCAGCCAACGACAGCGCAATGGCGGCCCACTCCTGGGCCACATCCAGCACCGCCAGCAGCAGATCCAACACATACCTGCCGCCAAACCCTAGGGTGGCGCTTCCCAATGCTGCTGCTGCTGCTGCTGCCGCCTCCGACTGTTGCAGCAGCCGTTCAGCCGCGTGCAGCACCAGCAGCTCGAGCATGAAGCTGCGCAGCCTCCTGTATCCTCCAAACCTCAAACCACCCGGGTAGCTGCTGCTGTTGCAGCCCCTTGCGCACCCACGCCTTGACCAGCTGGGTCGTGTTGGTCATGACGCGGCCAGACAAGCTGCTGCTGTTCATTCCAGACACAGCGGCGTCCCTGAAGAACTGGGTGGAGGCCTCTGCAAGCCAGACGCTCCGCAGGTATGATGGCTGCAGCTGCCTTGCTGCTGCTCCTGCGGCTGCTGTGGCTGCTGCTGCTGAGTCAGCACCATGCCGGGTGTCAGCAGCGCCTGCTACAGCCAGGATGGGCGCTAGCACAGCCTTGCACTGCACATCTGCTGGTGCTGGAGGTGTGATGCAGCTGCTGCTGCTGTTGCTGGGTGATCCTGGTTTCCCTGCTGCCAATGCTGCTGCTGCTGCTGCTGCTGCTCCGGCCCCTCGTGCTAAATTTGGAGCCAGCAGCACATCTAAGCTTAGCTCATGCTGCACCCTGCCGCTTGCAGCAAGACAGTGAATGTGACTGCCACCCTGTTGGTTTGTGGTAGCTCAACACACTGCATGCCAATGGCCCCTCGTAGCAGCTGCTGCTTCAAATACACTCGCAACTGCGCTCGCAGGTCCTCGATCCACCAGCAGCTGTTGGTGGCATCGGGATCCCACAGGTTGATGCCGCTGATGATGTCCGGGTTTGCTGGCAGGTTGACAAAGGCAACCAGATCTACATCCCACTGGCCCTGCACAGGCACACTCTTGCCGACCGACCCTGCCACTGCAAACCGATCAACACACATCGGATGCCCCTGCAGCTGCAGTGCGCTGCTGCTACCAGATGTGCCTTGCAGCAGCAGCTGCACCACAGCATGCACTGCCCTGCCCTTAACCTCATTTTCCGCTTGTGTCAGAAGCAGGTGCTTTGAGACCGCCAGTTCATAATGGGCACAGAAGCGCTTTGCGTTGCTGTTCAAGGTGAGGTCATTGATGCCGGTTGGCAGCATGGCCTGCGTGTGGCAGGTGGGCAGCAACAAATGTGTTGAGAAGCAGCAGCAGCAGCAGCAGCAGCAGCAGCAGCAGCAGCAGCAGCAGCAGCAGCAGCAGCAGCAGCTCACCGACAATCAGCCTCATAGGTAAGCTCCAAGAACGTGTGCTGCCGAAGCATGACTGTCCGAGTAAGCATGCCCATGTACCGCTTTCATAGCACCATGATGGTTGCAGCACCCACAAGATACTATGGTAGCACTGCTGATTGCTGGCAGCTCCTGCTTGTGAGCAGACCAACATGTTCACAACACAACACCACTTCAAGTGCGAGTCTGCTGGCATGGCGCGCATCCTGACTTGCACATGCAGCTCTGCCAGAAGGCACCGATGAACAGCATACGCACCGATTAGGCAACATTGCCTCCTCACCTCGCAAGGCTGCCTGTCAAACCTGCCGTACATCTGCAGCAGCCGTTCAATCATGCCTGATGTCAGCAGCTCCTGCAGCTCGTCTGATTCATCCGCTTCCTCATCAGATGCTGATCTATCTCTGTTTGGTTCATCAGCACGTGCTAAGCCTTCCAGATGCCCCTGGGTAACGTCTGTTGCATCTGCTGCTTGAATATTCCCTGCTGCACACGTGGACTCACACTGGCAGCCTACTGCTGGAGCAGTGCGACTCAGCAGCAGCAGCAGCTGCTGCTGCTGCTGCTGCTGCTGCTGCTGCTGCTGCTGCTGCTGCTGCCTGCACTTGAACCGCCGCTGACAAGCTGCATGCGGCTGTTGCTGCCTAATTGAGAAGTGCAGGGACCACTGCTGCCGACGCATTTGCCAATCTCAGTGCTGCCACCAGCAGCAGCAGCAGCAGCAGCAGTGCTGCCTGCAGTTGAAAGCATCCCTCCTGTGCCCCTACTACTGCTGCTGCTGCTGCTTCCGGTGCTGCTGTTGAAGCACTGCAGGTGTGCCTTATGGCCGCACTGCAGCTCTATTGCTGAATTGCTGCTGGATGTGGCGAGTCGGCGCAGGCAGATGCAACAGGTTGTCTCCTGCGAGCGATCAACCAGCAAGCATGCATTCAGCAGCGCTTCAGAGGAGTGAAGTGCAGAGAATGCCAACATGCATGATGCAAGATGGCTTGTACGCTGGAAGTGCTGCGGCATCAGCTGCACTCCCAGCATGAGCTTCCATGCTGTACTTGACTGAGTGCTGAACACCACGTCCTTGCAAGTGGTAACATTGCACATGTAGTTTCTGCTACACTTCAGAGGCACTCCCAGCATGCACCAGGTGGACAACTTGTCAACATTGCCCAAATCATGAGTTGTGGAAGACCCCATTTGGTGCAGGTTCAAGTGCTGATCAGGTGTTCTGTTATTCTTTCAGTCATCCTTTCAGACCCACGTGACACTTCTGGGAGGACAAACTAATCAAAGAAGCCGTCATTTGCATGGTGGCAGCTGCAACCATGCGTGCACTGGAACCCTGCCACACAGAGTGCAACAAGCTGTGCCTAAACCCATGAGCCTGTGCTTATATATGCACATGAAGTGCAGCAAACTCTTCTATGTACAGTGCAACATACTTTCTCCTGAACCTGGTATGGCCATCAGCCTGTGCTTCTCTGTGCATGCAGCTCACCGCAGCCGCTTCATCTTACAACTGTATTTGCGGAGGAACCCTGCTGTGCACAGTGTAACAGACTGTCCCCAAATACATAGCCTGTTGAAGTGTACACAGCGCTAGCACTGAGACAGATGTTACAGTTTGCACAGTAGATGCAGCATGTTGTGAACTTCAGGGTGAATAGGTATTGCAGCTGCTGTGTGCATGCCTGCTAGGAAGTGTGTCAACCCGAGGCACTACGCTGTGAAATGACAGCTATTTGGGTTGGCAGCAGTAAGGAAAGATTGGAGAAAAAGAAAGTATGTTGCGGTGCTGTCTAAGCGTTTGCAGACGGTGTGGTCGTCTAATGCCACAAGGTAACAAATCCAGTGCTACACTGTAGTCAGCTCACCCCAGCCGCTTCATCCCGCAGCTTGAAGCAGCAGCCGCAGCCGTCACAGTGGTACAGCTCCTGCCTGTCCCCCTCGTGGCACACGCCGCAGTCGTCACAGTGGGAGTAGCCTTGCACCCGCACGTCATCGTTGGCAAAGCCGCACCGGGTGCAGAAGTAGGCTGCCAGAAGAGTGTCGCAGGCGAGGCAGCTGTCTCCGCACAGCAGCGGCTGCTGGTGGCCGCAGACGAGGCGGTTGGCGAGCGCCTCTGGGGACAGCAGGCGCCTGGGCAGGTGGTGGCTCTGTTCCTACAGGCAGGCAGCGGCGGCATGCATGGCCACGTGGGGTGCTGTTACAGTGTGTTGTAAGCTGCTGCTGGTGGCTGTATGTAAGGCAGTTGATGAGGGGTGACTGGAGACGGCAGGTGCTAGGGCACGTTAAGGGGTCTGTGCCTGCAAGGTGTGCAGCAGCGGCATGCTTCAGCAACTGCATGGGCAAGTTGATGGCTCTGTTCCCTCAGGAAGCTTCCTTAAGGCAAGCGTTGCAGGATGCCAGAGGCGATGTGGGCAGACAACCCGTCACAAACTGTACTAGGGGAACCTGCAACGGCGCCAGCCGCCAAGAGCTGCCATCAGCACCAAGCTGTGCGTTTCCTGCAGCCCGACAGCCGTTGGCATCAAGCTGGGTGTTGACACATGCAACGGCCGCTATGCAAAACGATGTTCCCTTTGGTGCACTGCTGGGCAAGCCCCAGCGCTGTTGGGGCAAGCCGGGATTGCAGGACACCCCTTTTAACAACATAAAACAGTAGTGTGGTGCAGGCTGGATGTGCACTGCTGGGCAAGCTCCTGAGGGTTGCAGGAAACCCGTTCTATATCATGTTGTTTCGGGAACAGTAGTGTGGTGCATGCTGGATGTGTGCCAAGAGTCAAGCTGCAGCCGCTGCATTATTATAATGTGGTATGTTGCAGCGCTGCACAGTTCACAACTGGCAGCTGCAAGCTGCAACCGGCGCTGGGCCAACGCCAGGAGCAGCAGCATGCCCCACTGGGGCAGCTGAGCTGGTTGCTGCTGTGGGCCCCAGCGGCTCTGACAATGACGCGCGCCTGGCGTCGGATCTACAGCATGCCTCACCAACCTCGTCGTGGCAGTCGCGGCAGCAGGCTGTCTTTCCGCAACAAGGCGCCACGATGGAACATCTTTTCACACAGGAGCAAGCGTCCATCATGGTGCGCGTTGAAGTGCTGTGCACTGTGCAGTCCTCTACTCCTGCTCGTAAACGCTGGCCATTAAAAGCATACGGCTTAGTGTTGCAAGTTTCTTGTGCTGATAGCTGGTGGCCGAGGGCAACTTGCTGGAAATTGGCACCGCGTCCGAGGAGGATCGGCTGTTCAGCTTCTTGGCCGTTACGTTGCACCAAGATACTAAGCACATTATACACCAAAAATCCTACCGATTAGATTTGTTTTGTCTACGTACTATACTTGATGCTTCGCTGGCATCTGCCGTATGGTTGGAGCAATAGGGCAGGGTCACACATGTGCATGCCACTTGCAGTTTAACTGCAAAAGCTCTCCTCAACGTGCATGGAGTATTTTGACGCTGAATTTGGCAGATAGTTGAATCGTGGAGTATTAAATCCGTATTTTTGACATCGACTGGCCTATGGACGCCGCCACAAGCACGGCACATTTGTTCCACAAGTAGTCCAATGTTGTCATACAAATCAGCACATGCCTAGCTGTAACCATTTCCAGCACTAGCCCCACAGCACATTACGCGTAATCCAGCATTCCATACACAGTATCACAGCCTTCATGGCATGGTGATCCCGCTCAAGCACTGGAGAGCTTGAGCTGTCACAGCATGTAGCCGGAAAAGCTAAGCAAGCACTGCATTCGAACAGGATTCCTGCCTGATCACATTCCAGCTGCAGGTCAGCAGTTGCTGCTGCAGCAGCCCTGCAGCCTGCCCAAACTCAGCCCACAGCTCAAACGGGGACCCCTGGTCAAACACGCTGCAGGTGGGGTCAACCGGGTGGATGACCAGCGGCTGGTGCTGGCCACTGCTGTTGTTAATGCTGCTGCTGCCGCCGCTCGCCCACAGTCCCAGCTGCTGGAGAGCCAGGGCTTGCCTCCTGCTGTAGTACAGGCCATCTGCCAGCTCAGCAAACAGCACGGGCTGCCTCTGCCTGCTTGCAAGGCCGCTGCCATCTGCTGCTGCTGCTGCTGCTGCTGCTGCTGCTGCTGCTGCCCACTCCTGTGCAACCTCCAGCACCACCAGAAGCAAATCCAAGACATACCTGCCACCATAGCCGGCTGCTGTTGTGCTGCCACTGTCCGCCAGCCGCTCAGCTGCATGCAGCACCAGCAGTTCAATCTGGAAGCTCTTCAGCCGCTTGTAACCACCCATACCTGGGTGCTGCTGCAGACCCTTGCGCACCCACGCCTTGACCAGCCGGATTGTGCCAGTCACAACACGCCCCGACAGCTGCTGCTTGCTGTACAAACTGCGTGGCAGCCTCTGGCAGCCACACGTTGCGCAGGAGCCCCGGCCGCAGGCTGCGCACCACGATCGCTTCAGCTATTGACACTGGGTGGCCTGCATCACATGCAATTTTAGTTTCTGCAACCGCCAGCACTGGCGCCAGCACTGCAACAGTCTGCTTCTGCGTTGTTGTCGCGGCCTGCGTGACAACAGCTTCATAGCTGCTGCTCCGACCTGAACCACTCTGGTAGCCCCTGAAAGGCTCTAGTGCCTTGCCTGCTGCTGCTGCTGCTGCTGCTGCTGCTGCTGCTGCTGCGGCCACCGCAGCACCTGCCCCTGCTGCAAAGTTGGGGGCCAGCAGCACATCAAAGCTGAGCTCGTGCTCATGCTCGTCTGTTGCAACTGTCACACTGAATGTAACAGCCACCCTGCCAATGCGTGGCGGCTCCATGCACTGCAGCAAGCAGCTGCTGCTGCAGCCGCCTGCCTGCAGCTGCTGCCGCAGCAGCCTGCACAGCTGATCCTGCAGGTCCACCATCCACCAGCTGTTCCTTGTGACCTCTGGATCAAACAAGTCGATGCTGCTGCTGATATCCGAGGTTGCTGGCAAGTTGACAAAAGCAATTAGATCCACGTCCCACTGGCCCTGCACTGTCACACTCTTGCCGACCGACCCTGCCACATCAACCCTGTCGATGCTGACTGCCCTACCCCCCAGCTGCAGCGCGCTGCTGCTGCCTGACGTGCCCTGCAGCAGCAGCTGCACTACGCCATCGATTGCCCTGCCCTTGGCTGCTGTTTCGGGCGCTGTGAGCAGCACTGACGTGACCAGTCCGGCTTCGAGTTGCTGCCTGAAGCGCCGTGGATGGCTGTCAAGTGTGATGCTGCCCTCCTCATGCCTGGAACCCGGCTCTGACAGAAACTGCACGCCAGCCAAACCAATCAGTGGCGTGCGTCAGCATACAGCAGCGGCAAGGCAGTCAGTAGAGTATCCCAGGCCTCAGCCTACGGTATGTGTTTGATTGTTAGTCAGCACAGCAGTATCCAGCAGTCTCCAGCAGCGGCAAGGCAATCAGTAGCTGGGTGGGATACCCCAGGACTATGCTGTGGTTGCTGCCCGGTGCAGCCTGGCACTGTCACTTAGCAGGCCCAATTGCTGCTGCTGCCTGCAGTTCTAGCAGCAGGCGGATGAACTGCAGCCGCTACTACTGGGCAGGTTGAAACATGCTGTTTTTTGACCATCTGCTTAAGCTAAGCCTCTCACTTTGGCAGCTTGATATGCCAGCACACAAACTAGCGCCAGAAACACACCCGTTATCCACTGCTGCTGACAGCTGACAGCTGCATGTCCACACACAACAATGCAAGTCAGACTTGATCCGTTTTGCAATTGCCTCCATGTAATTCACTTACCCGGACCTCCCTTGGTTGCAGCAATTGCTGCTGCTCCAGCTCCTGAGGAATCGGCAGCAGCTCAGCCTTGCTCAGGCCCAGCAGGGCCGCAGGCTGAATTTGATCCAGCAGGTCCCTGATTAAATCACTCAATGGCGTGCTGCTGCTGCTGCTTCCGCTGCTGTTGTTGGTGAGGCCAGCAGGCGGCAGCGTAAATGCTGCAGCTGCCGCAGCAGCAGCAGCGCTGCTGCTGCCAGCGCTGCCGCTGCAAGTCGTGCAGATGCTGTGGAGAGGTTTTGCCGTGCGTTTGATGCCGGTGGCGTGAGCCATGTGGCCGCATGGCAGCTTGCGTGCGGGGCTCTGGCTGTCAAACAAGGGGCCTGACAGGCAGATGGGGCAGTCTGCATCCAGGCAGTTGGGCCGGCAGATGTGGTTCTGCAGGCAGAAAGGTATGCACAGGCATCGGCAGTGGCTGACAGCATGTGATGTATGATGCGGTGAGAAGTGGGAAAAGTGCTGGCGGACGGGGCACTGCCAATTGAACTGGTTTGGCAGCTGCAGTCCTGCAGGCAGATGGGTTGGAAGCAGCAAGCGCTTAAGTGAGTTTGACGAGCGTATGGAACAGGCAAAATGTGACCCTGCAAGAAACAGAGAGGTGTTGCATAAGTGAACAACGCGGCATGTTTATAGCGCGAATATGCAATGATCCAGCTGGATCCAGGTGTGCAGAGTGGCCGACAGCAAGCGCACGTGTTTGAGCGCGGGGGCATCTTGGCCTGCCTCGCAGCAGACATGCATCATCTTTGTGGTGAAGGCTTGCACAGCTGGCATGCGTCACTCAGGCAGCACCACGAGGCCCATGTGCAGCTGCGGCTTCACACAGCAAGCAAGCGGGAACGGCAGCGGCGCATGCGCTACGCTGTAAGCACGACCCGCCAGCATGCTGCGTGATTAAAATCATGTGCACCTACATGCCTGACCTCGCGCATCAGGCAGCAGCTGCAGCCGTCGCAGTGGAAGTACTCGCCGCGGCTGCCCACGCGGCAGATGCCGCACGCAACGCAGTGGAAGTACCCCTGAGGGGGCACGTCGTCGTTCGCAATGCCGCACATGGTGCAGAAGTACGCCGCAAAGACTGTGTCGCAGGTCAGGCAGGTGGCGCCGCAGTCCAGTGGCTGCATGGTGCGGCAGGCGTTGCACATAATCTCCTGCAGCAGGTGCCTGGGGAGGCGGTGGCTGTTCGCCTGCAGATTTGTGGCACAACAGCAGACAGCCTAGGTAAGACACTCATCAGAAACTGACCGCCCCGTGTTTGACATATGCTACAGCATGTGCGGTTTTTTGTAGTATGGTGATAGAAAAGCGGCCAATGGACTGTGCATACATTTGTGCTGTGCTGGAGATGATAGATGTGTGCAGGACTGCTACAGGGTCAGGACGCTTGTACCACCTTGTCATGGCATCTGTAACAGCAGACTAACTTCTCGCAGCACGGTGCGAGCAGTGAGCAGCGCTTAGTGTACGAGCAGGGCATCCTTGCAAAAGCAGGGAAGCGCAAGGGAACGCTGCTGATGCAACACAAGCAGGTGATAATACAAGCGGAATAGTGGAAAAAGAAAAAAAGTTAAAATAATAACCGCACATGATGTGTGCTTAGCCCCAAAATGCGGCTGAACCAGCGCTGGCTGGCCATCCGTATGACGTCCGTGGACCGTGGCGATTCAGATTCTGAGCGTGCGAGGCCCGCACCTGCTGCTAAACACGGTTTCATTGCATAATAAATACTTACTCAGCCTTTATAATTTGATTGAAGATCCTTGCGCTTCATTGCTGATTTCTGGCTGTCATATGACGCATGCATGCAGGCCTGGCTTTGCAGGCTTTGTCGGGTTAGCGTCGTTCAACGTAACAACCGACACGCGTACGACAACAGTCACAGTGAATGTCACGCCGGTGTCTTGTGCAGTCGACCAATGTGGCTTGCAGCGTACCCGAGGCAGTTGCAATCAGGGCAGGTGTGCATGTGCAACTGGTTCACAAATGGCAGCAATCTTCATTCGCAACCCAGTGAACGCAAAACGTCCTCTTGATCTCGTGATACCTGCTTGCCGGCAATTCTTCTTCTTCCCCACCGGTTTCTTCTCCCTGACTGGCATGGCAGCAAAGCCGGGGCAAACCTTGGACAGGATGACGTTCATGCTGGCGAAGCCGGGAGAAGCTGCTGAGTGTGCTGGTCCTGATGTTGCACTTTTGCCCCAGATCTCTAGAGTGGTTGTGCTCCCAGGCCGATTATGGCACAAGGGCGCTCAAAGTCGTGAAACAGCTGAGCCAAGTGATAGTGGGGTGTAGGATGGGGTGTATATTTTGCTTGCCTTTTTGAACCGTTTGGAGGTACGTCACAAACGTGGGGTAGTATAGCCTCTTGTAAGCCAGGTGGTTCGCATATGATGACCTTTATGCTGCAGCAACCTGCTCTTGTGGCAGCCTTTGTGCATTGTTGCTGTCTGGTGCGCTGCCACCCGGAGGCAGACCCTCAGTCCTTCTTGTCTTCGGTTTCTGTTGCTCAAGCGATTGTTGCAGCGGACGAATTCTTCTCTGCTGATTCTTCTTATTTTTTCTGATGACCATGATATTTTCTGTGAGGTTTCCCCCCCCCCAGATGAGCCTCTCGTTGGCTCTTGAATGGGGTTCCCACTCCTTGATGGGTGGAGCATGTAATGTAATGTGATGTAATGTATGCGGCGAGGATGACCGTGCCTGGCATCTACACTGAGAAGTGTATGCGAATCAAAGCTTCGCTCGCTGATGGACGCGTGCTGAGAGCCATGTCATGGTGCAGCTGACTGATTGCAGGGTACATGTGCCGCACGGCGTCTGGTGGTTGATACCATCGTGCCGTACCATGTAACATCGCGCTAACATAGAGTGCAGTGTAACTGTGCTGGTGTACACTGCTTTGGTCAACTAGATCGGAAGAGGGGCAGTTGTGCAGCCAACTTTGGTCTGTCGCACTTAGCATGGCCTGGCTTGAAGACACCAAGAAACCAGAATTCAAACGCGATGTGCCTGCTGCTCATGGCGCATCACCTTGACATCATCAGACACAAGCGAAGCACAAGCTCAATCATGCAAAACAAGTTCGACACTTTCGTTGCTCCCACTAGGACCCAGGGATGTTGATCGCTGCAAGGCCCGCATTGTACAGCATTGATAGCACCTAGTGGAATGCTCACACGAGCGTGGGCTGCCAGTGTACTGCATGCTAGTGCCGTGTCTTGTCACATGAGCAAAGTCCTCATTACTTTGCTGCCGCGCAAGTGCCGCACATGGTAATGAATGATCAGCCCCCCCCCATGTGTTTCAGTGTTGCTTATCTCCAGAACCTCAGGCACAATGCGGTATGACATGTCAACAACAGTGCCTGCTTGCATTCATGGTGCGCAGTTGCTCTAATGCAACTGCCTACGTCATGTGTCAATTTGTAAGTGCTTTGATAGTAATATCAGCACTAGTGCTCAAGCACTGATGGATCACACATGCTCGTTGCTCTGTAAAGTTAAAGTAGTTCAATGGATTGCATGCGCTGCCATCCAGTGATGTTGCTGGGACAAAGAAGTGCATCTGGGCGACCGTTGCTTCAACGCTGAGCAAGAGACTGCGCTTGTTCATGCACGATGCACGATCATTGCATCTGTTGAGACACCATCAGCAACCTGCTGTTCAGCAGTGCAATGCAATGAAGGCAGCTTTGAGCTCATGTCCTCTTTGCACAGTTCATCCGGTACACGGGCCGTGCTGCGTGCTGCCGCAGCGCTGCAGCGCCGAGACAACAACAACTTGACGACAAGTCCCAAGTGAGCTGTGACCTTGGCGCTAGCAGCAGGACGGGCAGCAGCACTTAAAGGGCATGAACAGCACACACTGTGATCCTATGCTCTGGCATAAACCACACGGTTCATGCCAGGATCACAGCAGAAGTGCCCTTGGACTCAAGCACACAAATTCTGACCGACGACGGTGATGTCAGTGTGTGCAGCTGTCAGCACCTGTGCAAATGCAGCAACTTGATGAAATGCTGTCCAGTTGCCGTAGATGCACTTGGTGTACACTGCTTCAATTCGGACCATCCTTTGTGTTAATCATAACTATAAGTTCATGCATGTCAGTGATATAGCCAGCAGTCATATTGGAGGCTGTTGCACCTGCAGATAGGTAGGTACAAGCATCACAATTTCAAGAAGAACCAGCACTCTAAAGCAGCAGCAAAAGGCAACCAAGTAAGCAGCGTCACCCTACCCCTGCATGCCCAGTGCCGGGTGCCGTTTGTGCCCAGTGCCGGGTGCCGGGTGCCAGTGGCGCTGCAGTGGGCATATGCATGCATATGCGCAGGCCGCCCGGCGGCAGGCTGCGCCGCCATGATGCATCCATATGGCATGCGATTGCAGTCATGGCATAGAAGTAGCGGCGCACGTGGCTTTTGTGCACAAACGGCCTGACATAGTTTATCCTGACCATTTGTTGCCATCATGCTGCTGCTTTTGTGTGTGTCTGCTGCTTGCATTGTCAGAAAGACACGCATGTGCACTGCCAGCTGTCGCATTATCCAGAACCAGTCACCGCCAACGGGTCGGCACTGAACATACTCAGGCACTGCTAATGATGATCATGCCTCAAGCATTGCCCTCAGTGCGGGCCCTGGGGGCCCTGAGCAGACGGTCTGCATCACAGCCATCACGCCTGAAAGACACGGGCCAGCTGTCGCGCGCAACAAGACGATGGCGAGAACAATAATCGCTGATTATATGAGGGTTGTTGATTGCCCCGCCCGCACGCCCTGTGCCCGGCGGTATCAGCAAGGTTCTTGCTGCCGCGTCAGATCCTGACTGCGGCCCGCCAAGCCACTGCTGATCGAATCAGTCCCTTATACATCTGGTAAACCAGTCTCATCCAACTTTCACAGCCTAGGGTTTGTTCTCCCGGCTGTGGTTCATCAGCGTGTTTTTGATGCCAGTCCGCCTTGCGCGTTCTGCGGCTCCTGTACGCCAACTCAGGAGCCGCGAGCTTAGTTGACGTCTGTGTGTCTTGTTTGAAATATAAAGCACGACTGCGGATCAAACGCTGACATCAGCTCACCGCACCCTGCTAAGCTCACCACTCTTGTGCCTAGCTGCCGGCATACATCATCATCGCAACTGCATGCAGCATTGCCTGCAAGCTGCAGGGGTGCTGGCATGTGGCCACTGACTTCGCTTAACATATGTAGCCCTTAAGCCGTGAACCGCTGGAGGGACATGAAGCACGCCTTCGATTAAATTATTCAGTTAGCTTGCATAGGTCGTAAGGCACCCGTGCAGCTGCGGAGCCGCGCAGGTGGGTTTCTGCTGAGGACTCTACAGGGCTGAAACACAAAGGCAGCTGCAGTCGCAAGTGTGCCCGCACAGCAGCTCGGACACTGAGAACGTCACGGCGTGCCTCCGCGTGCTTTGGACAGGCGCCAGCTGCCCTGCTGTTGCTTCACAGCACTTTCATGGGTCACCCACCTGCCAACCACCAGCTCAACCTGCAAGCAGCAGCACGCACCCCATTAGCTTTGCTGCACGCAGCGTGTACTTTCAAAAGCATGCTTTGTCGAAAATCAGCTCTAAAAAAGATCTTGACACCCATCACAAGCATGCAGCAGTGTGGCAACTTGGCTTGTACCTGCAACTGCCGCTGCTCTGGGCGAGCCACTGTGCTGTACAGCGCAAGCCCCTGCAGCGCTCCACAACAGTCAACCAGCCACAAAACCCTTGTTTCTGCGGCACTGGTCAGGTTGCATCCTCAGTGCACCGTCCCAATAATCTTGACCCTTTCTGTGCCTCTGCTGTGTGCTTTGCCGCCTGCTCGCATGCTTGTGTGCTGCTGCGCTGTTTCCATACATTGCGTGCAACCGACAGCAGCAGCCATGCCCAGTGCACTGTATACTCTTGCGTACGAGGACTTCCAGTACTACTACTCAATTTACTGCCAGGAGACAGGTGCGCAAGCGCAGAGCCAGCTCCCTGCATGCCAGCAGTGCTGCGGCTAAGCCTCGTCCGCCCGCATAACGACTGCCCTGCAACTGCTGCTGCTCCCTCTCCCCTAGCGCCCGGCAAAGCAGCTGTTCAAGCAATGCCAGCGTAGCTGCACGCGCATGTGGACCTGTCAGCCTCGCCACCTGCGCCGTCACAGCACACAGCACATGCATGCGCCTTGCTTGCAGGAGTGCGCCGCCGAGCCCCACACCACTTTCCTGCAAGCACCCCTGCATGCGCCCCCGCCGCCCACACCGCCCTGCACACCGCCCACCGCCGTCCTCCCTGCAACCGCCCTCGCCTCGTTCCTGCAGGCAAGGTAATCCCCATAAACACCCGCGAGACCTGGCTGGCGGACGTCGGCCATGTGACGGTGGACCTGCACCAGCTGTACGAGCACTCGGTGCAGCAGGGGGGGCTGGATGCCTCGACGCCCGTGGAGCAGTGGGCCAGCTTGAGCGGCAGCTTTTCGGGCGGCGCGCTGAGCAGCGAGCAGATGCGGCAGGTGTACTGCAAGAACCTGCTGGGGTTTGCCGGTGAGTGTTGCCGCGCTGCGTGTGTGCAAACTGGGTGTCGCCGGCCGATGCGGTGCAAACTGTGTCGTTGTGGCAGGCTGCACGGCAAGCAGATGCGGCAGGTGTACTGCACAAGCACCTGCTGGGGTTGCCGGTGAGTGTCGCCGCGCCGCGTGTGCATCGTGTGTGTGGTTGGTGGATGCGGTGCAAACTGGTGTCGTTGTGGCGCGCTGAGCAGCGAGCAGATGCGGCAGGTGTACTGTGAGAACCTGCTGGGGTATGTCGGTGATGCTGCCGCGCCGTGCGGCTGCAAACTGGGTGTCGCCGGCGGACGCGGTGCAAACTGGTGTCGTTGTGGCAGGCTGCACGGCAAGCAGATGCGGCAGGTGTACTGCAAGCACCTGCTGGGGTTTGCCGGTGAGTGTCGTCGCGCCGCGTGTGCAAACTGGGTGTGGTCGGTGGATGCGGTGCAAACTGGTGTCGTTGTGGCGCGCTGAGCAGCGAGCAGATGCGGCAGGTGTACTGTGAGAACCTGCTGGCGTATGCCGGTGAGTGCTGCCGCGCCGTGCGGCTGCAAACTGGGTGTCGTTGGCGGATGCGGTGCAAACTGGTGTCGTTGTGGCAGGCTGCACGGCAAGCAGATGCGGCAGGTGTACTGTGAGAACCTGCTGGGGTTTGCCGGTGAGTGTCGCCGCGCCGTGCGTGTGCAAGGGTGCCGTCGGCGGATGCGGTGCAAATATGTGGTGTAATAATGTGTCACTGCAGTTGTCTTGAGCAGCTTGCTGCAACCGGTTGGTGAAAGCAGTGGTGTCATGGATGCACTTCTGTTGTGTTCAACAAGGTTACTGCATGCAACATTGTGGACGGTAACCTGACAACCACAATTTTTTCTTCCTGCATAATTTGCCGGGCAGCGCCAAATACCGTCTGCATGCTGCTCTGAGGCCTCAATGCTCCACAGCAACGATTTTATTTCCCTGCAGAGCTTAAGTGGTGCAACGGTGCAACCGCAAGCCTGCTGTGGCCCGTACTGCTCACTGTCTATGTATCATTGTTGTACTGCCTGCCGCGTGTATGGACGCACTGGTGCAACCGCAAGCCTGCTGTGGCGTGTACTGCTTATTGTCTGTGTTCTGCTGTGGTACTGCCTGCAGAGTTCATGGACACACTGGTGCAGCAGTACGAACGCAGCGAAAAAGCCGCCGAGCAGCCGCAGCAGGAGCAGCCGGAGCAGCAGCGGCAGCAGCAGCAGCAGCAGCAGGTTGTGGTGGAGGCAGCGGAGGAGGCGCAGCAGGCCGCCCCGGCGCCGGCAGTGCAGCAGCATGCCGCTGCATCTGCGCAGCGAGCCTCGCCACCAGCGGAAGCAGAAGCTGCTGCTGCTGCTGCTGCTGCTGCCGCTCCCGCTGGTGGCGCCGCTCCCGCCGGTGGAAGAGGTGGCAGGACAGGCGCACACAGGGGGCGCGGCAACATACCAAGCTACATGATACTGGACCCTGAGGCAGCGGGGCTGCGGCAGAACAGCAGGCGCTGCACGCCAGCCCCGCCGCAGTCAGCAGCAGCAGCAGTGGCAGCAGCAGCGCCGCGGCAGCCGCACATGCCGTCGCAGGAGCAGCAGCAGCAGCAGCCGAACTCGGCGCAGCTGTACATCGCCGCGCTGCAGGCGCAGGCGGCGGCGGCTGCGGCAGGCTACGGCGGGCAGCAGCAGGCGCAGCGGGTCGCTGTGCCTGGCGCCACCACCGCGTGGCCGTTTGTCACGTTTGCGCCGCCGAACGCGGCCGCCGCGGGGCAGCAGTACATGCTGCAGCAGGCTGCCGCCATCGCCGCCGCCAACCAGGGCTGGAGTGCCGCAGGCAAGGCGGCGTTCTACCCTGGGGTCCCGGGCTCGGCAGCAGCAGCGGCGGCAATGGCTGGCCAGGCTGGCGCCAAAGACAGCGGCGGGTCCGGCGGCATCGCAGCAGCAGCGGCGAGCCGGGGTGCTGGCGCGTCCTCAGGCGCCGCAGGCAGGGGTGCAGCAGCAGCAGCAGCAGCAGCAGCAGGCGGCGGTGCGAGGTCACGCAGCAGGCCCCCAACGGGTGGGGGCAGCAGGCTGAAAGGCCAAGCCCTGTCTGCAGCGGACGACCCGGTTCCAGGTGGGCGGCGTGCTCGGGCGCAATGCACTGCTGCTGGTGGCCGTTGCCGTCGTGCTGCAGCCTGCGGCTTTCACCTTGTGAAATCGCTCAGGCAGGGCACACTGAGAGAGCCACGTAGCAGCTGGTTGCAGGCGCGCCTGCTCACGTGGTGTCCTGCAGAAGGGACGGGTCTCGCGCTGTCGACACATCCTGCTGCTGCTGCTGCTGCTGCTGCTGCTCCTGCTGCTGTTGTTGTTGGGTGTTTCAGGCAATGCGCTCGGCAGCATGGTGCGCTGGCTGCGCGAGGCCGCCACGGACCTGGCAGGCCCTCCCGAGCAGCAGGCGGCAGCGACGGCCCGCCACAAGGCCCTGGCACACAGGTACAGGTACGACACGGCATCGGCTCCGCTGGCCGCCGCTGGTAATAGCACACGCAGCATCACATGCAGCGGCATCACATGAAAAAAAGGTGCTCACAAAGTCCCGGCAGACAGGCACCCGCACGGCCCGCAGACAATCGGCTGCCACTTGCCTCCACCAGCAGGTGACAGCACACGCCCTCGCCCTACACCGAGGTGCCCTGGCGCTCGCGCTGCACCGCACACGCTGATGGCAGCAGCCAGGAATGCTGTCCCCTGTGTTGCAGCCCCCTCACGACCTGCACGCAGTCTGTGCATCTCCCTGCTTGCAATGCGCTGCCGCTGCTGCTGCTGCTGCTGCTGCTGCCGCTGCTGCTGCTGCTGCTGCAGCGACTTCACGGCGCGCATGCAGTCTGTGCGCGGCTCGCCGCTGCCTGAGGAGGAGCTGCTGGGGGCGTTTGGGGTGCAGCCGACGCGGCGCAGCGGGCGCGTCCGCACACAGCCCCAGGTGTTCCACGCGGCAGTGAGGTGCGCTGGCGGCTGTTGGTGGGCTGGCAGGTCGATTTTCGTACTGGTGTCGGACTGCCTGCGTGTGAGCTGGAGTCTATGCGCCCCTGAGAACTGTACCGCCTGCACCTGCACGTGTACTGCCCGCGTCCCGCGTGCATGTGAGCTGCCGTCCATGGTGCGCCTGCGAACTGTACTGCCTGCACCTGCACCTGCACTTGTACTGCCTGCATCCTGCATGCATGTGGAGTGTCATCCATGGTGCGCCTGAGCACGGTACTGCCTGCACCTGCACTTGTACTGCCCGCGTCCTGCATGCATGTGAGCTGCCGTCCATGGTGCCCCTGAAGTCTGTACTGCCTGCACCTGCACTTGTACTGCCCGCGTCCTGCATGCATGTGAGCTGCCGTCCATGGTGCCCCTGAAGTCTGTACTGCCTGCACCTGCACTTGTACTGCCCGCGTCCTGCATGCATGTGAGCTGCCGTCCGTGGTGCCCCTGAGAACTGTACTGCCTGCACCTGCACTTGTACTGCCCGCGTCCTGCATGCATGTGAGCTGCCGTCCATG
Organism: Scenedesmus sp. NREL 46B-D3; assembly: GCA_014080715.1. Lineage (NCBI taxonomy): Eukaryota > Viridiplantae > Chlorophyta > Chlorophyceae > Sphaeropleales > Scenedesmaceae > Scenedesmus > Scenedesmus sp. NREL 46B-D3. The sequence goes on from JACERP010000061.1 coordinate 363,010, forward strand.
GTGCCGCTGGTTCATTCCCGCCTTCCTTGAGGGTTGACGCGCCTTGCCGACGCCGCATGGGGTACGGCTCACAAGGAGTCGTCGTCTTCATCTCGGCGGTGCCGCTGACGCCTGTATCGCCTGCGCCTGTATTGCCTGTACCGCCTGTGCAGCGAGAGCTCCGACACCGAGTCCGAGGAGGGCGACGCCTGGGGCATCCTGCAGGGGCCGCGGCACCAGGCGGCCATACCGGCGCTGCGGACGCGCCCGGCCGCCGGCCCGACTGCCTCAGAGGCCAAGTTCCTGTTGGAGCCGGTGTACAGCCCAGCCTGTGAGGAGCCACAGCAGGGCACCGCAAACGCTGCGGCGCAGCAGCAGCAGCAGCAGCAGCTGAACCCGGGGCTCGCGCTGCCACCCGGCCAGTTTGTGGCTGCGTACCGCGCCGCAGGCGGCGGGGACGGGCGGCGCGCGCTGATCGCTGAGTGGGTGGCGCAGATGGACGCGCGGCTGGGGCCGGTGCTGGTGCAGGTGCGTGGTGGCGCAGGGGCTGGGGCGTCTGTGAATGCGTAGTTGCGCAAAGTTGGGGATGTAAAAGGTGGCGCAGGTGGACGTGCGGCTGGGGCTGGGGCTGGTGCGTGGTGGCGCAGGGGCTGGGGCGTCTGTGAATGCGTAGTTGCGCAGAGTCGGGGATGTGAAGGTGGCGCAGGTGGACGCGCGGCTGGGGCCGGTGCTGGTGCAGGTGCGTAGTGGCGCAGGGGCTGGGGCGTCTGTGAATGCGTAGTTACGCAGAGTCGGGGATGTGAAGGTGGCGCAGGTGGACGCGCGGCTGGGGCCGGGGCTGGTGCAGGTGTGTGGCGCTGCAGGGGTTGGGGCGTCCGTCCTTTCGCGCAAAGCGACCGGGCCCTGTGCTGCCCTGTGCCCTAGCCGCTTCACTGTAAAACGCCCAAACCCCCAAACGTCACAGGTGTACTGCCAACAGGAGCTGGGGCTGGGCTTGTTGGGTGCTGAGCTGCTGGCGAAGCTGAGCCACCAGGAGGGGACCCTGTTGTGCACATCCCCTGCCCTCCACAAACTGACGGTGCCCTGTGCTGCCTGCCCCTGTTGCCTTGTGCCCCCGCTGTTGCTGCTGCCAAAATCCCAAACACCGGACCTTTCTAAACCACAGAAACTGGGGCTGAGCTTGTTGGGTGCCAAGCTGCGCGCCGAGTGGAGCCCGCAGGAGGAGATCCTGTTTGCGCTGGGCATGCTGGAGAAGTACCGCAACTTCCGGCACATCAACCGCGTCTACCTGCGCAGGCGCAGCGTGCACGAGCTCAACGGCTACTACTACAACTGCTGGAAGAACAACGCCAGCCAGGTGAGGTGCAATGCGGCTTGCCAAGCCGGTGTCAGGGCTTTGTGGTTTTAGCCAGGTGAGGCGCCGTGGTTTGGTAGGCTAGTGTCCGGGCTTTGTGGTTTTAGCCAGATGAGGCGCAATGCGGCTTGCCAAGCCGGTGTCAGGGCTTTGTGGTTTTAGCCATGTGAGGCGCAATGCGGCTTGCCAAGCCGGTGTCAGGGCTTTGTGGTTTTAGCCAGATGAGGCGCCGTGGCTTGGCAGGCTAGTGTCAGGGACTTGTGGTTTTAGCCATGTGAGGCGCAATGCGGCTTGCCAAGCCGGTGTCAGGGCTTTGTGGTTTTAGCCAGATGAGGCGCCGTGGCTTGGCAGGCTAGTGTCAGGGACTTGTGGTTTTAGCCAGGTGAGGCGCCGTGGCTTGGCAGCAAGCCAGCTGGGGCGCAATGTGTCTTGGCAAGCCAGGTGGCGCGTCATGGCTGAGCAAGCGGGTTCAAGGGCTTTGTGGTGACGCCAAGCCAGGTGAGGCATCGTGTCTTGGCAGCAAACCAGGTGGGGCCGCGCGTCTTGGCAGCGAGCCAGTGTCAGGGCTTTGTGTTCCGGCTGCCGGCACTGGTTGAGTTGCCGGTGTGGTAGCGCCTTGCGCACATGTGTGTGCTCAAGCTCAAGGATCTGTGTCATGTGTTGCTGGAAGCACAGCCCAAGCTCGGTGAGGTGCCAGCCTCGTCACCAATGCAGACATGACGGCATGCCTCGTGTGCTTGTCTGTTGCGGAGCGATGTGCCCGCCATGGAGTGTTCAGTATCAGGCAGCAGGCCGGCCTGCAAGATTTTGTCCATCGCCCGCCCAGGGCAGCCTGCTCTGTGTGTGTTCAACTCAGCAAGCCTCGATGCCACTGAATGCACGACGCTGTGCAACAACCCGACAGTTGTGAGCGCTGACCTGTCTTGACCACGCTGTCCACGCTGTCCTGTCTGACCATGCTACACGCGCTGACCTCTTTTGACTGTGCTGTAAACGCTGACCCTTCTGACCACGCTGTGAGCGCTGACCTGGCATGTCACCATATTGCAACAAGTTGCGCATATGCACGGGGTCCCTGGCTGCAGGTGCCTGAGGACTACGAGAAGATCTGCAGGAGCACAGCCCAGCTGACGGCCTTCAGGTGCGGCAACGTAACCGTCACTTTGTTTTTCTTCCCCGAAATGTAACATGTCACCTGCAACATCTGCTTCCAGTCCCACCCTGCACCACGCACCCTGCGGCGGCAAACCTTCCCCGAGGGGAGCCTGCATCATCATCACCATCACCATCATCACCATCATCATCACCATCATCACCATCATCATCATCATCATCATCACCATCATCATCACCATCATCATCATCATCATCATCATCATCATCATCATCATCATCATCATCATCATCATCATCATCATCATCACCATCACCATCATCATCACCATCACCATCATCATCACCATCATCATCACCATGATCATCACCATCACCATCATCATCGTCATCATCATCATCATCATCATCATCATCATCATCATCATCATCATCATCATCATCATCATCACCATCACCATCATCATGTTACCCATTCATGCCATACCAACAACTTGAATAATGGGACATGCACTGCCGGCTCCGGCGAGCGGCGTACGGCATTGCGCTGCGGCTGCATCACATATGTCACGCAACGCATCCTGCATCTGAAGTCTGATGGCTGCCTGTTCTAAACCGATGTCGCCCTCAGGTCATGTGCTGACGGTGAGTTTTCATGCTCCCTGCGTGCATCGCTATTTCTATTCTCCCTGCAGGCACGCGCTCAGCAGGCAGCTCGCGTCTATCTGGAACAAAGAAGCGCTGGGCCCCATCCCCGCGGCGGCGCAGCTGCCGCCCGAGTTGGCGGCTGCAGCGGCGGCGCCGGCAGCAGCAGCAGCAGCAGGGCGTGCGGTAGGGGCACCGACAGGCATGCTGGTGTTCCCAAGCGGTGCCGGCAGCGCAGGGGCGATCCTGTACCTGTCGCAGCAGCAGCAGCAGCAGCGGCAGCTCGACGCGGTCGCAGCAAACAACGCAGCAGCAGGCGGCACGCAGGCGCTGGAGGCCATCAGTGCAGGCGGTGCTGCTGCTGCTGCGCCGAGCGTGCCGGGTTCTGGCAGGCAGTCGCCTGTGCATGACGCGTCGCCTGCCGCTGGGCTGCCAGCAGCAGCAGCAGCAGCACTTGCAGCGCTGCCAACTGCAGGGAAGCTGGCAGCGGCAGGGAAGCCAGCAGCAGCAGCAGCAGAGAAAGCTGCCCGGCCCTCCAGCAGCAAGCTGCCAGCTGCTGCTGCTGCTGCGGTGGCGGCGGTGCCAGCAGCAGGTCACAAGACCACCACCCTGGCTGCTGCGGCTGCAGCTGCGGCTGCGGCTGCTGCTGCCGCAGCTGCTGCACACCAGCAGCAGCCGGGGAGTGCCGGTGGCCGTGGCAGGGCTGTAAAAAGCATACCTGCAACACCTGCTGCGTCCCTGCCTTCAAGCAGCCCAGCGGCCGCAGCAGCAGCAGCAGCAGCGGATCCTGCTGCCTCCAATGCTGCAGGCGGGTCGCAGCAGCGGATGGCAGCCAGCAGCAGGCAGCCAGCAGCAGGTGCTGCGTCGGGCCAGAGCAGCAGCAGCACCAGCTGCAACGCGTTCCCAGAGGAAGCAGGCGCTGCAGCAGGCACGGCAGGTGCATCATCACGCGGCGCTGCTGGCAGGAGCAGCGCTGGCGGTGCAGCAGCAGGAGGACGATCTGGCGGCAAGGGCAGCAGGTCGGTCGGCAGCAAAAGCCACGCGGCAGCTGCTGCGGAGGCATCGGCCGCACCGCAGCTCGAGCCGGCAGCGCCAGCAGTGCAGGACCCGCAGTTCATGCTGGTGGGGTCGATCGCCGGCGTCGCTGCCGTGCTCGCGCAGCAGGCTGGCGCGGGCAACCGCCCAGAGGCCCGGCGGCTGGCGGCGGTGGCGACGGCGGTGCGGGAAGCCAGCGCGCAGCGGCAGCAGCTGCTGCGCAGCGAGGCCGGCCGGCCTGACGCCGGCAGCGGCGGCGGCGGCGAGGAGCTGCAGGCGCTGCGCGGCCACCTGCAGTACCTGCGCGGCGCGGCGAGGGCCCCAGAGGCGGGCGCGGCGGAGACGATGAGGTGGTACTCGCCGGAGCTGGCCGAGGTGCAGCAGCAGCAGCGGGGCGTCGCGGCGGCGCGCGTCGCGCTGCTGGCGCCCGCCGCGGCCGCCGCGTTTGCGCTCGAGGCCGCTGTGCTGGCTGAGGTGGCGCGCAAGGGCGGCGGCGCCGCCGCGGGGGTGGTGCAGGCGCACGTGGGCGCGCTGCTGGGCAAGCGCGCGGCCGGCCTGCTGGCGCCGGTGCGCGACGCCGCTGCTGCTGCTGCTGCTGGCAAGCCGGCAGCTCCACAGCAGCAGCAGGAGCAAGGGGCAGCAAGGGGCGGTGGCGGCGGCAAGGCCGCCGTGCGTGCTGGGTCGCCGCTGCCGCCGCCGGCCGGCAAGAAGCTGCGGCCCCTGGCTGAGTTGAGCTAGGCAGCCCTGCAGGACGACGCCGCTGCGTTGCAGTGACTTGGGTTTTTTGGTTTTGTACATGCCAGCTTTTTACCCTGGCTGAGTTGAGCTAGGCGGCCATGATCCTGCAGGACGACGCCGCTGCGTTGCAGTGAGTTGGGTTTGGGGTTGGGGTTGTGTACATGCCAGCTTGATACTTACTTCAGGCCTGTGCGACCTCTGTTTGGTCTGTTTGGCATCCTGGAGCACTGGGGCTGTGAACGAGGCGATTAGCGACCAGCTGCGGCCCTGCACCGACATGCGCTGTGGGGCTGGAGGTTGGGTATGCACACCATACTTGCTTGCCGTTTGCTGCTGGGTCAGAGTGCTTCTTCTTCTTCACACCATACTACAACACAGCATGGCCGGCGCTGACTGTGCTGCGACCCGGCAGCAACAGCAGGCAGCGTAAGCTTGCTCCAGCAAGCAGCGCATGGACCAGCATGGAACTGCGCAAAGCTGGCATGTGGTGCAGGCGACATCGCCGGGTTGTGCTGCAGTGTGGACTGTATAGCAGCCGCATGCAGGCTAGCTAGCTGTCCTGGACAGCAAACTCTTCACAAGTATCACATTTTGGAAATTCAATGCTGCGAGCCGCGCGGGGTGTGGCGATGCTATGGCGGTTGAGTTGTGCATGTGCGTGTTGACGGTGGCGGTCGTTGGTGCTTGCTTGCCATGGCAGTTGATGTTGCTTGCTTGCTTAGTTCTGAGTGACACGTCTGCAGCCGATTGTTCTGTGATGATGACACTTGCCATAATCCTCGTGCCCACACAGTGCCAGCAACCAGAGATTGGTGGGTTTGGCATGTTCCATGCCGCATGTATGGTGATGGCCTGGCACTTGGTGTGCTTGGTCTTGCAGCGCTTCGAAGCTATTGCGTGTGTTGTCACGCACGCTGAGCGGACAGCAGGGCTGTGGGACCCCTGAGTGACGCGTTGTTGTTACGTGAGTGTCTGCGCCAGGGCTGAAGATCCAGTCCCGTGGTTGTTCGTCAGCCGACGCACCACTGCATGCAATGACCGTGCACGTACTTTTTTTTGTGTTTCTGAACACTGGACCAAGCGTTGCTGTACCTGGGCTGAAAGATCGCACGGCTGCTCGTAGACACGCTGGCACACTAGGTCCAATAACTCGAAGCACCTGCAATCATGTCAGCGTTTACTAGCCGCTCAGCCCGCACAGGATGCAGTGCAAAATGCTCTGGCGTACGGGGCTTTGCGAGCGGCCGTGTGAATGGTTACAGGCTTGCTTCATCTGCGCTGAATTACCAGGAGCGGCGTCGATGCGAGCTGCTGGCTGCCCAATGTACTGCAAACACTCAAGGTGTGTGTAATTGGTGTGCGAGCAGGGCGGGACACTGGAACGGGTGCCACTGGGTGCTGCCATCCTACCGTCTCTGCTGCTGCTGCTGGTGTAGAGCAGGGGCAGTACGTAGAACCTTCAAGACTGGCGCATTGCCATGAGATGCCAGCAGAATGATAACTATGTGATGGCTGTAACCGTTTTTATTGAAGGGACGTGTCATCTGCAACATGGAGCAGTCAGGATCAAAACCTCGTCAGTCGGGATCTGTCAGGCTAGCTAGCAGTGCACAAAGATATGAAACACAATTCCAGTGCTGTGTAGCCAGCCATGGTCATTTCACGGCAGATGCTCTGTTTTGTTCCTGCAAGGCATGCCGAACGTTGGCAACGCATGCAGCTTGACGGCTGTCGCTGACGGGCTGCCTTCTGCTCCACCTCCACTCGTGCGTGGCCACCTGCTGTGCTTTGCAGTTGTAGAGGCAGACGCAGCAGCAGCAGCACCGGCAGCAGCAGCACCGGCAGCAGCAGCACCGGCAGCAGCAGCACCGGCAGCAGCAGCACCGGCAGCAGCAGCACCGGCAGCAGCACAGGCTGATGCATCGCCAATCAGTGCCATGGACATTCGGTGAGGAGCAGCAGCAGCAGCAGCAGCTGCAGCTGCGCTGCTGTGCAGCAGAAGTCGAGGCAACTGCTCAAACTCTGGACCCTGTGATAGCAGTCCATCGTCGCAATTTGCCTCTCAAAAGCTGCTCAAACCTGGATCCTGTGTGTGCGGCCTGCAAGCATGTTGGAGCAGGCCTGTGTGCCGCGCCCGAGTGCACCTGTATGGCATGACACCTGATTGTGCAGCAGTGCACAACACACACACTCAGCAAACACTGCCACCTGCTGGCAAGCCCTCCCCACGCAGCGCACGAGGCTGCCGTCTTGCCTGAGCGTCCTGCCCGACCTACATCACGTACCAAATATGTAGGCGATATGTGTGTGGCAGCGGTGACTGCGCAGCTCATTCCGTATTCGGCTGTATGGTGACGGTCTGCTGCTGCTGCTGCTGTGCATGCCCTGCTGTGCCTTGCGCAGCATCGGCCAGATAACGTCGATTGAGAAGCACCCAGATGCAGACAGCCTGTACGTGGAGCAGGTGAGCCGGGGTTTAGGAGGCCGGGTAAGTGGATGCCGACGGCTGGAGGGTGGCCAGCCTGTGCTGCTTGACCTGGTGCTGGTTGAGGCTAAGTACATGGGTGTGCACGTTGGAATTGGAACAACAGTTTGTGGGTTGCAGCGCGCAGGACACGATGCTGAGGACCCTAGCAGCACAGGGGCGATGCATCGTCTTGGATGGGAAGTGGAGTTGATACACGCTTGCAGCCACGTCCCATTCTGTGCTGCTGCTGCCGCCGCATCGCCTGCATGGCCGCACCATCAAAGTAGGACCCACTGCGCTCTAGGAGCGGGGGTTCAAGCCCTGCTGGTTGCACGGGACGGAAAGGAAGGGAAAATGCAGTGCTGGACGGCGGCTGCAGCAGCAGCGCAAGGTGGCGGTGCTGTGCAACAAGGCACCGGCAAGCTGACATTTTGACACTTGCTGCCGCTGCTGCTGCTGCTGCTGCTGCTGCTGCTGCTGCTGCTGCCGCCCGTCACCCTGCAGCGGGACGGGGGCGAGCTGCAGCCGGATGAAAGCAAGGGGGCATGCCACCCCACCCCCCACCCCCCTCCCTCGCCCCCTCCCACACTGACATTCCGACACTTGCCGCTGCTGCTGCTGCTGCCGCCGCCGCCGCCGCCACCCCGCAGGTCGACGTGGGCGAGCCCGAGCCGCGCACGATTGTGTCGGGCCTGGTCGCGTTTGTGCCGCTGGAGGCGATGGCGGCGCGCAAGGTGGTGGTGCTGTGCAACCTCAAGCCGCGCAGCATGCGCGGCGTGAAGAGCCACGGCATGCTGCTGTGCGCGAGCAACGCCGCGCACGACGTGGTGGAGCCGCTGCAGCCGCCGGCGGGCGCGGCCGTGGGCGAGCGCGTGTGGTTTGGCGACGAGCGCCTGCAGGTGCGCTTGGCGGCGCCGTGGTGACTGCCGCCGCCGCCGTGGTGGCCGCCGCCGCCGTGGGTAGGGCGTGTTGTCAGTGGATGATGGCACTGTGGTCCAAGTGTGTCTGGTCGCCCTGCCTGCCGGCGCAGCAGTACCGGCTGCCGTGCCTGGCTGTTGCTGGCGGGCAAGTGCCGCGCGCCTGCTGGGCGCTGTTGCGCTGTCCCGGGCCGGCCCGTGTCCCGGGGGGTGGTGCTGCAGGGCGCACGGGAGCAGGGGGTGCCGCCACGCCTGTGCTGCGCCGTTTGCGTGCAGCTCCTATGCCTGATGCCCCTGGTCGTTTGAGGGACGTGTGGCCAACCCGCTGCTGCTGCTGCTGCTGCTGCTGCTGCTGCTGCCGCTGCTGCTGCTGCTGCTGCTGCTGCTGCTGCTGCTGCTGCCGCTGCTGCTGCCGCTGCTGCTGCTGCTGCTGCCGCTGCTGCTGCTGCTGTCAACGTGCAGTCGGCTCCCGCCGAGCCCAACCGGGTGCAGAAGAAGAAGCTGTGGGAGGCGGTGCAGCCGGACCTCAAAACCGCGCACGACTGCACGGCCGGCTACAAGGGCCAGACGATGCACACGTCAGCGGGGCCGGTCACAGCCAAGAGCCTGGCGGGGGCCAACATCGCTTGAGCAGGGGTTTAGGGGTTTATGGCGCTGCTGCGGATGTGGTGCACACGTCAGCGGGGCCCGTCACAGCCAGGAGCGTGGCGGGGCCCAACATTGCTTGAGCAGGGGTTTAGGGCTTGTGGCGCTTTTGTGGAGCTGTTGCGGGTGTGATGCATGCGTCAGCGGGGCCCATCACAGCCAAGAGCCTGGCGGGGGCCAACATCCCTCGAGCAGCTGTTGGGTGTTGTGTGGCGCTGTTGCGGCTCCGCTGCCTGCCTTCTAGAATGCCTCTGCCTCTGCCTGCCTTATAAATGCTTCTGCCTGCCTTCTAGGCAGAATTCTGCCAGAGGTGCAGGCGCTGCAAGCAGCGATGCCGATCTGTGTCAAGTCAGGGACCTGTATGCCGGGTTTTGGCAGGCGGTTTTGCAGGCGCCATCTGGTTCAGTCAGGGTCATAGCCATCTGGTTCAGTCAGGGACACGTCAGCAGGCTCGGTATGAGTCATACCGCAGCCAGGAGCCGGCCAAGGCCGACATTCATTAATTGGTGGAGCTGCAGCAGCACTGCTGGCAGACTTGCCGCATTTATCCTTCATGTTTTACAGTGTGTTAGGTGTGTTTGTCTGGACAGCTTAATGACGATGCTGCGTTAAGGTGGTGATGCTGCACTGTCGCAGTGTGGCTGGGTGTGCCACTGTATAACTGTAGTGGTGCCAGATGTTGCAGCTGCACAGCGCTGCTTAAAGTGAGCAGCAGTGGGAGACTGAACAGCAGCAGCTGGCACACTGTCGCGTATTCATTCAAACCGCGCCAGTTACAGTTGTCTGTGGCGGTTGGCGGTTGAAAAGAGAGCAGTTGACCTTGACAGGTTTCTGCCTGAACTTCAGGCCCATTTCAGCAATGTGAGTGCTGCATTTGCTGCATTGTGCTGTGTAATGTTTGCTTTCCTGCAACTCTGTATAAGGGTGCTGCAGCAAAGCAAAGCCCTTGTTGTTGTGACAGCTCCAGTGGTGGGCAAACGAGAGGCTTCCTTGTTGCTGCAGGTTTTGTTGCACAGCACCTGACATGGTATGTGTTTTTTTTACGGTGCGGTGACGTATGCTTAGTGAAATCGCCATTGTCTCGACCCAACAGGCTGCTGCTGCTGCGCGACACAAACTGTGCCTCCAACTTTCCGTAGCAGAGGGCATGTATCAACATCTCTGACCTTTTTCTGTATAATACTTAAGAGCCGCTTTGCACAAAAAAATTGCGACACAGCAGTGTCGGACAACAACACTGGCGTTCAGCTGCAGCAAGCAGCCGAACTCGAACATGGTTCCGCAAAACAAATCTGGATTAACATACAGCAGCCTCTGCAGTGCACGATGGCTGCCGATCAACGCTCTGCGAGCCTCAGAGCGACAACAGCAGCACAGCAGCAGCAGCACTGTCAATCCTGCTGCCTCCCTGCTGCAGCAGGATGCTGCAGCACCTGCGGACGCCTCTCCACTATGCGTGTGGCTGCCGAACGGTCGGCAGTTCCACATTCAGATGGTTGTGAGGCGTGGCAGGCAGCCTGAATGGGCCTTCACTGGCATGGCAGGTGCGGCATGCTGCTGATGACAAGACCATCCGTCCCACATGCTTGCACAGTGCTGCCAATGTTCAGTATGTATGCCCACATGCCTTTCCGGTGTGATAACACAACATATGCGGCGGCAGCAGCAGCAGCAGCAGGGGTGCTGCTGCTCCACCTGCAGATCAGGCGCAGAGCTGTTATACCCACGCAGCACAGCACCTGGAGAACCTCTCGCTGCGCTCTCTGGCTGTTATATCTGCAGCTCTTGTCACATCCGTGATCAAAAGTACGGTCAGCAGCATGGTCCGCCGGAGCACCCAGCTGCAGTTATTGTCGCATCTGTCTTGCGAGGTTTGGTCAGCAGCAGCACCCCTGTTTCTTCACCCCCCACTGCAGGCCTGACTCTCCCCTCAACCCCAACCGTAGTGGCCGAACCCGTCAACGCCGAGTCAGCAGATGCAACAGCAGCAGACGCTGCAGGCCCATTCAGCAGCAGCAGCAGCATCAGCAGCAGCGGCGGCGTTGCTGTGCCAGGTGCAGGGGCTTCGGCTGACCCCTCACATGCCATGCTGCCTTGGAGCTTCTCAGAGCAGCAGCAGCAGCAGCAGCAGCAGCAGCAGCAGCAGCAGCAACAGCCATCAGCAGCTGTGCAAGCTGCTGCCAGGTTACTGGCTGCGCTCTTCGATGCACCAGCGGCGGCAGGGCCCGAGGTACAGCAGGACGAGGTAACACAGGCCGGGCAGCAGCAGCAGCAGCAGCAGCAGCAGGAAAACACGCTGCACTGGCAGGTGCCGCATGACAAAGGTTCAGAGCAAGATGAGGCTCCGCATTCAGGCGAGCGGGTCGTCACAGCACCAGCAGCAGGGGCAGCAGCAGCAGCAGCAGGCCCCCTTGTACCGCCTGGGGGCATGGATAGTGCGCCAGGCACGGAGCAGCTGCAGGAGCTGCTGCTTCCGTGGAGCATGTCTGAGCCTGTTGCAGCAACAACAGCAGCAGCAGCAGCAGCAGCAGTGCCAGTGACAGCCTGGGCTGAAAGTGCAGCAGCAGCAGCAGGAGCAGCAGCAGCAGCAGTCTCTGCTGCACGGGGAGTTCCATGCGCAGCTGCAGCGTTACCAGCGTCGTCAGGAGCAGCAGGTGCAGCAGCAGCAGCAGCAGCAGGTGCAACCACAGCAGCAGGAGCAGCAGCAGCAGCAGCAGCAGCAGCAGCAGCAGGTGCAGCAGCAGCAGCAGCAGCAGGAGCAGCAGGTGCAGCAGCGGCAGCAGCAGCGGGTGCAACCACAGCAGCAGGAGCAGCAGCAGCAGCAGCAGCAGCAGCAGGTGCAGCAGCAGCAGGTGCAACCACAGCAGCAGGTGCAGCAGGTGCATCAGCAGCAGCAGGTGCAACCACAGCAGCAGGAGCAGCAGCAGCGGCAGCAGCAGCAGCAGCAGCAGCAGCAGGTGCAGCCACAGCAGCAGGAGCAGCAGCAGCAGCAGCGGCAGCAGCAGCAGCAGCAGCAGCAGGAGGAGCAGCAGCAGCAGCAGCAGCAGCAGCAGCAGCCAGGGGATCCCTTTGTGCTGCACAAGCACCTCAACAGGTCTGAGTCCGCACTGGTGCAGCGCATCCATGAGGCAGACCACCCATGGAAGGTGGCAGAGCTCGTGAAGCAGTACCATGCTGCGTTCAGCCCGGCCGCCACGTCAGCAGCGCTGGTCAAACTTGAGTCGATGGTCAACTACGTGCTCGTGGCGGCGCTGCAGAGCGACCCGGAGTGTCACGCGCTGCAGCCGGTCAGCCGCCGGCAGCGTGACAGTGTTAGTGACGGTGTTAGTGACACGGCTGTCGGCAAGGGACTGGGCGTCGTGGCTTACTATCAGACGCTGATGGCGCTGGATGAGAACTGGCAGCCGCTGATACAGCAGCAACAGCAGCAGCAGCATCGGCATGGTGTGACAAGCAGCAGCAGCAGCAGCAGCAGCAGCAGCAGCAGCAGTTGGCAGCCTCCGCACAGAAGCAGCAGGAACAGGGAGTGGCCCGGTCCCGTGCACCACAGCATACAAGAAGATGAAGCAGAGGAGCGCACGAGCCTGAATGCAGTGCCAGCAGCAGCAAAGTCAGGGACCGGCCAACCTTCCAGCAGCAGCAGCAGCAGCAGCAGCAGCAGTGGAACCGCTACAAAGCAAGCAGCAGCAGCAGCAGCAGCAGCAGCGGGGGCTTCCCAGCAGCACGTGCGCCGCGTCAATTTCCGCCTGAAGCTGCTGGTGCGCTGCTACCTGCGCTGCATCGACCTGCTGGAAGCTCACTACGCACTCCCCGAGGGCCCTGCAGGAGTTCACAGTCCGGCTGGCGCCCCCAGTGAAGCTCCAGGTGAAGTTGGCGCTGAAGTCCGGCTCCAGCAGCAGCAGCAGCAGCAGCAGCAGCCAGACGCTCGACAAGCTGGCGACGCCAGTGAGCAGCAGCAGCAGCAGCAGCAGCTGGCGCAGGTGTCCAATGCCGCGCTGGTTGCTGCTGCCCGGCTGGCATCGCGGCTGGTGGGGGCTTCGTGCCGGGTGCACGGCTGGTGGGCGAGGGCACGCGGCCAGCTGGTGTGTCGGAAGCTGCCCTGCGAGTCAAAGTGAGCGATGCGTTTGTTGTTCGACTGTTTTTGGCTGTTTTTGGCTGTTCCGTCATCCGGTTCTCCCTCTGGCTCTGTAGATTTGTCATGCTTGCGAGCGCTGGGTGCAGCCGGAGCCGTCTGCACGTCGCGCTGGAGCCCGTCACCCTGAACCCTGAACCCTAGCCTGAACCCTACGTTTGGATCGCCTTGCGTCTTGTGCTTGGCGCTTGCAGGCATCAACCGGCAGCCAAGCTTGGCACAACCGTGTGTGTGGTGCTCCAACCCCAACAGCTTGATGCCGCACCGCCAGAGTACCTTCCTTCCTTCCTTCCTCTCATCTTAAGCCCTAAGCCCTAAGCCCTCTGCTGGTGCTTTGCAGGCAGGAGCTGTTGATGCGGCCAGCCACAGCCGTCAAGCTGCCCCCAATCGCCTGAGATTCATCACACCCTACAGCTCCACACTGAAGCTCAAGCAATGCCAAAACCTCTGTCTGTGCTTGCAGGCAGGAACCTCCTAGGGTTTGAACCTACGACATTTCTAGGATCCCCTTCACTTGCTGCCCTTCCCGAGCCCTTGTCAAAACATTGGCTGAACCCTAAACCCTGCGCTTGTGCTTGCAGGCAGGAACACCAGGGCCAGCGGACGCCGTGGACATTCATATAATACCCTTCACTCCATGCCCCTCCCAAACCCTAACATGAACATTGACTCAACCCTAAACCCTGTGCTGTGGCTTACAAGCATCACTCGTAAGACCAGCGGACGCCGTTGATTTTTCTATGTTCTTATTACTTGATGCCGCTTCCAAACCCTAACATGAACATTGGCTGAACCCTAAACCCCGTGCTTGTGCTTGCAGGCAGGAACCCTGGGGCCAGCGGACGCCGTGGACCTTCCTATGTTCCCAATCATTCCATGCCCATCCAAAACCATTAACATGATAAAATTTACTGAACCTTAAACCCTGCGCTTGTGCTTGCAGGCAGGAACCCTGGGGGCAACGGATGCTGTGGAGATCGCCTACCGCTACCAGCACACCGGCCATGCGCCTGTGGCAGTGCTGGACCCGCTGCTGCGGCGTGTGCGGAAGCAGCAGCAGAAACAGCATGTGCGGCAGCGGCAGCAGCAGCAGCAGCAGCAGGCAGGCCTGCTGGAGCAGCTGAACACGTACCAGTGAGTACTGCAGTGCTGCTGGCGACAAACTTGTCAAAAGACAATGCAATTCACAATGACAAACAGGTGGTGGCAGTGAAACAGCCGAGGTTTGTTCTGGCTCTGCCGCTGCTCGACCTCTGCTTAGAGGCTTCGCCAGCGCACAGCGTTATATAACATGCTATTACCATGTCGTCGTCATTATTACCATCAGCCTGTCTTATGCTTGCTTGCCCTGCAGGCTATGCCAGCTCACCTTCTGTGTCACAAAGAACCCCCAGCTGCGGGTAAGCCCTACACCCTTCACAGCGGCCGTCGTGAACCGCCTGCAAGACCCTGGCATGGTGTCAATGGCCAGACCCTACGACCTCGTCATGCTGTTGCGGCACATCTGCCTGCTAAACCCTGAACCACCAGAGGGCGTGGAGCAGGGTTTAATGCCTCTGGTGGTGTCGAGGATGCCGTGCATGAGCATGCAGGACCTGAGCATGCTGCTGCATGTCGCGATCGAGTGGCAGTTGGAGTGCCGGCATCAGCTGGCTGCGGCAGCAGCCGCGCTGGTGGCAGCAGCGCTGGGGGTGCCGCTGCAGCATGCATCTCCCGCCGCTGCCGCTGCTGCTGCGGCTACTGCTGAGCAGCAAGCTGCGTGCAGCAGTGTGGCCGGAGTAGGCGAGGCACCTGAGCAGCAGCAGCAGCAGCAGCAGCAGCAGCAGCAGCAGCAGCAGCGGCACGACAGCAGCAGCATCACCAGCCCTGCAGCAGCATCTCACGCCACCATGCGGCAAGCAGTCGCTCTCGTGCAGCAGCACGCCGCAACCCACCCCAAGCAGCAGCAGCAGCAGCACGGCCGCACCCGCCCGACGCCCCTCACAGCAGCAGACCCCGTCATCCTGCTGCACCGCTTCAGGCAGTGCGGCTACCGCCCCCCCAAGCCGCTGCTGCTGCAGCTGCTGCGCGCGGTAGGCCCCAAGCTGCACCAGATCAGCCTGCTGCAGGCGGGGCTGCTGTTCCGGGCCATGCACTACGAGTGGAGGGACGCAGACGGCTGCAGGGAGCTGCTGAGGGGCGGCCTGGGGCGATGGATGCTGCCCGACGCAGCAGCAGCAGCAGCAGCAACAGGCGGGCGCGGTGGTGTTGCGTGTGATGCGAGTGCTGGCGCTGGGTCCAGCAGCAGCGGCGGCAGCGGCAGCGGCAAGGTGGTGGTGAGCCGGCGGGTGTTTGGGCTGCCCTACTGGCAGCTGAAGTCGCTGATCGTGGCAGCTGGCAGGTTTGGGCCGCTCGAAGCAGCGGCGGCTGCGGCTTCAGGTGCTGCGGTTGCACAGCAGCAGCAGCAGCAGCAGCAGCAGCAGCAGCAGCAGCAGCAGCAGCAGCAGCAGGTTGCTCAGGGTGAGCCCAGCAGCAGCGCGTCGATTGCAACAGCCTTCATCGGCAGCCTGCTGGACCAGCTGACTCGAGCAGCGCCGTCACCAGCAGTAGCGGCAGCAGCAGCAGCACAATTCGGCCACAGCAGCAGCAACAGCAGCAGCAGCAGCAGCAGCAGCAGCAGCAGCAGTGTCAGACCCACCGGCAGTGGAGCCAGCAGCAGCAGGGCCTCCTGGCAAGCCACCCCCAGCGTGTTGAGCGAGTGGCGGGCTGACATGGTGCTGGCGCTGTTCTGGGCTGCCGCAAGGTTGGGCCTGAGCCCTGAACCGCGGCTGCTGCAGCAGGGATGTGGGGCGCTTGCAGCACGCATGCACCGTCAGGTGAGGCAAAGGTGTCCTGCAAAGTGTCATGCAAGGTGTATTGCAAAGATGCACTATTCGTGCCCGGCAAGGTGTCCTGCAAGGTGTCCTGCAAGGTGTCCCAAACCCTGTCCTGCAAGGTGTCCCGCATGGTGTCTTGCATGCTGTCCCGCATGCTGTCATGCAAGGTGTCCCCCATGGTGTCCTGCATGCTGTCCCGCATGCTGTCATGCAAGGTGTCCCGCATGTTCTCCTGCAAGGCGTCCCGCATGCTGTCATGCATGCTGTCTTGCAAGGTGTCCCGCATGATGACCTGCACGATGTCCCACATGCTGTCCTGCAAGGTGTCCCGCATGCTGTCCTGCAATGTGTCCTGCATGCAGTCATGCAGGGTGTCCCGCATGCTGTCTTGCAAGGTGTCCCGCATGCTGTCGTGCATGCTGTCGTGCAAGGTGTCGTGCATTGTACGCTGTCCTGCAAAACACCTGCATGCTGTCCTGCAAGGTATCCCGCATGCTGTCCTGCAATGTGTCCCGCATGCGGTCCTGCAGGGTGTCCCGCATGCTGTCATGTAAGGTGTCCCACATGATATCATGTAAGGTGTCCCGCATGCTGTCCTGCAAGGTGTCCCGCATGCTGTCGTGCAACATGTCGTGCATGCTGTCCCGCAAGGTGTCCCGCATGGTGTCCTGCAAGGTATCCCGCATGCTGTCGTGCTATGTCTCACGTATGCTGTCCTGCAAATTGTCCCGCA
Source organism: Scenedesmus sp. NREL 46B-D3 (assembly GCA_014080715.1). Classification (NCBI taxonomy): domain Eukaryota; kingdom Viridiplantae; phylum Chlorophyta; class Chlorophyceae; order Sphaeropleales; family Scenedesmaceae; genus Scenedesmus; species Scenedesmus sp. NREL 46B-D3. The sequence continues at coordinate 379,623 of JACERP010000061.1, forward strand.
TGCTGTCTTGCAAGGTTTCCCGCATGTTGTCCTGCATGCTGCCCCGCATGGTGTCCCGCATGCTGTCCTGCAAGGTGTCCCGCATGCTGTCCTGCAGGGTGTCCCGCATGCTGTCCCGCATGCTGTCCCACATGCTGTCCTTCGGGGTGTCCCGCATGCTGTCTTGCAAAACGTCCAGCATGCTGGCCTGCAAGGTGTCCCGCATGCTGTCCCGCATACTGTCCTTCATGGTGTCCCGCATGTTGTTCTGCAAAACGTCCAGCATGCTGGCCTGCCAGGTGTCTCGTATGCTCTCTTGCAGGGTGGCCCGCATTGTGCCAGGCGTCATTTCAGGTCTCCAGTGCGGGATGGCGCGGTCAACACTGGTATATGTGCTGTTGACGCTGCTGCTGCTGCTGCTGCTGCTGCTCCTGCTGTGTGCAGGCATGCTGGTTGCTGCTGTTGCCTAGGCACTGAGCATGTGTCGGAAGGTCAGCCTACGCACTGACACTGCCCAAGCCCACAATGTTGCTGCTGATGCTGCTCCTGCTGCCTGCAGGTCTGCTGGTGCTGCTGTTGCCTGGGCGCTGAGCATGTGTCGGGAGGTCGGACCAGGCACTCACATTGCCTTAGCCCACAGCACTGCTGCTGCTGCTGCTGCTGCTGCTGCAGGTTGGCAGCCACGAGGTGGTGCACCTGGTGTGGGCAGCGGCAGTGCTGGGGCTCAAAGATGCAGCCCTCCTGCAGAGGCTGTGCGGGGTTTTGGTGAGGCACGCCGGAGCCCTACACCCCAGGTCCATCGCAAGTGAGTGGCTGCATACAACCCAAGCTGCAGCAGCGGTAGCAGTTCAACAGAGCAGGCATGCATGTCAGTTGCATGATTGTCGTTTGTTGCTGACATCAACACACAAGAGCATGCAGCTGCACAGGGCAGCGCACTCGGCATTATATGAGGCTGCCACACTGCCACAATGTTGCTGCGCTGTCAGCCCCCAGTACACAGCTCTGCTGCTGCTGTCTTTTTTCCCTTGTGGAAACTGCTACTCACCGCCGCCATGTGCTGCGCCGCACTCTCCTTGCCTCCCCGCAGGCGCCGCCTGGGCGCTGGTGCAGCTGCGCTGCCCCCACACCGCCGCGCTGTCGGCACTCAGCGACAGCCTGCTGTCTGGCAGCGAGCTGGCGCCCAGCCACCAGCAGCTGCGGCAGCGTACATGGCACAGGCAGCAGCAGCAGCAGCAGCAGCAGCAGCAGCAGCAGCAGGAGGAGGGGCAGGGTTGCCTGCATGCTGACGACGCAGATGAACCGAGTTCAGCTGGCAGCAGCAGCGGCGGCAGGGGTACGTACACGTTCCGCAGCAGGCAGAAGCCGACACCCACTTGGCAGGAGCTGCAGTGGGATGCAGATGACAGCAGCAGCAGCAGCAGCAGCAGTAGCAGCAGCAGCAAACCTGGCAGCAGCAGCAGCAGCAGCAGCAGCAGCAGCAGCAGCAGTGGTGGTGTGCTTGCCGAGCACCCTCGGGTGCGGCTGCTGCAAGGCCCTCATCTGGCAAAGCTCGCCAGCAGCTGCGTCATGGCTGGCTGGGCGCCGCCGCAGCTGCTGCTGCTGCTTGCGGTGCGGGCTGTGGAGGTGATGCAGGAGATGGACGCTGCCAGCTTGGCGCAGGTGAGGGTTCAGCGTGGTGCGGGACAGGGTTTAGTGGTGTTCAGGGGTTTTGTAAGTGTTGTGTTCTGGCGGTGCAAGTTGTGGAGGTGATGCAACAGATGGACGCTGCCAGCTTGGTGCAGTTGGGGGTTGAGCGTTGTGCGGGAGAGGGTTTAGTAAGGTTCAATGGGTTTGTGAGTATTGTGTTCTGGCGGTGCGAGGTGAGGGAAAGGTGTGGGGCTTGAAATCTGTCAGCGTGGCACAGGTAAGCGGTCGGGTCGGTGCTTTTGTACCTACTCATGTAGAGGGGTTGCACGTCGGAAGGAGGGTACTGAGTATGGCAGCTGAGTAATGAATTCAAGACTGCAGTTTTGCGACCCACGGCTTTGCGACATCTGGTGTTGCTCTGTCGTTGTGTTGGCCTGCAGCAGATCTGGGCCTACGCTGCAAGCTGGCGAATGCCCCACCACACACATGCTGCAAGCCTTGTGTCGATTGCATTGCATCTATTCAGGATCCAGGGTTTAGGCTGTTCAAGGCCCCGACAGCGCCGGCGTCGCGGACCTTCCATTGGTGTCCCTGCTGCTGTGTGTGTGCCCGCAACTGATGCCGGCGTAAGCAGCAGCCAGCTAATGACTGCCCTACCACACTCACGCGTCTTTAGTCAAAACGCTGGGGGTAACAATGCATTCGGTCTACATGTAAGATGTAGTCATTGGTGGACATGTAACATTCAACAGCAGAATCCAATGTACAAATAACAACACAACTGATGACGTGCTGGCTCACCATCCTGCTGTTCTTCCTGCGTCATGCCCACCCGCAGCTGATGTGGGCGTATGCAGCAGCCAGCTGCCGCGTGCCCTACCTCACCCTTGCCGCTGCTGCCAGGTCAGCAGACCTGGCTCGGGGCCAGGCCTTCAGCAGCAGCAAGCAGCCGCTCGCGCTGCTGGGCGCGTTCAGGGCTTTAGGGCTCAGCCAAAGTGAGGCAGACGGGGGGTTAGCCGCGGAGGTGCAGCGGCTGAAGCAGCAGGAGGCAGCGGCAGCAGCTGTCGCTGGCACAGGCGGGGCTTTGGGGCACAGCAACAGTGAGGCAGACGGGGGTTTAGCCGCGGAGGTGCAGCGGCTGAAGCAGCAGGAGGCAGCGGCAGCAGCAGCAGCAGTGGCTGGCACAGGCGGAGCTCTGAGGCACAGCAGCAGTGAGGCAGCAGCAGCTAACTGCTGAGGTGCAGGGGCTGGAAAAGCGGGCCGCAGTGGCAAGTCCCCCCGGCACCTTGGGCCAAGTGCGACACTCCAGCTGCAGCAGTAAGGCGAGACAGTCGGCTGGAGGCGGAAGGGCAGAGGCTGCGATAGCAAAGAGGCAGCAGCAGCAGCAGCAGCAGCAAAATGGTTTATGCGAGCCAAATTATCGTCGATGCGCAGCAACAGTGGAGAGAGTGGAGGCCGACGGTTGGCGGGCAGCAGTGGTACAGCTGTACCTGCAGATTCAACTGCAGACTCAACAAACGAGAGGAGCATGCGCGCAGCGCCTCATGATCTGCTAGGTCACGGTGCTGCTGCTTGTTGCGGTGTTTCAACAGGAAAAGGGTTGTAAGAAGGCGTGTGTTGCAACGGTCACAGTTGAGATGTTACACGACGGAAACATTGCCCGTCTTTCGAGCCAATGACACAGGCTCATTGGGCAACCACTAAGGCATACATGCAGCCCCCCACCACAAACCACACACATTTTCTGCTTCTCCTGCTTGTTGCGGGGGAAATGTGAACTGCGGGAAGGCCACCAAGAGCAAGTGTCACTGACAGCTGGTCGACATGTTGTGCTGGGCTACGTCAAGGACTACACACGAGTTGAAGACCGTCAGTGCTCGCTCCCCGCTATCATGGCCGTGCGCAGCACTGACCAGATTGCTTTTTGAGTGCAGGTAATACTAGAGACACTAGCAAGGAGAAGAAGCAGAGCTCTTTAGTTCAAGACACCCATGGTGGCGGGGGCCCCACTTTACCATGTGAGTGCCGCATCGGCTGCATTGAAATGTGTGACATGTATTCTTGCAATCCTTATCAATGTATGAAGCGTACGACCTTCTTGGTGTGCGCCCCGCGTCGTCGCCTGGCTCCTGTTTGGAGCGGACGGCGTTGGGCAGTGTCTCCGTAAATCTGTAGACTTAGACCGCCCGACGTGATAGTTGAAATTAGAACAGTCTCAAGCCCAGATCTGCCGCATGGCGCAGCCAGACAGCAAGCAGCCTTGTCAGATCTACACTGCAGACACGCGTTGCTTGCATGCTAACATTTTCACTATGTTCCGTGTGCAATAGATAAACAACAATGGGGAGCGCTGAACACCCGTTGCAGCATCAACAGCGAAAGGCCAGCAGTGTAACTTTGAACAGCAGCAGCAGCAGCAGCAGCAGCAGACAAGAGTCATCATCATCATCATATTACCCATTCAAGCCATAGCATCAGCGCCATCGGCCCCGCGCCCCACCGGGGCGGAAAGAGGAGGGAGCACTGCTCCAGAATGTTTGCATGCATTACGCACATCCCAAGACTTGACAAGAAAAGCAGCAATACACGGTGACACCATCCGACATCTTCCAGAACTGCCCCAAATATCATCAGATACAAAACGCAACACCTTGATTGACGAATCAGCCATGGACAAAACGCTGCGCAACTTTTCAGCGCAACCAGGCAGGGATCTGATCTCAGCAAACATATCATCCCTCTGAGCAGAAGTAGCAGGGCAATCAAACATGAAGTGTGACAAAGACTCAACTTCTGCACCACAACAAGGACATCCTGAAGTGGAGTTAGCTCTGCGACCGCCAAACTGACTAGTACGCTCATGTACACACAGACAACCCATACGAACACGCAACAGCAATTCAATACCACGTGGAATTGCCACTGAACGCAAGTACGGCCTAGGCCTCCTGAAACCCATAGCATCAACATGAGTGGGATGCACATGAGCCACATACCGACTCAGAGTGGAGTGTTCCAACGTTTCACATGCAATCCTTTCAGCATGTAGTGTCCTGACCTGCTTGTTGACATGGCTCTTGCACGCACTGGCTCTGCCTTCCGCGGTCACAACATTCACACCATACTTGCACAGCAGGCTCTGCACATACTTGTGCCACGGTGTCACCGCCACAGCACCACTAGGACGCCTCCATTCAGCTGTAAACACTTGATTTGGCAGCCGAACGCCCTGCATACGCTGAATCCTGTAGTAGTACTCCAAAGCCCTCTGATGAAGCCACATATGCAACGGTTTCACACCCCATTCTGCCAAGAGAGCTGAAGAGCATGGGCGCTCCTTGCCACAGCGCATTGCGCATTTGATGATGTCTGTCTGCACTTTGTCAATCAGCTGCAGTTGCCTAGCTGTGGACGGAAACCAAACCTCACTGCCATATTCGACAATGGGACGGACACACGTCAGCAACAGTATGCGTTTAACCTCCACACTGATGCTGCGGCTCTTCCAAATTGGCATGAGCGCACCCTTCACACGTTGCACCTTAGCCAGCATCTTCTCAAAATGTGTGGTCCATGTACAGGTATTGTTGAACCACAGGCCAAGATAGCAGTACTCCGATACAACAGGCACAGGGACATTGTTCCAAACAATGCCGGAGTCGACCAGCTGGCTGGTCTGTCTTGCTGGCAGCACATGCATGACGGCAGACTTCAAGCTGTGGAGCTTGAAGCGCCACTGGCAACTGTAATTGTAAACAGTTGCAGCCACAGCCTGAACTTCAGACAGAGACCTGCAGACAGCAACAAAGTCATCAGCCTGCATGGCTGCCACAACTTGGCCTGCAGGTTCGTCACCAGGGCCCATGAGGGTAACGCCAGGGTGCTTTGCATGCACGTCACGCAGCAAGTCGTCGATAAACAACAGGTACAGTGTGGGCGAAATAACATCACCCTCATGCAGGCCAAGGTCGCAGGTGAACCTATCCGTGGTGCAACCCTCATGAGACACCACACGCTGCGCGCCCTGATACAAGTTGTACAAGACACGGAACATCTTGCCACGCACACCCTTATCCCACAGCTTCTGGAACAAGCCATCAAGCCAGACCGTAGGGAATGCCTTGAAAGTGTACAGAAAGTGTCAACAAACAACACATATGACTCCTTTCCCTCAGCTTTCCTGCCATTAAGGACCTCGCTGAGCACGCTTTGATGGTCAGCACAACTGCGCTTGGGGCGGAATCCGTTCTGACTCTCGTGCAGCAGCGGCGCCGCTGCTGCTGTAGCAGCAGTTGCGCGTGGCTGCTGCTGCTGCTGCTGCTGCTGCTGCTGCTGTTGTGCTGAATGCTGGCCTTGCATCTGCTGCTGCTGCTGCTGCTGCTGCTGTGCTTGTGTTTGCTGCTGCTGCTCCTGCTGCTCGCCCTCTGCAAACTTGATAAGGCGCTGATTGAGGACGCTGGTGTAGAACTTATAGAGCACGCTGAGCAGGGTGATGCCGCGGTAGTTGCCTGGGTCTGTCAGATCGCCCTTCTTAGGCATGCTGACGACTGTCCCCGGAGCAGACAAGAGTAACGATAGGCAACTTGCAGGCATACATGCATCCCCCCACCACAAACCACACACATTTTCTGCTTCTCCCGTTTGTTGCGAGAAAAAAAATTTCAAGAAAATAGCTGCGGGAAGGCCACCAAGAGCAAGTGTCACTGACAGCTGGCACAAGTATGTGCAGAGCCTGCTGTGCAAGTATGGTGTGAATGTTGTGACCGCGGAAGTCAGAGCCAGTGCGTGCAAGAGCCATGTCAACAAGCAGGTCAGGACACTACATGCTGAAAGGATTGCATGTGAAACGTTGGAACACTCCACTCTGAGTTGGTATGTGTGTAGTGTGGAAGTTGCAGCATTGTGCTGTTGCTGTGCGCTGCTGTTGGTTGTTACATTCCAGCCGTAACACATGCACAGATCTGTGCCTGCCTATAGCCAGCGCACCCGCCACAGCCCACTGTTGGGTGTTAGGTTAAGAATACAGGCTCATTGGCAACGTGTGCTATCGTTTGCTGTTCGGCCTTGTGAAAAGAAGTAAAGAGTCTGTTTGCACCCAACCCCCGCACACGCGTCTGCGATTTATGAACTGAGCAACCCCATTGAAAAAACATTCTCAATTTAACATGATGCTCATGTGCATCCCACTCATGTTGATGCTATGGGTTTCAGAAAGCCTAGGCCGTACTTGCGTTCAGTGGCAATTCCACGTGGTATTGAATTGCTGTTGCGTGTTCGTATGGGTTGTCTGTGCGTACTAGTCAGTTTGGCGGTCGCAGAGCTAACTCCACTTCAGGATGTCCTTGTTGTGGTGCAGAAGTTGAGTCTTTGTCACACTTCATGTTTGATTGCCCTGCTACTTCTGCTCAGAGGGATGATATGTTTGCTGAGATCAGATCCCTGCCTGGTTGCGCTGAAAAGTTGCGCAGCAATTTGTCCATGGCTGATTCGTCAATCAAGGTGTTGCGTTTTGTATCTGATGATATTTGGGGCAGTTCTGGAAGATGTCGGATGGTGTCACTGTGTATTGCTGCTTTTCTTGTCAAGTCTGGGATGTGCGCAATGCATGCAAACATTCTGGAGCAGTGCTCCCTCCTCTTTCCGCCCCGGTGGGGCGCGGGGCCGATGGCGCTGATGCTATGGCTTGAATGGGTAATATGATGATGATGATGATGATGATGATGATGATGATGATGATGATGATGATGATGACAGCTGGTCGACATGTTGTGCTGGGCTACGTCAAGGACTACACACGAGTTGAAGACCGTCAGTGCTCGCTCCCCGCTATCATGGCCGTGCGCAGCACTGACCAGATTGATTTTTGAGTGCAGGTAATACTAGAGACATTAGCAAGGAGTAGAAGCAGAGCTCTTTAGTTCAAGACAGCCAGGAGCCGTAAAATCCGTTCTGTTACAGCCATGATGGAGGGAGCCCCACGTGGGCCTGATCAGTGAACACAGTGTGAGCAGCAGTAGGCCCCTGCAGTGGCATGCGGCATGCCTTGAGGGCGGCGCACATGCAATGCGCTGAACTGGGCCGTGTGCAGACGTTCTGTGTACACCACTTGGCATGTGACTGATCATGCGAGGTCCAATTGTCAATTGTATGGCCTAAACCCTAAACCCCTAAACCCTAAAACCCTAAACCCTAAACCCTAAACCCTAGAGTAGTGTTGTTGTTGTTGTTGTTGTTGTTGTTGTTGTTGTTGTTGTTGTACTGGATGCATCACGTGCGCACTTGTAAATAGAAGTGTAGTTCATCAATGCCAACCTCGTAAGTTTGTGACGCCAGTTGCCGGCTGGGTGGGGCAGGGGCGGGGCAGGGGCGGGGCAAGGGTGCGGCATGGGTGGGGCAAGGGGGGGCTTCAGCTGGAGCGGGGGTGAGTCACACCACGTCAATGCAATGTACTGTATCTCAGCTGCGATGATGTTGATTGGCCACCCAACAGTGTGGGGCAGACCCAATTGTATGGCCTTCACTGCACACTACTCTCAACAACGATGGCGCTGATGCTATGGCTTGAATGGGTAATATGATGATGATGATGACTACTCTCAACAACCTCCAGTGTTGGCTTTAAACGCTTCACTTGTTGCTCTTGTACTAGAAGCATCACGAGCGCGCTTGTAAGAAGACGCAATTGTAAGGCCTCTACTGCACACTACTCTCAACAACTTCCAATTTTGCCTATTAACTAATGCTTCTGTTGTTGCTGTTGTACTAGATGCATCACGGCTCAACGCTGTGGTGACGCACATGCCAAATCTCACCGTCACAGCACAGGGTACACACGCATACGGTTGCACACGAGGGTATTCCGGGCCCTCCGACGGAACATTAGTACAAGGATATGTCTGGTAAGGGCTTGAATGTATTAAACAAAACGCCGAACGGTACCACGGCAGTTGTTACTTTTGACGTGCCCGAGGCAGGACTAACCCGCCTGAAAGTTCACAGCTGCAGCTGCCTTTTCCGTCTTGGTTGAATTGAAGTATTAACGTCTACCTAGATTTTGCTTTTCTGTGAACTTTATTATCAGCATGGCGTGTCTGGAAAATGCCGAGGAGCAGATATCCAACGCGCTGCACAGCTGCCCCGTGTTGTGCACGCACCTGGGCCTGCAGGGCTTGGCTCGCCTGGCCACGGGCAGCAGCAGCCTCAAGAAAGACATACATGCCGTGATATGCAGAGAGCCGCTCGCTTTCTTGGATGCTGCGCTGGACACAGCACGTGGCAGTGGGCAGCAGCACGAGCACCACCAGGCAGTGGCATGGCTAGCAGCGCTACTGCTACGCCAAGCGCCTGACATTTCAGCGCAGATTACGAATCGCCTTCTCGCCCTTCCAGCAGTGCCCATGGACTGTGCGCAGCGCCTGGTGTCAGTTGGCATGCGCATCACTTATGCGGGCCTGCTGAAGGCAGCTGGCGACATGGTGGCAGGAGTGGAGGTGTGGGTGCAGGCCCAGCAGCAGCTGGGCATTCAAAGCGACATCCCGGCAGTGGCAGTGGCCATTTGCTGTGGCGATGACTTTGTGAGTGTCAAATGGCATTCTGCAGATCCTGTCTTTTGTTTCTGAGCCCTTGAATTTGATGACCCATTCGGTGGGCAGCAGCAGTAGTAGCAGTAGCAGCAGCAGTAGCAGCAGGATCCTTGTTCCACACAAGTATACCACAGCATGTAGCACAACCTGTTTTCACACACACCTTAGCAATTTGAACACCTCCTTCAGCACTCCTTCAGGCGGTGAGGGGCTGTGTCTGCCACTTCTGCTATTGCCGCCACCATTGTTGCTGCTGCTGCTGCTGCTGCTGCTGCTGCTGCTGCTGCTGCTGCTGCTGCTGCTGCTGCTGCTGTGTATTCAGGCCCGCATCAGGTGGCCTGCGAAAGGTGGCAGTGCCCTGCTGCAGCTGGCCCTCAACTGCAGCAACCCAGCAACAGCAACAGCAGCAGCCCACTGCATGCCACTCACAGTTGCAGCAGCAGCACGCCGCATGCGATGCGCCTGCTGCTACCCCAGTTTCGATTCTAAGGCTGCAGCTCAGCACACAGCCTGGACTGTGGACGACCTCATGTCACCCACAGGTTACCTGTTTTGCATACCCGCTGCAGCTGCTATCAGCAGTGCAGATGTAACAAGCCTGCTGCAGGCAGCCTTTCTGAAGCCTTCGAGCCACAGAGCAGTAAGTAGCATCAAAGACCTGATGTATCTCCTGCCAGCATTCAGCCAGCTGAACAGCACAGAGGTGGCTCAGCTGCTGCGTGCAGCTGCAGAGCGCTGCCGCAGTGACGGTTTCTCTCATTATCCTTTTGCGCATGCGTTCACGTCCCTGTGTGGGCTGCCAGCTGCGCAGCAGCTCAGCACTGAGCAGGTCCTGCAGCAACTGAAGATCGCGGTACCGGACAATGTGGGGTACACGAAGGCGCTGTGCTTGTTGCCGGCAGCACAGCAGCTCAGCAGGGAGGCGGTTGCGCAGCTGCTGCAGGCAGCTTTTAAAGGGAGTAGCCTGCAGTGCTTTGAGGTGCTGTCAAGTCTGGCAGCAGCACAGCAGCTCAGCAGCGAGTCAGCGGTGCAGCTGCTGGAGGCAGTTGTTGTGGATGCCACTAGCTTAGAGGGCCTGCTGTTCACTGCAACCCTGCTTTGAGCAGTTGTGCAAGCTGCCAGCAGCAAACCAGCTCAGCAGTGAGCACATCATGTAGGCTTTAGATGCCGCTGTGAAGCACGGCAATGCTAAAAGAGTGAAGCGGCTCTGCGAGCTGCTTGCAGCAAAGCAGCTCAGCAGGGAGGCAGTGGCAGGGCTGCTGTGCACAGCTGAGCAGCACGGCAACTTGAAGCAGAAGCATAAGAAGTGCGCTGCACCCCTGCGTATGCTGCTGGCTGCAGCAGGCTGATAACTGGGGTCGTTCCGTTGGGATGGCCGGCTTGCTGCTGCCGTGACGCACGGTGTTGCTACAGCAGCATGCGGGTGTGCTTCTGTTGTGGAAAGTACCGATGCATGTTGTAGGTCCCCAGACATGGTTACAGATGTGCGGCATAACTTGCAGTCCTTGCTTCTGCGAGCCGCAAAGCCGCAACATGCATTTGGATCCCGTGTCATGGCAGCCATTTTGTGCACGGGTATACCACCCGCTCAATCAAGCCTCTGGCACCGTCAGACGCTGGCTGAGCCGTGAAGCTAGGCAGCGCTGGATGCATACAGCAGTGGTGCAAGGTGTCATTGAGGAAAGCAGCTCACCACTGCAGCAGTGTCGGGGCTGCTGTAAGTAGATGTGTACACTACGCTGGGGTATTGCCAGCACTGGACTGGCACGCCCCCTGTCTGTGCCCATGACCCCAAAAGTCGTTGTGGGTTGTCAGTCGCAGTGGGTCCATGTCGTGATGCAACATATTTTGTTTGTGCCACAAACCACGGTGGTTGAAACCGCGCATGTGCTTCGCCGTGCTTAAGCAAGTTTAACAATACAACTGGTAAGGTCTTGAAAGCATACAACCCAACACCAACCGGTATTGCGGTAGTTGTCACTTATGACGTGCCCGAGGCAGGACGAACCCGCCAGGAAGCTCAAAGCTGCAGCTGGCTTTTGCGTCGTTGTATATTTCTACGATCAGCATCTGCCTATAATACGCGGTTGGTGTGAAAGTTTTCCAGCATGGCGTGTCTGGAAATTGCCGAGGAGCAGATATCCAACGCGCTGCACAGCTGCCCCGTGTTGTGCACGCACCTGGGCCTGCAAGGCTTGGCTCGCCTGGCCACGGGCAGCAGCAGCCTCAAGAAAGACATGCATGCCGTGATATGCAGAGAGCCGCTCGCTTTCTTGGATGCTGCGCTGGACACAGCACGTGGCAGAAGGGTGCTTAGACTCCCCTCAACTCCTGTCACACCCCTTGTAGCGGAGGGGTAAACGGTGGAAGTTAGTGAATCTGCTTGCACAGCTGTGTTGTACGTGGTCTAAAGGGGCCAAATCAACATAGTGGAAAAGAAAAACTTCTGCTAACTCCCAACTTCCATAATTCTGGGCTCTCCCAGTAGATTTTACCTCCTGACTTTCTGCTGAAAGCCTCATGTCAGGAATTTAGGGGAAGTTAGTGACACAAGCCAGGAAGTTAGTTGTTGCCAGGCCACTAGTGCTATCTGACATCATTTCCAGGGCACAGGCTACTCTTACCCACTATGGGCAAAACGAGCTTCTCACCTATGGGCAAAAAGATCTGCATAAGCGTTTCTTACCACCATTGTTATGTACCTTTTACCCTCTCATGCAATGAGCTTATGTGTTTACGCCTCCTTATCCCTTTACCATGCAAGGTCCTACATAATATCTGTAAGCACCTGTAAAAATTGCTCGTAAGCTGCGGGAAAATACATTTTATGCTCTTACAGTTGTAAACTACAATCCTCCCCACATAAACTGCTTTATGCTTGCTTACCTTTTCATAGCATTTTCAACTTTGGTTACTTAGCATCTTAAGAAATGTGATGTAATGTAAGAAAGCTCATGTCATTAGAAATGAACATTGCAGCACCTCGCCTTGATTTATGATGAAGTAGTTACAATGCAGCCACACACGCAAGCACGTGCTCACACTACAAACCCAGCCTAGCATATGCGCATGCGACCCAAGGGTCCGGAACCTGCACGCACGTGTGCAATACACATGCACAAGCACGCGCAGACACGTACGCACCCAGCCTAACCAAGGAAACCTTGGAGCCAAAACACCACACACGCGCGCACTGACACATCATGCATGCAGGCATATGCAGCTAACACCCCCAAGTCCGTGGCTGTTTGCACTAACTTCCTGCTTTTGCCTTACCACTATATCCCACTAGCTCCCAACTTCCCCTGTTTCAACCCTGCCCACTGAAAGTTAACTCCCAACTTCCGCTGATTTCCCACCCTTTTTGCAATATGTTGGAAGTTAGTGGAAGCTTAGCACATAGACATCCCTCTGAGGCATGTAGAGCATTTCTGTCGTTTTACATTCACTAATTTCCATCATCTACCCCTCTGCTACAAGGGGTGTGACAGGATCTAAGGGGAGTCTAAGCACCCTTCGTGGCAGTGGGCAGCAGCACGAGCACCACCAGGCAGTGGCATGGCTAGCAGCGCTACTGCTACGCCAAGCGCCTGACATTTCAGCGCAGATTAAGAATCGCCTTCTCGCCCTTCCAGCAGTGCCCATGGACTGTGCGCAGCGCCTGGTGTCAGCTGGCATGCGCATCACTCATGCGGGCCTGCTGAAGGCAGCTGGCGACATGGTGGCAGGAGTGGAGGTGTGGGTGCAGGCCCAGCAGCAGCTGGGCATTCAAAGCGACATCCCGGCAGTGGCAGTGGCCATTTGCTGTGGCGGTGACTGGGTGAGTGTCAACTGGCAATCTGCAGATCATGTCTTTTGTTTCCCGGCCCTTGAAACATATGTTTACAAGTTTACAAGTCTTCACAAGTATTTCAGCAGTACTAAAGTAATAGTATTACTTCCGTGCGTAGGTAAGAGAAGGACACGGACAGGCCTGGTGAAAGCCTGAGAGTTCTCTTGTGAGAGCTCATCCCCGTCCTACAACACATTGAATTGCATGATCTATTCGGTGGGCAGACGCGTGTTTTGCATGAGTAGCCCACAGCATGCAGCACAACCTGTTGTTGACACATCCCTTGGCAAACTGACCACATCCTTCAGCATCACCTTTATCGCTGAGGGCCTGGACTTTTAAAGACAAAGAATGAAGGGACTTTACTTCTGTTGTTGCCACCACTACTGTTGACGTTGCTGCTGCTGCTGCTGCTGCTGTCTTGTCAGGCCCGCATCAGGCTGCTCGCAGAAGGTGGCAGTGCCCTGCTGCAGCTGGCCCTCAACCGCAGCAACCTAGCAACAGCAGCAGCTCGCTGCATGCCCTTCACAGTTGCAGCAGCAGCACGCCGCATGCCGGCATTGCTGGAGGTGGATGCTGTGCTGACAGCAGCAACAGTGCGGGTCTGCTGCTGACAGCAGCAACACGGCAGCATCATCATCATCATCATATAATTCATTCAAGCCACAGCATCAGCGCCATCGGCCCCACGCCCCACCGGGGCGGAAAGAGGAGGGAGCACTGCTCCAGAATGTTCGCATGCATTGCGCACATCCCAAGACTTGACAAGAAAAGCAGCAATACACGGTGACACCATCCGACATCTTCCAGAACTGCCCCAAATAAACTCAGATACAAAATGCAACACCTTGATTGACGAATCAGCCATGGACAAAACACTGCGCAACTTTTGAGCACCACCCGGCATAGATCTGATCTCAGCAAACATACTATCCCTCTGAGCAGAAGTAGCAGGGCAATCAAACATCAAGTGTGACAGCGATTCCTCTTCTGCACCACAACAAGGACATCCTGAAGGCAAGTGGACTCAACTTCTGCACCACAACACGGCAGCATGTGGAAGCAGTGCAGCACATGGTGCGGCTGGCTATCGTGCAGCAGCGCATGGATGCAGGAGCGCTGGAGGCTATGATGAGACAGCTGCTTGAGCACGGTCATGCTGAAACCATGGACGTGTTGTTTCAGCTGCCAGCAGCAGCTCAGCTCAGAAGCGATACAGATGCAGTGATGCGCCTAATGCTGGCAGCAACCCAGAGTTTCGCATTCGAGGCTGCAGCTCAGCTGTGCAGCCTGGCAGCAGCTGAGCAGTTGAGCAGCAAACAGGTTGAAACCTTGCTGCACGCATGCATGCAGGACAACAAAGTTGTAGGTCATTTGAGCAGTGGTTACATGCGCGCAAGTACGTCCGAGGACGAGGAACAGCAGCCCGCAGGCACTGAGCAGGCAGCACCTGCTCGGCGCAGCACAGGTCAGCAGCAGGGCTGCAGGCACAGCCAACGCTCCAACAACACCAGGCCCAGCCGCAGGACCCTGCAGCATCGCCGCCACCGCCCCAACAGGACACCGGTGCAGCCAGGTAGCAGTGGATTGGTGTGCGGCGTCCTCAATGTGAACAACATGCCCAAGGCAGGTCAAAGCCTGGTGGAAGTTTGCCAATTACTCAAAAATCTGCGCTGCGACATCATGGGCTTTGTGGAAACCAAGGAGGCGCCAGGGAAGCTGCGGCCTGCCGATCTCATTCCGGGCTACACATACATCAGTAAGGCCAGGCCTCTTGGGGAGAATGGGTGTGCCAGTGGTGGTGTTGCGGTTGCTGTGCATGCCGCTGTTGCCAACGCTGTGAAAGTGTTTGCTTTTGCTGATCAGCAATACGAGGATGCACTGTGGCTAGTGATGCCAGGGCAGAATGGTTGCTCCTAAACTGTTTATTGGAGTGGTGTATATGCCTGATATGAAAAAGCATGCGCCAGTGAGGAGGGCTGCTTACTCAGCGCTGCAGGAGAACCTCGCATACCTGTCGAGCAGAGGCTCTGTGTTGATCATGGGTGACTTCAACGCCAGGGTCGGGCAAGGTGCAAGCCCCACAGATCGCATTGGCATGCATGGCGAAACAACCACAAACAACAATGGCGAACTCCTTCTCTCGCTGCTCAATGCCGTCAATCTCTACTCACTGAATGCCTGCACAGCACCCACCTCTCCCCACCAGCACATCACATGTGACAGGTCCCACAGGGGCACCGCGCGGAGGTCCCTCAATGACTACATCATTGCGTCTGCTGACATTCCTATGCCGTGCCAAGCTGCCGCCAGGCCAACAGCCAAGGTTGGGCCATACACAGTGGGTTCTACTGACCACCTGCCAGTGTCTGCTTGCATTCAAAGGCCTGTGGCACGTCGCCCTGCAAAACAGGTCAAGCTGCGCCTCAATGCACAGCCGAATGATTTCAAAATGCGCAATGGGGAGCAATCGGCCGAACTTGAGGCGTACCAGGAGGCCCTGGCACAGCTGGGCGCTGCTTATACGCCCACTATTACCGTGCTACAACAGCAGGTTTCTGCAGCTCAACTTACGGCCAATGCTGCAGTACAACAAGCACATGCGCAGCTGCTGGGAGCGCTTCGTCAGGCGGTCAATGCCAGTTTCGGGTTTAAAAGGGTCTGGGTTGGCAAGTCCTTCCCGTGGTGGACACAGGAGCTGACAAATGCTGTGCAGGCCAGGGTGCAGGCCTTTCCACAGTACAGGGAGTCCGGCCTTGTTGCAGACTGGGATGCATTTGATCAGCAGCGCAAGGCTACTGCACAGCTTATTAAAGCAGCTGAGAAGCAGCACAAACAGCGATGCGAGCATGCAATCACTGCAGCGTACAGAGACCGCTTAAATGATGACAGCACGCTTGGGGAGAAGGACATGTGGCAGCTTGTGCGTCGCCTGTGCCCTAAGCATGTCAGCGAGGCCTTGTACAGTGTCATGCAGCACCCCTCAGGACAGACGGCTTCAACCCCTGCAGAAAAAGCAGATGCATTCAAATGCCACCATCAGCGTGTTGGTAGCCATGCAGCGTTTGCCGCCGCAAACCCCCAGTTCAACCCAGCGCACATGACACAGGTTGCCGCCAATGTACAGCAGTACCTTCATGACTCAACCGCACCTCATGCTGCCCCACCCTGCCCGCTGGACTTGCCCATCACTGCCGCCGAGGTTTCTGCATGCTTGCAGCGTCTACGCGCAGGCAAAGCTGGCAACCCTGCAGAGGAAGGCATTGTCAACGAGCTTTTGAAGTACGGAGGCAACACAGTTGCAGACATGCTGCTGCAGTACTGCAGCCTCATGTGGCAGCTTGAGCAGGTACATCAGGTGCCGGGGACAGTCGTCAGCATGCCTAAGAAGGGCGATCTGACAGACCCAGGCAACTACCGCGGCATCACCCTGCTCAGCGTGCTTTATAAGTTTTACACCAGCGTCCTCAGCCAGCGCCTCATCAAGTTTGCAGAGGGCGAGCAGCAGGAGCAGCAGCAGCAAACACAAGCACAGCAGCAGCAGCAGCAGCAAGGCCAGCAATCAGCACAACAGCAGCAGCAGCAGCAGCAACCACGCGCAACTGCTGCTACAGCAGCAGCGGCACCGCTGCTGCACGAGAGTCAGAACGGATTCCGCCCCAAGCGCAGTTGTGCTGACCATCAAAGCGTGCTCAGCGAGGTCCTTAATGGCAGGAAACCTGAGGGAAAGGAGTCATATGTGTTGTTTGTTGACACCTTCAAGGCATTCCCTACGGTCTGGCTTGATGGCTTGTTCCAGAAGCTGTGGGATAAGGGTGTGCGTGGCAAGATGTTCCGTGTCTTGTACAACTTGTATCAGGGCGCGCAGCGTGTGGTGTCTCATGAGGGTTGCACCACGGATAGGTTCACCTGCGACCTTGGCCTGCATGAGGGTGATGTTATTTCGCCCACACTGTACCTGTTGTTTATCGACGACTTGCTGCGTGACGTGCATGCAAAGCACCCTGGCGTTACCCTCATGGGCCCTCGTGACGAACCTGCAGGCCAAGTTGTGGCAGCCATGCAGGCTGATGACTTTGTTGCTGTCTGCGGGTCTCTGTCTGAAGTTCAGGCTGTGGCTGCAACTGTTTACAATTACAGTTGCCAGTGGCGCTTCAAGCTCCACAGCTTGAAGTCTGCCGTCATGCATGTGCTGCCAGCAAGACAGACCAGCCAGCTGGTCGACTCCGGCATTGTTTGGAACAATGTCCCTGTGCCTGTTGTATCGGAGTACTGCTATCTTGGCCTGTGGTTCAACAGTACCTGTACATGGACCACACATTTTGAGAAGATGCTGGCTAAGGTGCAACGTGTGAAGGGTGCGCTCATGCCAATTTGGAAGAGCCGCAGCATCAGTGTGGAGGTTAAACGCATACTGTTGCTGACGTGTGTCCGTCCCATTGTCGAATATGGCAGTGAGGTTTGGTTTCCGTCCACAGCCAGGCAACTGCAGCTGATTGACAAAGTGCAGACAGACATCATCAAATGCGCAATGCGCTGTGGCAAGGAGCGCCCATGCTCTTCAGCTCTCTTGGCAGAATGGGGTGTGAAACCGTTGCATATGTGGCTTCATCAGAGGGCTTTGGAGTACTACTACAGGATTCAGCGTATGCAGGGCGTTCGGCTGCCAAATCAAGTGTTTACAGCTGAATGGAGGCGTCCTAGTGGTGCTGTGGCGGTGACACCGTGGCACAAGTATGTGCAGAGCCTGCTGTGCAAGTATGGTGTGAATGTTGTGACCGCGGAAGGCAGAGCCAGTGCGTGCAAGAGCCATGTCAACAAGCAGGTCAGGACACTACATGCTGAAAGGATTGCATGTGAAATGTTGGAACACTCCACTCTGAGTCGGTATGTGGCTCATGTGCATCCCACTCATGTTGATGCTATGGGTTTCAGGAGGCCTAGGCCGTACCTGCGTTCAGTGGCAATTCCACGTGGTATTGAATTGCTGTTGCGTGTTCGTATGGGTTGTCTGTGTGTACATGAGCGTACTAGTCAGTTTGGGGGTCGCAGAGCTAACTCCACTTCAGGATGTCCTTGTTGTGGTGCAGAAGTTGAGTCTTTGTCACACTTCATGTTTGATTGCCCTGCTACTTGTGCTCAGAGGGATGATATGTTTGCTGAGATTAGATCCCTGCCTGGTTGCGCTGAAAAGTTGCGCAGCAATTTGTCCATGGCTGATTCGTCAATCAAGGTGTTGCGTTTTGTATCTGATGATATTTGGGGCAGTTCTGGAAGATGTCTGATGGTGTCACCGTGTATTGCTGCTTTTCTTGTCAAGTCTTGGGATGTGCGCAATGCATGCAAACATTCTGGAGCAGTGCTCCCTCCTCTTTCCGCCCCGGTGGGGCGCGGGGCCGATGGCGCTGATGCTATGGCTTGAATGGGTAATATGATGATGATGATGCCCGCAAGTACCTACATCGTGGCACGCACGTGTCAACTGCCAGGTGCCAAGCGCTTGCAGCTGAGCAGCCATGCAGGTACACGGCTGCTGCACACAGCCTTAACTATGGACGGCTTTGTGTCGCCACACAAGCCAGCTGTGTCGCCTGCCAGCTGCAGCTGATATCAGCAGTGCAGATGTGGCAAGCCTGCTGCAGGCAGCCTTTCTGATAATGCATATACGCTCAAGAGCAGGAACTGGCATCAAACACCTGATGTATGGCCTGCCAGCATTCAGCCAACTGAACAGCACAGAGGTGGCTCAGCTGCTGCGTGCAGGTGCACAGCGCTGCTGCAATGGCGCCTTCGCTTATGCTTTTGCGGATGCGTTCACGTCCCTTTGTGGCCTGCCAGCCGCGCAGCACCTCAGCACTGAGCAGGTACTGCAGCCACTTGAGGTAGTGGTGCCGCACAACGCAAGGTGCACAAAGGCGCTGTGCCAGCTTCCAGCAGCACAGCAGCTCAGCAGCGAGGCGGTTGCGCAGCTGCTGCAGGCAGCTGTGAAAGCGAGAAGCCTGCAATGCTTTGAGGTGCTGTCAAGTCTGGCAGCAGCACAGCAGCTCAGCATAAAGTCGGTTGTGCAGCTGCTGGAGGCAGCTGTGGAGGCCCGTAGCATAGTGGGCATGCTGTTCACTGTAACCCTGCCAGCAGCAGCCCAGCTCAGCAGTGGCCACGTCAGCCAAGCACTTGGAGCAGCATTAGCCTGCCCCAAGCACTGCCATAGTGATAGCTGCGTAGCGCAAATATGTCAACTACCAGCAGCAGCAATGCTCAGCAGTGACCAGGTGGCCACTGCGCTTGAGGCAGGCATGTAGCGCAGCCCAATTGTTAGTTGCATAAGGCAGCTGATGAAGCTGTCGGCAGCCGCACACCTCAGCAACGAGCAACTCATGCAGGCTTTAGAGGCTGCTGTGCAGCACGGCAACGCTGAAGCCGTGAAGCAGCTGTGCGAGCTGCCTGCAGCAAAGCAGCTCAGCAGGGAGGCAGTGGCAAGGCTGCTGCGCACAGCTGAGCAGCACGGCAAGCAGAAGCAAGTGTAGTAGGCTGCTAACTGCAGCAGGCTGACCACTGGCGTCGTTCTGTGGGGATGGCTGGCTGGCTGCTGCCATGACACACGATTCTGCTACAGCAGCATGCGGGTGTGCATTCTGTTGTGGTGTGTACCAACGTTGGTACGTTAACGCATGTTCCATGTTCCCAGATATGGTGACAGAAATGCGGCATAACTGGAGTCCTTGCTTCTGCGAGCCGCAACAGGCATTCAGCTTCCGTGTTATGGCAGCTGTTTTGTGCTCGTTTATACCATTTGCTGAATCACATGATTATGCATACCTATGCATACCTATGGCAGCAGTGAAGCAGTGTGGCAGTGCTGGATGCACACAGGCGGCAGTAGTGCACTGCACTACTTGGCAAGCTGTCAGCAGCACAGCAGCTCAGCACTGCCAGATTGTCGGGCTGCTGCAGGACGCGTCGTACGCTGACCAGCAGGGCCTTGAGCGCATGGCGTGCATGGTGTTGACAGTGTCCCTAGGTAACTGATGCGTCCAAACGAAAGCTGCTGACGGCAGCTTCATGGCTGCAGCGTCTCTGACGCTGAGCAACATCCGATTCAAGTGTTCAAGGCAGGTTGCTATCTAATTGTAAATCTCTGGCCGAATCAGGCAGCAGCTGCGCGCAGGCACTGGTTTTTAACAGCTGTTGCTGTTAAGGCAGCACTGGTGGCTGCTCACCTGTTCAACACAGCTCAAACCTGCCGTCAATGTACACGTTGCTTGTACATGATGCTTACAGGATCACGTAGAACAACCAGGCACAGCAGCTGCTCCAGATCGCCCACAGCAGCTGCTCCAGATCGCCCATATCAGCTGCTGCTGCTGCTGCTGCTGCTGCTAAACCCCAGGTCGAGTCGCGATCATCCGGCCACCGCCATCATCAGCAAGGCACATTAAGCGTTCAGTATTTATATCGACCTTTGCGCGAATGCATTAGAGTGTATGCAGCGTGGGGGAGGCAGAGGGTTCCATCCACCTGGAACGGCCTTATCACATAAGAATATTCACGACAGATCCCCCAGAACATTGTTGGTCTGATACAGGTGAAGCGTTTTCAAGCGGCATAATCAAGCAGCTGCCTGGTAAAGTCTGAGTTGAGGTGACATTGTCATAAGCGCAGGTACCACGATAGCCGCACCCGTTCTTCCCCATGAGGCTTCTAGACAAACAAAGCTTTACTCTCAAACTAATTTCAAGCAGGCAGGCGTTCAAAGAGAGGGAGGCATAACCCGGTGTCACTGGCCAGGTCAGACGTGGACGCTCAGCACAGACTCAAACGTCATTTTCACTGTTGTATGCTTTACAGTCTGTCCTGAACGGCTGTACCATGTCACGCGGGTTTAGAGAACTGTTCTCAACCCTAGACACAACTGGTGTCACCTGAACACCTGAATGTCGTCAATGTAATGTTTTGCTGAGTACAGCGTGCGTTGCAACTAAACCGTGATAAACTTAAGCGAGCAAACTGCCCTATAGAGATCATAAGTAAACACGATACAAGCAAACTGCCATTCGGGCTCGCTCAAGGTCTGCTTCTACTGCAACCGACAGTTCTGCGGTAAAGGCTGCCTGCAGGATCAATCAAGCGGGTTGCCGCAAAAGGCTCCCTGTGCAGCCTTCCTGCAGGTGAGTAGATCATATTATAATATTGCAGTGATCCGCCGGGCACCAACAGCAGCTGACGCATCTCTTGTCGTAGGAGCAGAGCAACAGCTGTTGCAGCTCGATATCACCAGCAGCTGGGCTCTCACCTGCAGCTGGCACAGCTGATGCAGCTTCAGCACCGTCAGGGCACAGTCCTTACACCCTTTGCTGCAGCCAGCCACGGGTACAGCAGCAATGCATCCTGTCATGGCCATCATGTGAGTCATCAGCAGCAACTGCATGCGCTACAGCCGAGATCGTACAGCGGCATGCTGCGTACCCTGGGGTAGTTTGGGGAACAGCCGCCTCGTGGTCCAGGTCTTTTGCTACTACAGCGAGGTGGGTTGGATTTGCCTCACTTACAAGCTACAGCACCCAACCCAGCAGCAGCAGCAGAAGCAGCAGCAGCAGAAGCAGCAGCTGCAGGCAGCACAGCAAACATCCAGCAACACCTGCCTGCACAGCAACAATACAGCCCCAGCTCCCAGCAGCAAACAACCTTGGGCCCCAGCTGCAAGCAGCAATTGGTTCAAGGGCATGATTTACCACTGCTGCCATGCGCGGTGGTTCAGCGTGCGCAGCAGCATCAACAGCAGCAGTCCAGCTCTGAGGACGGCAGCACCAGCAGCAGCAATGGTGCAAATAGCAACAGCAGCGGTGGTGCAGGAAGCAGCAGCGGCACACACAGCAGCAGACTGGTGTTTGCAGCAAGCCTGAGGACGGCTACATCTATGTTTGGTGTGAGCTCAGTGCAGCAAGCGGTGCTGCACCTTCAGAGTAGCGGCAGCTGCAGGCCAGACAGCGAGCAGAATGCCATTGCTGGTGTTGTTGCTCACCATGTCGACGTGCTTGCGGCTGCAGCGGTGCAGCTGCAGCAGCTGGCTGTCAAAGGACTTGAACCTGGAGCAGCATTGCAGCATCTGCAGCAGCAGCAACAGCAGCAGCAGAAGCAGGGCTGCAGCGCTACTGATGCTGCGGTTGCAGAGCTGCAGCGCATGCAGGCCAGCGGCATTATCCCAGCTTCTGCGTGTGCTGGGCAGGAGCCTGGTCTTGTCAATGCAGACCGCATAAAATCCAAGGCAGTCTGGGAGGCAGCGCAGCATGGCTTTCGTGGTGTCAGGAATGTTGCTGCCGTGCTGTTCATCGCAGCCTGGGTTGTGGCTGGTAGGTGTAGCATCGCTCCTGTTGGCAGCATGCTTACGTACAAGATCACCAGGCAGGTTGTGTTCCTTGTGGGTGCAGCAGACAGCTGGACAGCTGGCCATGTCGACCCTGCAGCTGCCATCGCCTTTGCATGGCTGCTGCAGACCAGCGACATGACAGCAGCAGAAAGGGAACAACGACTAAACAAGCCATTGGCAGCATGGCTGTTCATCAGCCCAAGTGTTTTTCAGGACACGAGCATGCTGAACAAGCTACTGGACGCGTTGCGGCAGCATGGCACAGTGAAGGATCTCCCAGTCTTGGCAGCCGCAGGCAAGCCAGCGCAGGGCGCGAACACCACGTCTAGGCAGCAGCGCAGCAAGCAGGCAGCCAAGCAGCAACAGCAGCAGAAGAAGAACAGCAATAGGAAGGTGCAGCCATTACAGCAGCAGCTGAACAAGAAGAAGGAGCAACAGCAGCAGCAGGAGAAGCAGAAGCATAATCAGTCGGACAGAACAAAGCAGCAGCAGCAGCAGCAGAGCGACAGACAGCACACGTGGGATGCATCGGTGGATCAAAGGGTGGAGTTGGATGTTGCAGGCATGTCAGCAGTAGCATGTGAGCTGGGTGAGCATGCACATGTTGTGGAGCAAAAGGCAGGCCAAGGGGTGTGGGTGCCGCCTGGGTGGCTGCACTGGGTTTACAACAGTGATTCATGCTTGAAAATTACTTTTGAGGTTTGCCCTACTACGCAAGGCGCAGCATGCTGCCACATGCAGCAGCGCGTGCGCTTCAGCTTCGGTGGGGATGGTGAGTACATGCAGGTGCCAATGCTGCTTGTTTTGCAGTTCAAGTTCTGGCACAAATGGTGCAGGGGCTGAGCACAGGGTGGTGTTTGCACTGCAAGTTGTATTTTGCATCCGACTTGGTGTGTGTGAGTTGCTGGCTAACATGACACTTTGATGTGTTTGAGTGGGCACGGCGAGCGCAGTTGACACCAACAGATTGTGTGATCTGTATCGGACACCTTGTAACATGCGGGTCCAGTACACGGTATGCAGTCTGCCACTGTCTGTCTGCAATGCCCCAGGGCCTAGTCAGGAGAAAGTTTCAGCCAGGTTGGATTATATCACCAATGTTCACCAGAGACAGCCAGAGAAAAAAAATCCCTTCTTCTGCTGTGTTTTACTGTGCAGAGACAATTTCCCCTGTTTTCACTGGTGAAACCTGGGGAATCCCTGGGAAATGCTGGTGAAACAGGAGGGTCTCACCCATGGTGTCCTGAGTCAGAAGGACTCACATAGATGGCTGGGCTATGAAGTGATGCAATCGAGGAGAAGGCTCGACTGCATTGTGCTGCAATTGGTGCATGCATGGCAGTCTACCAATGCACCATGCCAGCCGGGATAGACTGCTCAGAGGGATAGTATGTTTGCCGAGATCAGATCTATGCCTGGTTGCGTTGAAAAGTAGCGCAGCGTTTTGTCCATGGCTGATTCGTCAATTAAGGTGTTGCGTTTTGTCTTTGATGATAATTGGGGCAGTTCTGGAAGATGTCGGATGGTGTCACCGTGTGTTGCTGCTTTTCTTGTCAAGTCTTGGGATGTGCGCAATGCATGCAAACATCCTGGAGCAGTGCTCCCTCCTCTTTCCGCCCCGGTGGGGCGCGGGGCCGATGGCGCTGATGCTATGGCTTGAATGGGTAATATGATGATGATGATGATGATGATGATGATGATGATGATGATGATGATGATGATGATGATGATGATGATGATGATGATGATGATGATGATGATGATGATGATGATGATGATGCCAGCCGGGAGTATTGGGTGACTTACAGTAAATGCCATGAGTGCTGGCTGCAGGCGACTCCTGAATGTTAGGCTTGGTGGGGGCCCTCGTCATCGCAACTGGATTTTAGAAGCAGGCAGCGCACGGGTAGCGTGCGTGGCATGCCTTTCGTGTGCGCTGCCGCGCGTGGTTGGTACACACATGGGTACACGTGCCACGGTTGGACGAGGTAACCCTCACGCCGAACGATGGGCTTGCTGCATGCAGCCTTTGTTCAACACAAAATTGTAAACAACTACTAACAATTAGTGGTACACACGCAAAGTTCAAATCTCGCAAGATGCCAGAAATGACGGGCGAAGATGCTGTTGGACGTGAGTAATGAAGCTGATGTTGGCTGCCATCGTACCATGGCTGGCAGTGTTAACAAACAGCTCTATCTCTGAGCTTTGATCGTAATTTACTGCTACACATCAAATACAAGCGGATGTAACTGCCCAATGCCCGCCGAGACGGCCTCATTCTTTTTTGTAGCATCCTCCTAGTGTATGATGACTCCGATAAACTCTACTGGGGAAGCCACCAGCTATGATCACTGGAGCGTAGCATGCTGAGGAGAACACAGCAGCGCCTGAGCTGTGGCGCCAACACGCTTGCCCTCGTCCTTGTCTTTGGAGTGGTGATAGTTCACGTGCTTCATCGAAGGAGCGCAGCAAACGTTGGCCCAGGAGATGACCAGAACGTCGTGTTCTGGTTTGAAGCAGGTGGGCTGCAGATCAGGGAGGCTTCTTTGCACACTCGTATGTCGCAGAATTGTTTCGTTCCGTCAACGATACAAAAACACTACTTCTCCCTCAGCTGCTGAACATTCAAGCAACCCTACTACCAGCTGCTAGCCTGCTGCGTGCTGGCACAGCACTGCTGCTGCATTGCTTGTTCATTCCACAAGTTGAGCTATGAATATACTGCATAGCTCGCCGGAATGCGGTAGAGTGTTATGCCAGCAGTGGCACTAGTGATCGCCTACTAGGGTTGTCCCCCTCCCTGCACAGCACCCTGCAAGCTACTGCTGCTGCTCGAACAGCAGCACGTTGCGTCAGCTGGATGAACTGTTGCTTGATATGACTGCCTTTGGGCATTGCAGCAGCACTGCAGCTGGCCTGCTGCAGCTGTTGGCCAGCAGCAGCACACGCCTTCGCCGCGTTCCAAGCAGCAGAGAACAGACTTGTCGACCCCTGTCTAGAGGGGAGTCGAGCTTCCTGCAAGCCCACATATGCAGCAACATGTGCCAAATCAACACAAAGCTGCAGTGATGCGGGTGTTATGTGAAGCCTAGCACTGTGCGTGCCAACACGGCAAGCCGGTAGAGTGGGATGTATTGCACAGCAGCGCCTGGCTGTCTGCTGCAGCGAACAGCTGCTGTGAGGCGCGCAAAGACGCCTGGCAGCAGCATGTAACCACATGCAGCATTTTTCTTAGTTACTTACCACCCAGCACATACCTGGTACCAGCAGCAATGGAATGCCTGGGTAGCAGCGGGGCTCGCTGAGCCCTTGCTGCCACACTCCCACCCACACCCAATGAAGCAACTGAACCAAAGTCAAGGTTGTTGGTCGCAGTGCGGACCCTGGCTGCAGCTGTTCTGTCATAGTTACACTGCTGCTGCTGCTGCTGCTGCTGCTGCTGCAGGTGATGATGGCGACGACCAGCCGGGCTTCCAGAGGCCCTTCACGCTAACCTGCAGCTGCTGCTGGGAGCGGTGGGGACGTTCTTCATCGCAGCTCTGTGCGATGCTGGTGAGGGACCTTGTTACTTTGACCAAATAACATAACATATAACAGTGACATGTGACGACATACCTGCAGGCTTGCGGGTGGTCGTGCAAGCGCTGGAATGAGGGGCGGTTGCAGCCGCTATGTTGCTTCGGCCTGCCTAAGGACCAGCAATGCTACTCAAGTAATGTTGGCACCTGCGCTCAAGGCATGCTTCAGCTGCTGCTGCTGTTGCTGCTGCTGCTGCTGTCGTGTGCAGGTGGCATCGCTGGTGCCTGCACCATCCTGGGGCTGTTTGTGCCGCTGTACTGCCTGGTGGCTGGCTTTGGGCTGAAAGAGGCGACGGCGCTGTCGCAGGCAGCCATAGCAGGTGCGTGTGCGATGCTCAGCAGGCGCTGCGACTATCAGGACCATACTAGATGCAGCCTGTCGCCGCGGTGCTGCGAGGCGGCTGGACGGGGCGGCTGCGCTGTCGCAGGCAGTGTGGTGCCTGTCGGTGGCCGCAACTGTCCGTGCCAACTATGATGCGGTCACTTGCTGCGGTGCTGCTGGTGGCTGGCTTTGGGCTGGGCGAGGCGGCTGCGCTTGTCGCAGGCATTTGTCCTGATGTGTGCAGATGCACAGTGCGCGTGTGCGGCCTTGTACCTGTTTAGGGCTACCCCTGGTGCCCCTGCATGCTGCTTTCCGGCTTGCGCTCCTCACTCCATCCGGCAGTGTTCAAGCCCTCACTCTTTTGCTGACGGCGGCGTGCCTCACTCTTTTTCTGTTGCCGGCGTGCTCAACTGTTATTCTGTTGACGACGTGCCTCGCGCCTTATCTGTCGACGGCGTGCTCAATCGTTTCTCTGTCGGCGGCGTGCCTCCGCTCACTCTCGCATGCCCAGCCTCGTCACGCATCGCTGCATCGGCTGCAGGCGCATCGTTGGCAGCCTGGCGCTCAACTTGCTCCGCAGCCACCCCTGGGACCCTAGCCGGCACCTTGCACAGCCTCCACACGACCCTCTGCTGCCTAATACCTTCCTCTGCGCCTCATGCATGTGTTATCTTTCCGCTGCAGGCGCGTCGTCGGCCAGCCTGGTTCAACCTGTTCCGCAGCCACCCCTGGGACCCTAGCGGGCGCCATGCACAACCTTGACAAGACCTTCTGCTGCCTCATAGTTCCGTTCTATTTCCGCTGCAGGCGCGTCGTCGGCCAGCCTGCGTTCAACCTGTTCCGCAGCCACCCCTGGGACCCCTGCGGCGCCATGCACAACCTTCACATGACCTTCTGCTGCCTCATGTTTGTTCTATTTCCGCTGCAGGCGCATCGTCGGCCAGCCTGGCGTTCAATCTGTTCCGCAGCCACCCCTGGGACCCCTGCCGGCCGCTGGTGGACCTGGACTGCGCGCTGCTGCTGGCGCCTGCGAGCCTGCTGGGCGTGTCGCTGGGCGTGCTGCTGAACGACCTGCTGCCGCGCTGGCTGATCACGGCGCTGCTCGTGGCGCTGCTGGCACACGTCTGCCACAGGTAAAGGGACGCTCTGTTGCTGCTGCTGCTGCTGCTGCTGCTGGGACCGGCGGCGGCTGCTGTTGGTGGGACATGTGGGGCAGGTGGCTTGTTGCATGGCTGTTGTGACACAGCATGAGCTATTCCAATATTTTGTGGTTTCAGATGTATGTGACTGCAGGCAGTGCATCACCGCACGGTCCCTTCTTGGCATTGGATATGCGTAGGCATGTGTGCTGACACCTCTGCTTCTGCTGCTGCTGCTGCTGCTGGTGCTGGTGCAGGGAGGCCATGGTGGGGCTCACCGCGTGGCATGAGGAGAGCCAGCAGCAGGCAGCGCTGCAGGCAGCAGCAGCAATCAGCAGCGGACCCACGCCACGCCTGCGGCCGATCTGCACCAACAGCAGCAATGACAACAGCCCACGGGACGCGCAGCAGCAGCAGCAGCAGCAGCAGCAGCAGCAATGTAAGGGCAGGGCACTGTTGGTTCAGGGCACTGCCTTTGACAGCAGCGACGAAACAGCAACAGGACGCCCAGCAGCAGCAGCAGCAGCAGGTGGCAGCAGTAATGTGTGTGCCGCGCATTGTTGCTGCTGCTGCTGTTGTGGAGAGTCCTGATAGCTCTGATTGCAGCGGTAGCTCATCTGCTGCTGCTGCTGCTGCTTGCTGGCTGCTGCTGCTGCTGCTGGCTGCTGCTGCTTCAGAGCAGCAGCAGCCTGAGCAGCAGCAGCAGCAGGGGCAGGGGCAATGCGGGGCAGGGCGCACTGGGGCCACTGCACCTGACAGCAAATGCAGCAGCTTGGGTGGCAGCGACACTGACCTGTGTGCACCTTTGCTGCCCAGTGGCAGCAGCGACGATGCTGCAACTGTAGCAGCAGCAGCAGCAGGCGATGGCAGCGGCAAGCAGTGTGATGCAGGCACCAGCAATGACAGCAGCAGCAGCAGGGTAAGACGCAGCAGAGCCTCTCATGCTGCTGCTGTCCCTTTCCTTTCGTCTGTGCCACTGCCTCTGCTGGCTCAGCCGTTTGCAGGCAGTGTGTGTGCAGCAGCAGCAGCAGCTGCCGTGCCGGGGGGACTGCAGAGCTCTGCACTGTTTGCTGGTCATGTCGTCAGTTTTTCAAGGTTCCCCTGGGTCAAGTTCCTCAGCATGCTGATGCTAAGTTTAGGGTTCTGCGGCCTGGCGGTGCTTGAAGCGCTGATACCGCTGTGCACCTGGTACTATGTTACTTTCATGGTGTTGTTTGTGTCATTGACAGTGCTAGTGACGTTTGTGTTCATCAAGCTTATTTTGCTGGATCCGCTGCGCAAAGTTGCTGCTGCTGCCAAGGTGCACAGCAGTATGGAGCAGGGCGAAGCAGCTGTTCCAGCAGCAGCAGCAGCAGCAGCAGCAGAGCAAGGCCGAAGCCGCCGCAACAGCAGCAGCAGCCGCAGCAAACGCAGTACAGTGCAGCTGCCACTGTGGGAGCATCTAGTGACCTGGGCCAATGTTTTGGCTGGGAGCCAGCTGTCCGTCAAACGACCAGCAGCCGCAGCAGCAGCAGGGGACGAGCAGCAGCAGCAGCAGCAGCTGTTGTGTCACAACATGAGCCTGTTCCGGCGGGAGCAGCTGAAGCACCAGCTGCAGCTGCAGCAGCC
The DNA here is from genome assembly GCA_014080715.1 of Scenedesmus sp. NREL 46B-D3. Classification (NCBI taxonomy): domain Eukaryota; kingdom Viridiplantae; phylum Chlorophyta; class Chlorophyceae; order Sphaeropleales; family Scenedesmaceae; genus Scenedesmus; species Scenedesmus sp. NREL 46B-D3. The sequence goes on from JACERP010000061.1 coordinate 408,660, forward strand.
GTTCCTGGCGCGCGACACCGCATTCAAAAACGTGGGAGAGGCCGCGGCAGCAGCGGCCGCGGCGGCAGCGGCAGCAGCCGAGGCGCAGTCGCTGCTGGGGAACCCCGGCCTCGCCGCCGAGGCTGTGACGTGGTCAGTCCCGCCGCGCCATGACAGCTTGGTCCACATCGCGGCTGCAGGGGCCGTCGTCGCCGCCGCTGCCGGCGTCGTGTCCGGGGTGTGCGGCTTGGCCGGCGCCGCGCTGCTCGTCCCCACCCTGCTGGACTTCAGGGTCCACCCGCAGGCCGCGACCGCCACGAGCGTGCTGCTGGTGTGCGCCGGCAGCTGCGCGGCGTCGCTGGCGTTCGCGGTTCAGGGGCGGCTCAACGCCAGCTACGCGGCGCTGTTTGCGGCCGTGGCGGTCGCCGGCGTGTGCGCGGGGGTGTGGCTGGTGGGTGGCGCGGTGCGCAGGAGCTGCCGCGCGTCGCGCATGATGCTGCTGCTCGCGGCGCTGACGGGGAGCGCCGCGCTGTGCACGGCGGGGTTTGGCGCCCAGGGTTTTGCGCACGATCTGGCTGAAGGGGAGGGCCTGGGGTTCAGGGCCTTGTGCTCATACGTGTGATGCACCCGGAAACGAGGTTGTGCACGGCATCGGAGCTGAGGGTTCCGAGTGGTGGGGTCGGTCCGGACTGCCGCACGTCTGCTGCAAAGTGGGCGCCAGGTCTTTGCATGCGGTGTGCTGCTCCTCTGGCACAGTGGTGCCTGCTCCAAACAGTCCAAACTGCTGAGTGCTGATGTGGCACTGTGCATTCACAGGATTCAAGGTTTGGCAAGGGGCTGGCGGCACTGACGCTGTCGTCAAGGTGTTGCGTTTGGTATCTGATGATATTTGGGGCAGTTCTGGAAGATGTCGAATGGTGTCACTGTGTATCGCTGCTTTTCTTGTCAAGTCTTGGGATGTGCGCAATGCATGCAAACATCCTGGAGCAGTGCTCCCTCCTCTTTCCGCCCCGGTGGGGCGCGGGGCCGATGGCGCTGATGCTATGGCTTGAATGGGTAATATGATGATGATGATGATGATGACGCTGTCGTCTAGCAATGCTGCAGAGCCAGCTTCGTGGCTGGCATTTAGGAGGATGGTTTTGAGGGGGGGTTGTCGGCGGCAAGGACCGTGTTTTGGCTGGCTGGCGTGTCAGTTGGTGTGCGTTATGTCATTTTGGAGTGTTACAATGCAATGTGTTAGGCAGCCTCCCAAATACATCTCAAGTACAGCCTCCCTCCTTGTGTGTGTATGCCTTTTGCATGTGTTGATTGGTTGAATATTTATGCGATGCATCAGGAAAGCTGGCCTGTGAAGGTGGCAGTGCTGCTGCTGCTGCTCCTGCTGCTGCTGAGGCTGAGCTTGATCTGTGTCGCGGCCGCCACTCGTCTACGTGCTTGGTCCCAGCCAACTGACGAGAGTGCTTACGTTTTATTGCAGTATGCAGTCTAACCGCACGTGAATGAAGAATTCGAGCTCAATCTGCAAGTTGGTTGCAACGGTTGCTGACTCTTTTCACTGCATATGAACGTGCCACCGTCAACAGGTTTGGTGGTGGGAGTGGTGGTGTGCATCGCTTGCTGGTGTGTATGCGTGTGCTGTGTTGCAGCAGCCTTGGCAACGGCGTCTCATCCGTGCGTGCAGTATGAACGTGTGTAGTTGCGCTCACTCGACATTGATTGTGCATGCTGAGCAGCAGCACCAGCAGCAGCAGCACCAGGAGAACTCTACAGTATGTTGCAGCCCCCTTGGATCTAAGAGGGCACCCCACTCCACAGAACAGTGTGCCACGATGGCGCGAGGAGGGCACCTTGCTTGCAGTTGCTGCTGCCCGCCAGCACCGTGCTGTTGTGTTGTCACAACAAGCATGCACGCATGCCGTGCCGTATCATGCATGCACGGGCTTGGTCAAGCTGCGTACATGCATACTCCATGGCATCGGCACAACTCGGCGTACCACCAGCATTCGGAGCTCCTCCCGCTTGCACTGCTTGCATGCTGCTGCTGCTGGAGGCGGCCCACATGGCACGCACGTCATTCCGGAGCAGTGCTGCCTCCGCCTTCCATCCCGGTGGGGCGCGGGGCTGATTGCGTTGATGCTATGGCTGGAATGGGTAATGTGATGATGATGATGATGATGATGATGGTGATGGTGATGGTGATGATGATGGAGGCGCCCCACATGGCTTGCATATGTGCTGTTTGTGCCGGGCGCGCACTCGGGTGCAACCAGCACACCACGTGTTGCGTTGGCACCGCCCGCTGCTTCGTGTGCGCGTCGGGCAGTGTGCTGATGCTGCTTGCACTGCTGCTGCTGCTGCTGCTGCGGTTGTTTGCAACTCCGCTGCTGCCGCCGCAGCGATGCAGCGCCGACGCACGCATGTGCTGTGCGTGCATGCGTGCGGGTGGGTGCGCAACTGCGTGCAGCGCAACTCTGGTCGCATGCCGAATCGCGCCTGTAAATAGAAGAGTTGCGCCTTGTTGCCACGCAGCGCTTGCAAGCGGTGCCGTGACCACGTCTGATGGCATGCTTTGCTGGTGAACGCGCGTTGCGTCTCACACGGTGCGTTGTAGTGCCTTGGCATGATCCCCGCGACTTGCAATACAATACAATACAATACAATACAGTAGTACAGGACTAAACCTGCCTTGCATGTTTGGCAGCTGCTGCCGCTGGCATGCGCCACTGTAGCAGGAAGCTTCCTTCGAGGGCGCAGCACCGCAGCACTCTGACATGCACACCACCCAGACTAGTGTGACCCATGATGAGTTGCTTGTTGCTGCTGCGTTGCTTGCTGTGTTGCCTCCTGCTGCTGCTCGAATGTGTGACAGGGCGGTAAAGGCTGGCTTGCTGCATTCACATGCAGGTGGTTTGCATGATCGTGAGCATACCAGGTGCCAACTTGGTTGGTTGAAACAACACAGCACGTGCATGTGACGCAGCTTTGGCGATGATTTCACTCTGCTTGAACATTGCCTTGGGTGTTGCAGCCTTTGCGGGTAGGCAGCGTGGGTGGTTGGGGTAGAGCCTCATAGCCTGAGTGCTGCTCTCCATATGTTGCGTGCATGCGCATGGATGCTGGCTTTGAATGTCTGGTGAACTTCAACTTGAAAGGGCTTGCTGGCAGCAGCACGAGACAGGCAATATCAATTTGTGGTCATTGTGCTGCCACGTGTAGATATGCACAGATGCATATACGTGTTGTGCAAAACGGTGGACACCTGGACTAGTGGCTGTGCTTGAGCTCACCAAGACTGTGGCCGATAGCACAACTGCCACGCGGTATGCAAGCAGCATTAGCAAGGAGGGGAAGCAGAGATCTGTGGTTCAAACAGCCATGATTGCGGGGTCGCACAGCAGCATGTGAGTGCCACATTTGCTTTGCGCATACTTTTCTGCTTGCAGCCCTTTTCAAGCAAGCAGCGCTGCGCTGAGCAATGACGTGGCACCATGGTTGGCGAGTAGGATGCCTGGGCACTCTGTTGTCAAGCTGTTATGTTGACTGCAGCTTGATGGGGTTTGGGGCGGACAGGCAACCGTAATTCGCACCATCAAAGGACAGGCACCCTTACAGCCAAAGCGAGTCTGCGTCCAGCGTGGCCGCCACGCAGGCCAAGGCCCTGACGCTAGCCTTGATGGGGCATCATGGTGCCTTCAGGGATGGTGGGATCACCATGGCACAGTTGCTGAACAACACACCATAGAGTTGTGTAGTATTCTTTTACACGGGCATCAGGCACCGTAGGGCCCGCATTGTAGGGCGTTGCCTGTGTAGGGTTTGGCTGGTTTGCCCTCTTGGCCTTAGACACTTAGATCCAGGGTTATGAAAGTCAGGCCACCCATGTGAGAATCTGCCGTACATCCCGTGCCGTGGAGCTGCGCGGGATTTCAGCTACGTCTGCGTTGTAATAGACACCCTCTATTCAAAGGCGCAAAGAACAGGCCCCACTTGCCCGTTGTATCTTGTGCCCTGCTTTCAAATCGCTGCATCAGTCAATTGCAGACACTCCAACCGTCATATATTTTTTCCTTCAACTAAACTCCATAGTAGGTATAAGAATTTGCTATGTTGCAGCCTGTGCAGCCTGCTGCGGGTGCTTGCGGGTTTCGCACCACATGTGGCTTGCAAGTGGGCAAGCCACTGCCTCTCAAGCCAGTGCTGGCTCGCAATTGGTTTTCTCGCAGCCCAGTCAGAACCGCGACCGCTGCTGGTGCGTGCCTGTGGCGGACCAATAGTAGCAGAAGGAGATGTAGTGGACGGCAACAGCACCAGCTAGCAGGATATGCATGCTCGATGCTGCATCGTGCTTTTATTAGGATGTCAAGCCATCACGTTGTACCTGCGCATGGTGGACGACGTGGCAGGAGGTGCTGCAGGTTGCTTGTGCGCAACAGCTGCTGCCAGCGCCACTGCTCAGCTCTGCAGGACAGCAGCAACATCATCAGCCAGCTGCAGCAAGCTCAATCAAACTTCCTTCCTGCACGTACCTACTGCGGATTTGTTATTTGTGTTGCCGTTTCCCACCGCATTTGGCCATACAATTTGCAGTTGAAGCACCCAGCAGTCCTTCCGCTACTGCCCAAGCTCTGCAGGATGCAACTCCAGCTGGCAGCAGCAGCAGCAGTGCCGCCGCTGCTGTGCCCAGTGTAGCTGCGGTCGCGGAGACTGTGGAGGAGAAGTTCAACTGGTGAGTCCTGCTGCTGCAGCTGGAGCTGCATGCTGTCTCTGATTTTACTGTGCATGCAGTGGTTGCAGCACACGTGCAGTAGTTGCAGCTGCATCAAGCATCGGCAAACTCTCAAGCTGCACCAGCAGGTCAATAAAGAGTGCACAGGCAGTGCTCAGAAGCATCTGCACCAACCCTGCTGCTCAGTCACGTGTGCTAACCAGTAGTATCCTTGCGCGCACATGGTGCCATCTCAACAGCTACACAATGCGGCGCCGACTCAGGCGCAGTGAAGGGAAGCTGAAACACTGTTGCTGCTGCCGCTGCTGCTGCTGCTGCTGCTGCCGCAGGTACAAGGCGTGGTATCCCATCGCAGCTCTGGAGTCGCTGCAAACAGACACACCAAATGCAGTGCAGCTGCTCGGGATGCGCTTGGTGCTGTGGCAAGACAAGGCAGGCAGTTGGCGCTGCTTTGAGGACCTGTGCCCTCACAGGTATGAGGCGGAATGCATGGTGGACATTTGATAGTTTGCGGTGTTCATGGCGTCAAAGGCGTAGGTGTGGTGTGGTCACAACACTGAATTGTTCAATAAGATTCTCCTTTTTTTTAATTAAACATTCTACAACAATAAGAATTAAGGGCTGGTGTGGTCACAACACTGAATTGTTCAATAAGATTCTCCTTTTTTTTAATTAAGAATTCTACAACAATAAGAATTAAGGGCTGGTGTGGTCACAACACTGCAGTTGTCGGTTGTGCGGCTGGCGGTCAGGAACGCCAAGGTGTGTTGCGCTGCTTGGAGGAACTCTGCAGAGGAGGAAGTTTGTTGTGGCTTATATTGTTATCAACTTGATATGGTGTCGCTGACATCACTCTTCTGCCACCTGGGGTCACTCTTTCTGCAGGCTGGCTCCACTGAGTGAGGGGCGCATCCATGAGTCAGGCCAGCTGCAGTGCACATACCACGGCTGGCTCTTCAATGAAAAGGGTGAGCAGTGGATTGTTTTTACATTGTTACTTAGTTGATGGTGCCTGAACACTCATTGGGTTACATGATATACTATTCTTGGGCCACACCAAAGCATCCTAGTTGAGCAGTGAGTGCTCACCAGCTTTTGTGCTGGTGCAGCACCGCTGCCTTCATTCCCGCTGCTAACGCTGCTGCTGCTGCTGCTGCTGCTGCTGCTGCTGCTGTGCAGGTGGCTGCAGCAGCATCCCCCAGATCGGGGATCCCAAGGCACACAGCACAGCATGCAGCAGCAACAGGGCCTGCGTCGCTGCCTTCCCAACCCAGGTGCAGCCAACCTCTGGAGTATTTTTTCCGCTTTAGGTGTCACCAGCATCGCAACAATCGCCCCTTTGACGTGTGACCACTGCTGTTGGTGTTTATGGCAGGACACAGCGCAGGTGCAACTGGCACGTCTGTTATTTGGGGTCACGCAGGGGCAGGCTGCTTCGTCAGCTGTCAGTTGTAACCAGCCGTACCAGTGTTTCCGTGTGCAAGCCTGTTGCTGCTGCGTGCGCTCTCAGGGCGTGTCAGGTGCTGCACGACATGCTGTAGGGTTTGCAGAGGCTGTGTGTTTGGAGGTGCGACGTCTACCACATGTATTGGTGGCTGCTGCTGCTGCTGCTGCTGCTGCTGCTGCTGTTTCTGCTGCTGCTGCTGCTGCTGCTGCTGCTGCTGCAGGTGCTCCATGGTATGCTGTGGGTGTTTGCTGACTCATCGCCCGAGGGCTGGAGGGAGGCAATGGCAGCAGACGGCACCCCAGGTGCGCCCTGCCGCGTGATGCGACTCAAGATGCCTGGTCTCTTGTTGCTCAGCAGCCTTCATTACCTTTGCATGTTGCTGACGGTGCGCCTTGCTGCTGCTGCTGCTGCTGCTGCTGCTGCTGCTGCTGCTGCTGTTGCTGCTGCAGTGCGCCCTGCTGCTGCCAGCTCGGAGCTGCTGGAGCAAGGCTGGGAGCTGAAGGCTCCCTGGTTCCAGCGCGACGTCCCGCTCAGCTTCGACGTGCTGCTGGAAAACATGACAGACCCGGCACACGTGCCGCAGTCGCACCACGGCGTTGTGGTGAGATCAGCCTACACGTTGTGTAACTGTTGTGTGACATGTTACGTCGAGTTGGTGCTCGATGCTGTGGGGGCTGCGTCCCATGCTTTCATGCGCTGCCAGAAGGCATGACACAGGCCAAGCATGCAGGCCACAGGCCCATCACTCCGCTGCTGTGGATCGTGTCCTCATTGTCTCCATGCCATGCGTTTCACGTTTTTGTATTCTGCTGTTCCTCTTGTGTATGCTACAAGGTACTACTATGCTGCTCTTGTTGGTCCGGTGATGCCTGAGTTAATCTGCGTAATGTGCACAGGATGCGAGAGAGACCCTGAGAGTGAGAGTACGAACTCGATCACATGAGGGTTAGGCCCTGGCGCCTGTGCCTTCATAAACATTGGGTTCACAGCGTGACACCGAGTGTGGCCGCCGCACGAACAGCTCCATGAACATCACACCTGTGACCGTGACGGCATGGTCCTGGTGCCTGTGCTGCCCGCAACAACCCCCGTGCACCGCGTGACAGAGAGAGCGATTTCTTAACCTATAACCTTAACCTATGTTAAAAAACTAAAACACTGTTTCTTTTAAATTTCTCACTGTGCGCAGGGCGACAGGGGGAGCGACCAGCGCATGAGCATCCAGATGACCACCCCTGTGGAAAAGGCGGGCTTCGGCAGCCTGGTGTCACCCGCAGCCGGCATGGGCTCGTATGCGGTGACATACACGGCACCCAGCCTGGTCAAGTGAGTGCGCCGTGACCCGGGTGTTTGGCTCGACTGCCTGCACCTCGGTTCCCCTCTGCTGCTTATTGCCACAAATATCAAAAGAAGTGAAAACAGTGCAGCAGCGTGCTTGATGTGCCTGGGGTCCCGCTATCGTGTGGGTTGGCTGTCAAGCGGTCCCCCAGGCTGCCCCGCGCCCGTGCCCGCATGCATGTATGTGCGGCTGCCAAACACACAGCATGTCTCCTGCACGAGCCGGTTGAGGTGCCCGGGGTCCAGCCAGGGTGTGGCTTTCAATACAATACAATACAATACAGTAGTACAGGACTGAACCTGCCTCAGGCACTAGCCCAGCGAGCCGTTGTTCCGCTCATGAGGGTTTCTTGTAATAGTACCCAGTTTCTTCTTCATTGTTTGGGCTATCGAAACCACCCGCACAAATCCGTCAATTCCAGTTGCCTTTTTAGCCCAGCCACGGGCGGTTGGACCGGGCTTTCAAAGCCAGCAAGTTGCTGATGAGGGGCCGCGCAAGCTGCCCGGCGGCCATGCTCGCATGCATGGCAAACAGGACGTATGCCTGGGCGGTCACTGGTCAGCAAAGCCATGCCCATGGCTGCCAAACGAAGCTTGCCCCACAAGACCGCTGATGGGTGTGTCTGCAGTCCCGCAAGGGTGTGGCTTTGAAGGCAAAATATAGGGTTTAGGGGTTAAGGTTGAGCTTTTGCAGGCTTGGCGTCACCCGCCGCAGCTGGTTTGGGGGGCTCCGCATCGACACAGCACGCGGCTGGGCGGGCAGGTCACGATATTGTGCCCTTGCGGCCGGCGGTTGTCCCCGGCTGCCCGCGCAGCAGCAGGGGGGGTGCAAGTCTCTTGCACAGCAGCAGGAAGGTTGCAGCTGTCTTGCACAGCAGCACTCGGCTGGGCAAGCGAGCCACAGCCTCATGTGGTGACTGGGCAATCACAAGTAACGTAATTTAGGGGGGGAAACGGAGAAAGGGAAAAAAGGAAACAGGGAAAAAAGGAAAAGGGGAACGCAAAGACAAGAACAGAAACATCTGGAAACATGCTTGATAAGCTGAGTGTCACAACGGCTCCACCACAAAGGCGGCACGTCAACTGCTGGCCAGGCGAGGGAACCCCACGGGCCTCACAACGCCAGCCCTCCTATCAACAACCACCCCTGCTGCTGCTGCTGCTGCTGCTGCTGCTCTTGCTGCTGCAGGTATCAGTTCCCCGGCCCAACGATGCTGCTGTACAGCGCTCCATCGCCAAGGGCTGGAGCCGCGTGGTGATGAGCTTCGTCGGGCCGCCCGGCAGCAAGCAGACGCGGCCAGCAACGCCGCAGCTGCCCCCAGCACTCAACTGGTGCGTGCAGTCGGGCCCAAGCACCTGTGCATGCTGGCATCAGCGCCGTACATCTGCACACATCAGCTGCGTGCTGCTTGTGTGCGTGTGTGTTGTGCAAGGAAAGGAGTCAGCTGTGTTTTTGTCACGCTGTGTTTCAAACCTTGGCTGGGTCCGTGGTGCGCTTCCCTGGGCCGCCCGGCAGCAAGCAGGCGCGGCCAGCAACTGCCCCCGGCACTCACCTGGTGCGTGAAGTCGTGCGATAACGCATGTGCGTGCTGGCATCAGCGCTGTCCACCTGCACACGTCAGCAAGGGACTGCTGCGTGCTGCTTGTGTGCGTGTGTGTTGTGCAAGGACAGAGTCAGCTTTGTTTCTTGTTATGCTGTGTTTCAAACCTTGGCTCGGGGCATGGTGCGCTCCGTTGGGAGGCCCGGCAGCAAGCAGACGCGGCCAGCAACTGCCCGGCACTCACCTGGTGCGTGAAGTGTGCGATAACGCATGTGCGTGCTGGCATCAGCGCTGTCACCTGCACACGTCAGCAAGGACTGCTGCGTGCTGTTGTGTGCGTATGTGTTGTGCAAGGACACGAGTCAGCTTTGTTTCTTGTTACGCTGTGTTTCAAACCTTGGCTCGGGCATGGTGCGCTCCGTTGGGAGGCCCGGCAGCAAGCAGACGCGGCCCGGGACTACAGGTTGCTGCTGCTGCTGCTGCTGCTGCTGCTGCTGCTGCTGCTGCTGCTGCTGCATCGGGGCTGGGTGCAGCAGTGCTGCAAGCACAGGGCAAGCTGTGCAGATGGCTGCCGGACTGGCCCCGGCACCGAGTGTGGCCGCTCTCCTTGTGTGTTGTGCATTGACAGGAGTCAGCTTTGTTTCTTGTTACGCTGTGTTTCAAACCTTGGCTGGGTCCGTGGTGCGCTTCCCTGGGCCGCCCGGCAGCAAGCAGACCCCGGCTGCCTGACTGGCCCCGGCACTGAGTGCCGGCCGCTCTCCTTGTGCGTAGAACCAAACCAGAGTATGCACTGATGCTGAAGCGTTCAACCTGGCATGCCTGATCAAACGACCATGTTGGTCGATTTCCCACCTGTTATGCTGGTGGGTTGTGGTGGAGAGGCAGGTGAACCACAAGATGTCTTTTTTAGGGGAGGGGGGGCCGCGGCGGTGATGCGCTTCATTGACACTCGTGCTGCTGCTGCTGCTGCTGGCTGCTGCTGCTGCTGCTGGCTGCTGGCCGCAGGTTTATCGACAACGTGGTGGAGCGCTTCCCTGCGCTGCAGCATGCGCTCAACCGCAACGCAATCATCGACGGAGACACCTACTTCATGCATGCGGCGGTGAGCATGGGGAAAGCTGTGGGTGTGCACATGCAGCCGGTTTGTGTTACATTTGGTCTGCGGCACTGCTGGGGAGATCTGATGCAAGCGTGCGTAGTAACAGGGTCAACTGACATTCGTTTGACGATGATGTGTTGTTACAGTTACATTCTGGCTTGCTGGACGCCACATGCACAGCGGCCTCCGCTGTAGGAGCGGGGTGACCAAGCCTCCCCGGGTAGTCGCCGCCTCTGTGTACTGGCACGCCAGCAGCAAGCACAGCACCAGTGACGCAACAGCGTTGCATTACTGACTCGTCTACCGCTTGTTCGCGTTGACACGACCGTCTGATCAGCTGAGACAACTATCTTGTTGCCCGCGAGACAGAAGAGGGGTTCAAGCCTCCGCGAGAGCACATGGAGTATGTGAGAGTGACAGGGCGGCGGCGCCAACACCTGCGCTGCTTGCGCTCACAACCCGTGGCTGTGCAGGAGCGCACGCTGTACGAGCGCGGCGACCACGCGTCCTGGAGCAAGCAGTACTACCTGCCGGCAGCAGCGGACGCGGCGGTGGTGTCCTGGCGCAGGTGGATCGACAGGTTTGGCAGCCAGCTGCCGGTGCTGCCGCGGGGCGCGCACGACCTGCCGCCCCTCATGTCCCGCGAGCAGGTGTTTGACAGGTGGGCGGCCTCCTGGGGTTTTAGGCCTCATAGGGTTTTAGGCGCATGTTATCAGGTGCACAAAGGTGTTTCACCTACCAGTGCCATGTTGCTGCCGTTAACCCAGGGAGCAGGGTATTTTGACAGGTGAGCGGCCGTCCTACGGTTTCAGGAGGGTTTGGTTAGTTGGACACAAAGTACTTTTGTTCAGAAACATGTTGCTGCCATCAACCCAGGGAGCAGGGTCTTTGACAGGTGAGGGCCTCGTAGGTTGTTAGTTGTGTTTGTTCAGGTGCACAAGGGGTTCTGTTCCGTTTTGCGCTTGTTATTGAGTTTTTCCCGCTTCTGTCATGTTGGTACCAGTGATCCATGATACTGCTAGCGCGAGGCTGTGTTTTGTCAGTGCTGCAGGGGTGTTGCGGGTGAGAGGGTTGCTGCAAGGACCGGCTCTGCACAACACACTCTGCTGCGCAGCAAAAGTGCAGCAATGCACACCCATGATACAGAATCCGGCAGCTGTGCTTCCACAGTGGACACTGGGTCAAAGCTGCCACAATGCACATAAACACGCAATATATGTGCAGGTAACAGGCACATCAGCAGTAACAAGAGCTTTGCTCAGGCACACTTTATATGCCAGGCTGGGCTACGCTGCATGCTGCTGGTGCAGCCAGCACACCAAGCGCTGCCCCCACTACAGGGCAGCTCTGCACAACACACTGCATGCACACCCTGTCACTGCACTGCCGCGCTGTGTTGCTGCAAAATCTTCCAGTCGAAGGCTCTTGGCGTGCCTGGCTTTTTTTAATGGGTAGTGATAGGTACCACCAACCACACCATGCGCTGGCACCACTGCAAGCCAGCTCTGGTATTGAGTCATCGCTGGCCCGGTGCTGTGCGTTCTATCTGCAGGTACAGCCAGCACACCAAGCACTGCCCCCACTGCAGGGCAGCTCTGCGCAACACAGAGATTGCAATCGGGCTGCTGGCCATCGCAGGCGCAGTGGCAGCAGGAACGCTTGTTGTTGCTGCTGCCAATGCAGCTGCAGCAGCTGCTGGCGCAGGCACAGTAGCAGCAGGCGCGGCGGGGCTTCCCGTTGGGGCTGCAGCAAAGCTCACTGCTGCAGCAGCGGCTGTTGCGGTGCTTGCTGGCGCTGCCGTCGCTGCGTTGCTGCGGTTCAGGCAGCTGTTCATCTACAACGACTATGTGCATGCAGAGCACTGAGTGCGAGCTTGGCCTGCAGGAACCCTCATGAGCGGAACAACGGCTCGCTGGGCTAGTGCCTGAGGCAGGTTCAGTCCTGTACTACTGTATTGTCTTGTATTGTATTGGAACCGGCAGAGCTGCGGCAGTGCTTGAAGCAGTACCTGCTGAAGTTGGCGGCAGTGATGTCAGCTGCAGTCAGCAGCAATGCTGCAGCGGTTGCGTGTGCCGCTTAGCGGCTGTTGCTGAGCACATCCGGTCGCTGCTGTGCATCCTCAGCGACCAGGTGCATGCGGCACGCTGCTTGTCCTCTACTGCCGGAGTTTTGAGCTCAGACAACATTTGGTTAGTCGAGTCCCACTTTGCCTGCTGACTAGGCTAGTAATCATCCCTGTTTCCTACCGTTCCTTAAGGATATCAAAAGGGGATGACACGATAAAATGTGTCAAAGTATTATGTCGAACTTCTATTCCTCGCGTGCGGCTGCAGGCCTGCAGGCCCTCACATGATAAGAGCAGTTTCGACGCATGTGCGTTGTCGTCTGCCTAGTCGAGCCCTTCTCAGTACTCGTTGTCAGGTTATATTACAAGCATGAGTTTTTTGTCGCATGGCCATCGCCTGCACCCATCACAAGGAAATCGCATAAGTTGCTGCGCTGTGAACTTCACGTTGAACGCTTCATGACCTGGCGTCAAGCAGCAATACTAGGCCGCACTGCCGTCTGCCGCCTGAAACAAAGAAACATTGGTAGCTGTATGTTCATGCTACCACACGCCTGGCCTAGGCCTTTCATGCCCCTGTCAGGTTGGTGGTTGTGCCATGCCAAAATAGAAGAGCGCTCGTGCAGGTGGAGGTTTACTGAGCAAGTAAATGTTAAGGACGCGGAGGAAACCAATATGCAGTGCTTTGTGGGGTTGTCACGCACCTTAGCCACACGGGTTTACCTGCGGTGCAGGCATTTCTGCTGCACGTTCTTGCGTGATTTGTGCTTGCTGACACCTTCACCAATGAACAATTGCAACGCAGTACTCGCTGCTAAAGTAACATTTCAATTCCACCAAAAGCAAACTTCCAATTACGGCCCCACGCTGTGAAGCTTGCTGCTTTTGCTCCATCACCTGCAACGTACACTCAACACCCACACACTTCAGACAACCATCAACGCGTGCTACGTCCAAGCCTGCTGGTAGGTGGGTTTCGTTGCCGCGGCCCAAGCTCGTTGTGATCACCGCAGCAGCGCCACCCTAACTCGCGATTCATCACCTAAGTCATCAAAGCAACTAGCACTGATGCAGCTGAGTGGCTTTCAGGCATCTCGTACCGGCGAGGACCCATATCTCAGCCAGCAGCACTCTGCTGCACAGCTGTGCCAGGCTGGATACTGGCCCTCACGTCGCCTCTGCCTGCTGTTTCTACCGCTGTGAATACCGCAATGCAGTACATCAATGGGTAACAAAACGGACGAGTCGGATAACAGCTCCTGCAGCACTCCAACGACGCTGCAGAAGGCCACACACAGCAGCAGCACCAGCAGGGTCACCCGGCTATGCCAGGTGTGCAGCAGCAGCAGCAGCAGCAGCAGACCTGCGCTGCACAGGACATCTGCTACAACATGTTGTTTTCAATCTCAAGCAAGCTTGTCACAAGTTGCGGTTTCCATTGCATGCATTATCCTATGGGAGCTGCAGCAACATCAGCAGCGATGTTGGGTTTGTGTTGTGCTGAGCATGTGGCATTGCGGCTAGTGCCACTTGGCGTGCAGCCTGGCAGCCTGGCGACGCAGCAAGCAAGCAGCAGCAGCAGAAGCAGTACATGCGGCCCTTGGCATAACTCTTGGCGGCACAAGCACAGCCGTTTGAATCTGTTGTTTCCCAGCAAGCGCAGCGAGGCTGTGCCTGTGGGTTGCCCTGCACCCCAGAGGCGGCAGCGCCGACAGCTGCACAGGCTGGGCTAAACCACAGCAGCAACATCAGAGGCAGAAGCTGCACTGCAGCATCCGCAGTGCCGACACACTTCAGCCAAGTGACAACATATACGAGTGCTGCAACAATCAGCACTGCTCAAGCAACCTCATATGCACCTGTGTGTCCACTTCCGCGGTCAGGGGATGCACTGCTGACCTGGACAGGCTGGGCAAACCATGTCACATGCTACACACATACCACTTGTTTTGTCACTACTGCCTTAAGTAGCAAATCAAGTAACAAAAGTAACATGTGTGCCTGCTGTTGCAGGCCAAAGGATGCAATGTGGACCTGGATAGGCTGGGCAAGGCCTACAACACCAAAAAGCGTCTCTGCGAGGCCCACATGCGCGTGAGTGCTGTTACTTATTCCGTTAATATGTTGTGTTACTGTGTTGTATGACGTCTGTTGCATGTTGTTCTATTCGCAGAGATCACAAACGCTGCTTGTGCCTTCGAGCAATACAGAGGCAGCAGCTAGTGTTGCTGCACAGACGGCAATACCTCCTAGTGATTGCGCAGCTGCTGTGGGCAGGAAGTGCTGCCATTGTACACATGCTGGCTTTGTTTGGCTGCAGGTTTTCGACACTCCCTGCTGTTTGTATCCAGTAAGATAGCGTCCCCAGCACTGTTTACTGTTTGTGTGTGTGCAGGCTGATGCAGTTGAGCGGCGCAACGGGAAGGGTTTATGGCGGTTCTGCCAGCAGTGCGGCAAGCTGGAGCCCCTGGAGGAGTTTGATTCGGTCAAACGGTGAGACCAAAAATAACATGCTACAAAGGTATGACATATGTAGCATGCCGTATGACATACCTGCGCCGCTCTTCAGCGCAGCTGGTAGCGCTTCTGCCAGCAATGATGCTGCAAATAGTAGCTGGAACCGCTGGAAGCTTTCATGCTGAGCAGGCCTCATTGATTTGCGCCTGTTGTGGTGCTCCCTATTTTGCAAGACAGTTGTTACAGAGGATGTGTTTGAGTGCAATAACGATGTGCAAGCATGAAAAGGAAATACTTCTATGTTGATGATGGTGTGTGTCCTTTCCTTGGCAATTTGACTCTGGTCCTGCCACCAGAAGGGCGCCCATGGTATGCTGCGCTGTCCTGGTGCTGCCACTCATGTCTGGGAACATGTTACATTTGTATCTGCCACATGCCAGGCGGCACCTGGTTGCTGCTTGTCCATCTCGATGATGTGATAGACTGCACAACTCACATGCGGCTCATGCAGCGGAGTCCAGGCTGCTGACACTGCTAGGAGCGTTCGCATCCAAGTGATAGTGGCATTTTGGCGTACAAGAGAACATTCATAACCCGTCGTGAGCCACATGCTGCTGGCACTTGTGCTGCAGCTGCACTGCTCTAGATCACATCATGGCGACAGCTCCCACAAGCAGTGCGTACGTTTGATTACTGGCATGTGTGGCCCGTATTTGGAGCACTGACGCAGAATTGACTTCACACACACAAAAGATGTCCGCTCTGTGTTTGGTTGATTGCCGGCGTATGATGCCGCCACTTGGGAAGCAGAAGGCGTCGCGCTGGCCTGCAATTCTCGTCTGATGTTAACAAGTCATCACTTGTTGAACAGGTTTACTGTTCAGTTGTACACGATGAGCTGATGAACGCCGTATGCTGCTGCCACTTGCAGGAGCTGCCGCAGCGGTCTGCAACGGCGCCGGGAGCAGTCAGCTGCCCAGTCAAACCAAAAGAAGATGATGCAGCAACAGCAGCAGCAGCACCACATGTTCACAGAGTACCACTGGATGCCACAGCAGGCACAGTGCAGCAGCATTGCCACGTGGCAGCAGCAGCCGCAGCAGCAGGATGAGGCATTGAAGGCGGTCGCAGCAGCAGCAGCTATGCCTGTGCCGCTGACAGCAGAACCATTGGCTGCTGCTGTGGGCAGAATGATCAAGAGCAGCAGCCGCATGAGTCTGGTTGGTATGACTCCCACGTCAGCGACTGCTGCATATGACAGGGCAGCAGCAGCAGCAGCAGCAGCAGCAGCAGCTGGTTACGGTCATGTGGTTCCGGCTACTGCTGCTGCTGCTGTGAATCCTGACGTGATGGATTCCAGCGCTGCAGCAGCAACAGTGCAGCAGCTGCAGCAGCAGATTCAGGTTCTGCAGGAGCAGCTGGAGCAGCAGCAGCGGCTGCTTCTTGCACAGCAGCAGCAGCAGCAGGTGATGCTGCCCCATCGGGCTGATTCTGGTGCAAACGACGGCGTCACACAGGACTTGTGGAGCATGCTGGCTGCGCAGAGGCCTGAGGTTGCAGCAGTGATTGGTCGTACTGCATCAACTGTTGGCAGCTCAGGGCCGCGAACAAACAGCTTTTCAGCTGGCAACAAGGCAGCAGCTGCAGCAGCAGCAGCTGCGCCGTTCAGTACCACCATGTTTGACAGCTCTGCGTTCACCTCGATGGAGGAAGTGGAGCAGCTGCTGCACTGTGAGCTGCAGATGCAGCAGCAGCTGCGGCCCAATGCTGCTCGCGCAAACAACCTCCAACGAGCAGACAGCAATGCAGCACAACAGCTGCCAGCAGCAGCAGCAGCAGCAGCAGCAGCACTTGGTGGCGGTCGTGGGTGGAGTTTCAGTGCTAATACTGCTGCTGGTGTCGGCAGCGAGGCGATCAGGCAGGGCGTCCCTGCTGCACGGGCGCTGAGTGCGCCCGTCATCACACAGCAGGTTCCAACAGCAGCATCAGGTGGGGCGTTGCGTCAGACTCTGTGCGGTTATGAGATTGTTATATTGTCATTTTCAAAATCGGGTAGCAAGGGGCAGTGTGGAAGGCATGCCAAGGAGCAGCATCAGGTGCTGCATGCTGCCCTGCCAGCACGCTCTGTGCAGCCAACATGTCATGGATGTTGTGGTGGTGCGTGCTTCATCATGCTGAGCAGCGGATGTAGGTGACACGATTAGTCAAAATGCCAGCTCAGCCAGAGGCTCCACAACCGCGCGTTGTGCTTGCTTCATCGCGCTGAGCAGGGGACGTGTGCGACATTTGAGGCAGCGCCAATGAAGGGAGAGGATGAGTGCAGAACATCATGATAGAACGCGGTGGTCGCTCAGGTGTATGTCATTGCTGCCAGCGATGCTGCACAGATGACGCAGCCTTTCACACACTTGTGATCACTTGATGTGAATAGGGCACTCATGTGCCTGCTGCTGCTCCTGCTGCTGCTGCTGTTGCTGCTGCTGCTGATGCTGTTGCTGCTGCTGCTGCAGGTGTTCCAGCCCCCAGGCGTTCCCAGGCTGCAGCTTTGGTGGCCACGCTGAGGGACCTGACAGCAGAGTATGCTGAGCTGAGTCAGTCACTGGATGCGCTGGCGTAGTGCTGGCAGGACAAGGCAGCATGGAAGGCGGTGCCGTGTTGCTGCCGCTGCTGAGGCTTTGATGGCCCAGCTGTTGGCAGGCTATACTGTGCTGAGCTAGTCACTGGATGGCTTGACCTGACAGTTGCAGAACAAGGCGGTGTGCAGCGGTACAGGGCAGTACACGGCCGGCATCGTGCTGCTGCTGCAGCACTGGTCGCCCCGTCACTGGCAGCCTATGCCGTGCTGATCTGATTACTGGATGGCGCAGCCTGATGCTTGCAGCTCAAAAGGCGGTGCAACAAGCCGTACAACGCTGCTGCTGGCCTGAACGGTCTAAGGTGCATTGCAAGGCAGCATCTGGCGACACGAGCAGTAGCTTCACAACATTGAACTGCTGCGGTTTGTTGCACAATTACTATGTTACTCATTGATAGCATCGACTGGTACATTGCATCATGCTTCGATATGCATGAGCTGCCTTACCGCAGTTGATTGCGCAGTTGTCCTCACTGTGCAGTGCGTAGCAGCAAGTATCAGTCTGTACAAGGCAGTACATGTCTAAACATGCACTTCATATGGTGTATGCTGCTTGCAGCAGTGCATATGATCCCACGGCATCATCATCTGTATGTTTGCTTGAACCAATTGCAGCTGCTCTCTGCTTTCTGTTGCGGTGTTGTACTTTTTGGAACATGATTTGCATTTGCTGTGGTTTGGTTGTGAAGTTGGTCGCACCTGCGGCTTGCTCTTAGAGAACCCGTGCGTTGGTGTGTTGACTGTCAAAGCTGATGCTCATGTGTGAGCAGCAGGTATGCCTTGTGCGTACGAAGTGCTGCAGGCCTCCCTTTTGTTACTCCACAAAACACATGTTGCTTGCATGCAGAATAATCGTTCAGAGGCGTCTGCTGTTCTTGCCGGGCTAGCTTGCTCCAGTGCTGCGTCTTGGTACAGCAGTGTGTGCTAAGACGGCAGACATGGAGCCAGCTTTGCTTGCGTGCACATTCTCGCATGCAGGGGTCGGGTGACTCTGCTTTGTTGCTTGCCTTTTCATGCTAGAGTGCTGCTGCTTCTTCACATGTAGTTGCCTCTGCTTTCGATGCATGTACACAATTCATTCATTCCTTATTCCTCTGACTCGTCACAAAGTGTTGAAGCATCAGTAGTTGTGTTCTTCACTGCATACGCAGTG